>OX235273.1:95900681-96132368 GCA_944472155.2 Trichobilharzia szidati
TGTCCTAACCATCTCAGTCAATGTAATTGTTTTGTGAGGTCGCTATTCTTAGGATAAAGTCTGAAAGACCACTTGACTCAGTGGTCTCGGACAGTATCAAACAAGATTCAGAAGCAAAATCAATAGTGATCATTTTGCACCTCTTCTGTTTTCGCAACTATTCAAAGTGTTACTGCGGCGTGCGTGATACTGACAAGCTTTATCAGTAGTACACAGACGCAGATTGAAAGGAAGTAGCCAAAATTGAAAACAACATTTTAAGTCAATGGCTATAGAAAAGCAGAAGTATTTACTCCTCAAATTTTGGATTCAGCTTACGCTGTAATCAGGAAATAATCTGATTGGACAACTTTTCGTCTCAAGGTTTAACCTTCAGAAAGTATGTTACCAAATCTCTTGTCTTCTAAAATTACAATATAATCTAACTGCTGCTACTCGAAACGTGCTCAGCAAATTTACTAATCGTATATATTTCGCCCCTCTTTTTCTCTACATTCTTGTTATAATTGTTGGTGTGGTAGATTTTTAGGTGCTTTTCATCTACCAAGTCATATTTCATATAAATGAATAACTTTGAGTTCTGTATCGTTAGAATCTACTAGCCAAATAAATCTGTCCCTGATGATGATTCATAATACTGACTGAATTATGTGGAGTGGGGATTAGAGCCACTACTTATTGATTGACAGTTTAATGACTAATGTTGTTTTAACAAAGCATAGTTTTGGAATAGTAAAATAATTCCAGCTATAATAATTCACAAGAATGAATTTATTACAATGCCTAAATGAATTTAGAGCATTCTGTTCCTAGATAACACAAAGGCACTTGGTGAACTCAAGTCATACAGCTCCACCACAGTAGTTTTACAAAGTTATTTACATACAAGGTGAGAAAGAATGATACAAGGGGTGTTTGGTTTTGGCTTTTGTGTATTGGCGGGAAATCTAGCGATTCATCAGTATAACCTCGAACTCTGTTCAGTCTCTTATTCTTTCTAACATAGTCTTAATCTCTTTCCTAAAACAATAAATATTGATTGAGAGAATGCTGTGATCACCTGAAGACATATTAGTCTCGTGGAAGTGTAAATCAAAGTTACATAGATGTCTTCACACTAATCTATCAGTTACACCAATTATATATTTAAAAAACTGCTGGCCGTACAATTAGGCGTGTTTATCGTCGGATTTCCAAACACCGTCCTGTGTGATTAAATATATATATATACATATACATATATACATATACATGTATGTACATATATATATACATAATTTTAGAGCAGGAAGAGGAAATTATCGAAAAGAATATTCTTTACTCAAATTTTCTTTAGTCTTTTAAGTGCGAACTTGTTCAAAATACACATTCATCACCCATTAACTGGAACTACAATAACTAAACAAATGCAGTTTACACCGTCTCTGGCGTAGACATGTTATCCGGCTGGCTGTTGACCAAAGGGCGTGAGTACTGCTCAGCAGTTTGCTCTGTCCTCCTTTATTACTGGCTGTGAGTGAGACATGGCCGTTGAAAGTGGAAGATGTGAAAAGGCTAGCTGCCTTTGATCATAAGTGCCTACATTCTATCTCCCGTGTTAAGTGGTGTAATAGGGTGAGCAATATTGAGGTTAGGCGTCAGTCGAGTACTGGGTAGATGGGAGAGGAAATCCATCGACAAGGCTGTGAAGTCACATCGATTGAGATGGTTAGGACTTGTGTTACGTATACCTAGCCATTAATCGCCTTCCTCGACAATAGGCAATGGTAGCTGGCATAGGATGGATCAGGTTGGAAAAGAGCTAGTGGTTGTCAAACCAAAACGTGGCTTCATCAGTTAATGAAATCCATAACAGTTAGTTTAAGTCAGACACGTCGGGAGGTGTAGACGCCTGTCTGGTTGGGGTCTTCGGGACGGTGAAATCCAATGGCTGGAGATAATTGGTGATATGGCTCAAAATCGTTCTCATTGGCTGGTGCAGATGCATCTACTCCTTATAATATCCAATAAATGTATATTGTTCTTCCATGTTATTATTCTCATTGCCTTATATCTCTGTATATTATCTCTGTTTTGCATTACTTTTTACTTTCTTCTGTTGCCTTGTATGCTAAGTGAAGTGTGGTGAAGGTAGAAGTTGCATGACATTTTCACATCTTTGACTTCTTGCCTCCTATTTCTTCTTTTGCTAAACAAAACTATGTGTATAGTTTATCACACACACACACACACACTCAGATAAATACAGTAATGAAATAAATTATTATAGAAAAAAGGAAAATATTGATCATTATACTAGGGTACATTTTACATCCACGTTAGATCAATTCGATTGCTCCCCTAAATGTAGGTAATAAAAGGATCGAAAAAAACAGGAGGATATTTTAAAACTAGAACCTACGAATAAAAGGTTTATAACAGTCAGGGGATGGTAGAATTAATAAAACACAGCAGTGATTCAATAAATAAATGAATAAATAACTTAGATTAGAAAAATAAAGTACAATCCTCATAATTACTACCGGTATGTGTTATTATGATCTTAGTATACATATGTGAAGCTGCTAGACAGTGCACAAAATCAAGAGAGAGGGAGAGTGAAAGGAGGAGGAGAAGAAGAATCAACTACGAAAATTGCACGTATTTACATACACGCATACATACACAAACAAACACATACGGAAAAGGAAATGACGACCATATTAGTAATTATTGCAGTGATATTGACTGCTGGTGATCTTGAAACAAAGTAAAAATAGGAGATATTCTTTAAACAAACGTACAGACTTAAAGCAATACTTTTAAAAATAAACACAGCCATAAACACATACACCATAAGGAAAGTTTTTTTTAAAGTGTTTAAGTATTACAAACGATAATTTTAGGAGTGTCTGTGTCTGTATGCATATTCCTATATTCAACTTCTCTCTTTCTTATCCTCTCTGTGCAAATAAAAATGTATTTTCATGTGTTGTGTGACACGTAGACAAATATAGCTCACTTTATAAACTAGTGGGAAGTCGTGACCAGTGGAGTACAGCAGGTCGGCTCTGTCAGGACAAATACTCGCCACGGATGACATTCGCTAGTGGTCACGCCATATCATGAATCGGCAAAAGTTGGAATTCATGCACTGGCCATTGGATCAGGTCCCAGTGGCTTAATGGTCCACGAGCTCGCCTTATAACCAGAAGGTCCTGTTTACGAACCTCAGTGGATGCGTACTGATGAAAAGTCCCGAACTAGGCCGAAACAGCTGTCCAGTACCCTACACTAATGGTTTTCTAATGGTTCTCTAACCGATATCAGTTCATGATGAAATCCTGAAACCAATCAAATCCCTGCAAACCTACACTTGAATAATAAAAAAGTTATAAAAGATCAAAAGGTTGATACGATACGACACTATGCTTTTATGATCCTAAAGCTAACTAAAGTAGAGCTTCAGTATGTGTTACGCAGTGTCAAACTAGTATCTATCTACCTCGGAGTGAAGCTGTCATTAATGCTGGAGGGAGGAAGTTAAGGTGAAATAGACATCAAGATGATCGGAAATAGCACAAAATTAACGCATGAAGTCATTGACTGTAGTTTCTGTCTAAATTGGTTGTGGTAGACAGGATACTAAAATTTAAACTGTTAGGGGTTTTATTTAACACCTCTGTAGTGACTACACTAATCTTATAATAGATTATGAAAATCTTCTTGTTCCCTGTGACAATGATATTTGCATTTTTCGCGCTTTTTTGATAATTCATTTTATCAAGTCATTCCCCTCATTACTCGTCCCATTTTTCCGCTGTTATATGGATCAACGCAATTCTGAGAGATGCTTTTAGCATTCCGACACTCAGTAGGCATACGATTCAGTTAAGATGGGAAAAAGTGGCTGCATCCTCTCATTTCTAAAAGATATTTAAGGTCTATAATTAGTTAAAATGAGATTATGTAAGTGACATTTACATTCCAAATGCTATTTCCACTACCAACACAAAACTAATAGTGTACAGAATATTTTGAAAAAACAACCAAAGTTTTTTGGATGCGTCTACTTTATCTCACAAAAGTGAACAACTACCTCTGAGCATCACAAAAGTAGGTTAGACTTACAGACGAAAACACAAAAAGTAAAAAAACTAGCCGCTGAGTTTATTCAGATGTGAGATTCAGAGTCTTGGCACTATTGTACTTTACCTATATACCAAGTCATGTAGAAACATAAAGAGAAGAATTAGACTATTGGATGTTGTACAATATTCATGTATTTAATGATGAAAATACCTTTTTAATTTAGTAAAAATATAAATCTACTTTATGGTTCATTTGTTCAAGATCGATTCTCAAAGTCGAATAAATAAATCACAACCTAAAGTGTTTTCGAATGAGACTAAACAAAAAGGATCCAGGTGAGGCATTTTATCCAGCTTGGGAATTATCTTCTGGATTTGTCTGCATCACCATCCACGATTTTCGTGTTGATATTATTATCATTATAATTATTCCCTTCAATTTCGAGTGGAACATACGGCTTCAAACAGCACCTCTCCATTTTGTCCGGTTCTCTGTAGTGCTCATTAGTTGACTCCATGATTGCCCATAGTTTTTTTATCTCTTCCTCAAATGATTTCCTCCATGTCAGCCTGGGACGCCCAATTTACCGTCTCCAAGTCGAATTCCACTCGAGAGCCTGGCACATGATATAACCTAACGGTCTTCTCCTCAGTGTGTGTTTAATCCGTCACCATTTTCTTATAAATATATTTTGAGAAATAAATTGTTGTTTGGTTGTTTCCTGGAGTTACTTCATCACCTGACTTTCAGTATGCAGCCAGCAAAGGCATCTCTGCTGATGGTCCCTAATCATCTCTCAGACCGTAAATACCACACCAATGAAACAAGCTATAATACCAATGGATGCCGTTAAATCTAGTTGAGTAAATTAAGGATTGAAAAAAAAAATTAGAAAGCTTGAACCACAAGAACAACAATGGTGTTGAAATGTAATACTGTATGTCAATGGACGTGAACATTGAACGTTTGTTTTATTGGGTCTGGCAGCCATTAATGGGCAACTGAAAGGCGCGAATGGTCGATCGCTTGCAAGTTGAAGGAAGACTGGAGTTAAATACGAATAAAAGTACTTTATAACTTCATTTGTACTTAACATTTGTTTGTAGACTTTGTAGTTTTCTTCAATTTAATTGCCAAACAATATAATTTCGTTCAAGGAATACTGGTGTTTTGGATTTAAAGTTGAAGAAAGTACATAGTATTTATCGGCTCAATCGCTTAAGTCTTCATTACGATAGGAACTTAGGGCTAAGTTCCTTGACACTGTATGTACTTCTCTTTAATAAAAATATAGAGCTTAGTTGAATTGAAACTAGGATCTGATCAGTGGTAATAGGATGCCGGAATTCAATCAACAGAAAACCAAGTCAAAAAAAAAAAAAAGTGAACGGAGGAGACAAAGCTACAAGTTAACACTCTTTTGTCTATTCAGTTTTTCGCTATATCAACATCGAATAGTTTAGTTAAATAAACACATGTACTTTTAAAACAGTGTGATCACTTTGTGACTGATAACTTTCAACTTACCAAAGTCAAATCTGTTTCAGAGCTAAAGCCTAAACCATGCACTCCACCGGTTTTAGAGTCAGCCCATTGTCCAAATTTTTGTGAAGTTTTTTTAAAAGTCATCTTCTCTGTTAATGTGCTATTGATAATAACCTGAAGTAGAATAACGAGGATTAATTAAAAGAAGTCAACATATCTGTAATGTATATATATATATATATGCTTTGTGGATTAAATGTTTAAATTCAAAGTATGGAGAATTAGACCGAAATTTCACTGGTTATAGTTTTGGTCTAGGTAGTCGTATAATATGATATTACTGATAATTTCAGGATAGAAGTAGATAATTAACTCATCAACCTAAGTATTTAATTTTCAAGCAATGGCTTCCAAGACCTGAACTCAGCTTCATCTAATTAGCTTTTGAGTGATGAAGTAGATCATCGTTACTCCGCACACAAAAGTATCGCTAAAGGGGTAATCTATATTGAGGAACTGATATGATTTAGAGTTTAATATACAAAACTTTACCTAGTTAATGAGATACTTTCTAGATTTTGTTTTCCAGTAGTATGAAATCTAACAAAGTGATTACAAATCTGGAAGAAATACCTTCACTTTTATTTACTGTATGCTTTCTCTTCATAATAAACTCCTACACTATATTTCACTTCTCAAACAGATCGAAAGCTAAAGCAATGGAGTTTCAACATCAAGAGTGCATTCGATACCTTCTTAAGTATAATTTTTCCCAGTGGAAAGAGTATAAAACAAGCAATAAAGGTTAATAAAGTAGGATTTATTGAATTCATCAAATTTTGGTAGAACTCGTCAGCTGAATACTCTACATAAATGGATATATATACTTTCGAAATTATATTGGGAGATATAAGACTGACAAGCAAATAAACTACATTGAGTTAGTCATGGAGAAAGACAGGTGCGAATGTTTTCCAGGTCATGTTTAAATAGATAAGGCGAGAGAGAGTATGAGAGATCAAAATTAAGATAAAATGCATTACGCTCCAATTACATTACCTAGATAAACAATTAGTCAATAAAAGTGGATGGTGACTAGCAGTGGAATCCAGGATGCGCATTTCTATTCCTATTTGGGACTCGTCAGCTGGATGTGCTTGCATTCCTCAGTGAGTGATGATGTTCCCACCGAGGCTCGAACCCAGTCATTAGAAAATATATCAAGAATTGCAAACAGAGTAATATCGATAGTAATAGGTATAATAATAATAATGTTGAAAAGAGTTAAGATAATGCTACTGATAAAAGATAGTTTTAAATGAATCAAGAATAATAAGTAAAACGTATTACCATGGTAGATTCAGAGTGACGACCATCTCCTTTTGTACACAGAGACCTGGTTTATAAACTCGAAATGCACAAGCCTCCACTGTAGAATGATTTTATTCGATAAAAGCACACAATAATGCAGTACTACTTACTGATGACGTCTCAAGCACAACTTATTGCTCATAATTATTTGAGAGTACTTACAAAACTTGAGAACTTCGTTTAATCTGATTCCATTATTTCGTATCCTTTAATTTAATTGGTAGTAATATATTTTCATGAATAATTCCCATCCAGACATGAATGAAAAACAAAACACGTAGTTCAAAGAAGAGTTTTCTTTTCAGTGAATTCATTCACTTAGTTGTACAGTCGCAATTACATATAATTATTTTTGTATGTGTGCGTGTGTGTATACATTAGCTTTGTCAGACAAAAATGAAAATTAGTTAGAGTTGCTGTTTATGTCATCAAAATATTTCAAAAAATGTGATGAATGATCAGATTGTAAGTAGAGGGGTGAAGATTAGTAGGAGGGGAGTGATGATGGAGTTGTCGAAAAATAGTTGTCAATGTCAGTCAATGCATAAGAGAAGTTGAATAAGTGTATTGTAGTCACGTAATAGGCTGAATAATTTAATGAGTGAGAAATGAAGGGAAATATGGAATTATGTAGGAGTTGTCAAGAGATACAAGAGTTAGAAAAGCAGGTGCACAAATAACAATTCAGTAGAAATCAACACGGTTGTCGCCATGACAGTAGAAGTGGTAAATATATTTTTTTCCATATCTCTGGCATTGGTGTTGTCATTCCTATTGCATTTGTTAGATGTAGATCCGATGAACAAAGATTCACTGATCAACGTCTCCCTCCAATTACCTATATTACCTTTTAGAACTGTTTTTTTCTTATTCCTTCACGTTCCCAGTGGAACATAGGACTTCAAGCTAGAGACTTGAAGTTTCGGTAGCAATGGTGTTTATTTTTACGGGATGGGGTTGCTAGCCTCATGCCCAACCTTCCCTCTTTACCAGTCTTATTACTAGCTTAGCGAGGCAAAGGAGTTCGTCAGCCGGGGATCGAACCCCGAACCACATGCGTGGTCGGCGAGTATTCTACCGCTGTGCCACCGACGCACACTTTATAACTGTAGCTCTGTGAATTTGTGTTAATGCATGCATTGAGATTGATGAGTTATTCTCAAAGCTATTCACCTTCCTGGGTTCATGCATTCTACAGCCGACTAAATTCCTATTTTTTAATAAGGTGACTGCTCTCGATCTCCTGGTATGATTCACAATCACTGCAAGGGGAATATCAGTATCAATTAAATCAAAGGATAAAAAATGACGGAATTATATCAAGGATGTTTGGAAGTTATGCGAGTAGCTTGGTATAATTTATTATTTTCCCCATGGGTTCCGCCGAGGGGAACATGGGGCTTCAACAACACATCTCCACTTTGTTCTATTCTCTACCATCCTCTTCAACTGGGTCCATGATTCCCCCATAGTCTCTCGCCTCCTCCGCCTTGTCACACGATCTTCTCACACGGAAAACCCACTCGTCAATTCCCACTGGGGTCCCATTCGAATGATGGCCTGCATTTAGCGCAATGCCATTCGACGGCCTCTTCAGCTTATGGTCGATCCATCTCCATTTTCTCTTACATATTTGTTGAGCAATCAGCTCTTGGTTGGTTTGTTGCCACAGTTTCTTGTTCCTTATTCTTTCTGTCCACTTGACCTTCGGTATGCAGCCAGCTAAGACAGCTAATGATAAAAGTCTGTAACTTGTTGGAAATCCTTTTCCATGACACTTGATATGATTATGAGCAATAAATTGTAATCGGAACGCCATCATTAAGGAACATTGTATCACTTTGTGTTTTCATCAAATAAAATTATTCTACGATAGTTTCCTCACTACTTCAGTAACGATAACACTAACAAGCACACAAAAACAGAGCACCAATCCTCACCACTACAAACTATTCATAAATTTAACATTTTTCTTACAAATCATCTAGTTCAATATCACTTACTCCCATTTGTAACAATAATTTCATATCCTCCGGTGTTTTCACACATTTACGAAGTCAAATAAACTTACATACTACCGTGTTGTTGACCATACACTGTTCGTTTGCACTATAATTTATATATTCTTCCGCCTGTTTCTGCACTTGCAACACAGTATACAATCAAGTATTTACAGTATTCAGCTGGCAAGTTATATTAAATTTTACGAGATCCTGTTTTCCTAACCTTTGTTGGTTATTTTTGAATTTATACTGGGAAAGAGTTACTTTGACTTCCAAAAATATCTATCATTTAGTCAAAATGTCTTGACTTACTTATTATATACGTCTAAGGTTCGCCTAATTAAAACTAGAAAATCTGTGTATAGAGAACTGACACAAGATGTTATTTGTTTCTTCTTGTTTCTACTTATGATTTACAGCTGTTGGTTTCTTATTTGTCTCGCTATTATAATTTGTATGTTGTTAGATGTCAGGAGTCAATCAACAGAAAGCTACAAATTTAGATTATATCATACTCTGGACGAATCCAGAAAGTGTTTATTTTTGTTAGCAGACTCAAATTTGCATCGCTCAGTGCTGAATTCTAAATATTTACCGAAAGACCTGAATCTTCTATAGTTGTGAATATTTCAAGCCTAATTGATTAAAAAAGTTATGAAGCTTGGAAACTGAGTAAAAATTTATGTACTAGGCTATGAGCCAAACCTGTTCAAAGATTAGTAAGGAGAGCAGGGTTAATGTTTATGAATGACTGATTCAAAGTCGATTGCTTTAAAAAGTTATCCACATCGCAGCTCAGGCGCTTCAAAAGCGTTAAATAATCTTTCAACATGATAGTCCTAAGCTGATTCACTGCTAGTACAGTACTGATGATTTAGACTATAGGAAAGTGAAATAACCCTCTGATATTTGAACCATTTCTACTTCATTAGTAAACATCACTGATTAACATAGTCAAGTTATGATTATTTACAACAGTTAGTAGTTTGGCAAGGGCTTCAGTAATTACCTTTTTAGAACCAGAGGAATCTTCAACACTGATAATGCGGTAGCAGTGTTTGTTTGAATCATAAAAGAAGTTAACATCGACTGCCTTAGTGCTTGATGGAATCCATGATTTCTTTGTTTGGGGATTGATTGTAAATACATGAGCCTGACAAGTAAATATTGGGAGTTCTCTGTAAAGGAGAAAAAAAGGATGGTTAGACAATAAGTTCTACTCAAAACACTCACTTCCAACAGATTATAGAAAAGTACTAATTGTTTCCCTTATTTGAACAGTCTTCAGGATCTCATTATAATTTGAATAATAAAGCATATGATTACATAGGCAACATCGACTATAGGGTCGACCCGGCCATGTGCATGGTCGGCGAGCGTCCTAACCGCATCCCCACGCACAAGCGATCACAATAAACAGAAATGAATTGCAAAAGTGGTATGGGATATAGTCAAATTTCATTTACTTCCATTATATGCAGTGAACTTCTCCATGAGAAAACACTTTCCGTTATCAAGTCAAAAGCGTACGCATACGCTTTGGTTTTCAAGTGACTAGTGACACTTCCAGAGATGAAGTAAATTCAAAGCATTTTATACAATTCCTTATTCTTACCGTAATCAGGGATATCTAAGGTCAAATGGAACATTCACCTACAACTAGTCACACAATTCTTAGAGATACATTTATTTCGAAAATGGTTATAAATAAATGTTCGTGAAACACTTTCGTGGTATCGTTTTAAGCAGAATTTAAGCCAAGCTTGTTCATCAAACTTTTACACGACATCCAACCGCATTAACATCTGATTTCAGTCACATGACTTGATTTGAGTACAGTATTCCACCTTTATGGTTGAATAATATCGTTAGGAGAAAGGTAAAGATAAATACTGGGCCGATGAATATTTCCCAAGAGGAAACTTTGAAATTCATTCGACCTGACAAAAACCACCTGTCAAGATTCTCTTACTTTTGCAATCCTTTTCCTATCACAGTGGAGATTTAAATGCCAAGAATAAAACACACAATCAAACGTCGTTAATTGATTGTCAATATTAAGATAACAGAACGGTAACAAAGTGCGGTTGTATTGAAATCTCAGATGGAAAGCTGAACAAATTTCTCACTAATAGTTAATTGAATATTGGATATTTACATAGCCTAGTAAGCTGACTACATTATTTTCATAATTAGCTATGTAGGAGATAACCAATAAGATCTTAAGATAAAGGAGTAAAAAGTTCGATTCATAATTACTATACTGTACTTTTGAAGAAGTTAACACCAGTACACCTGTTTCTTCGCCATAAACACTTGTAAGATGTTACAAGAATCTCCTGATCAGAATATCGTCTTTGCTTAAGTAAAAACTGTAGGTTGCGCAACCAACCTCGCCGAGTTTACTAGTTCACTAGCCGCTCCTAGGCCAGAGAAAAGCGGGAGGGTTGGGCATAGATCTAGCAGCCCTGTTGCGGAAAAAAAACCCAATCACCTCAGAAACTCCGAAGCACAGCAAAAAATCGAACGATTAACTTATTCTTCTCTGGAACAGAAGAGACGGAATGACACTAGTTGGTGAAATTCTTCGGAAAGCCAGTCAGTCCATGTATCTCCCTTCAATGCAAGCAAAAATAGGCACAGTTGCATGGGATTTTTGCACGATGCTCGAAGATTGGAAGGCCAATCAGGTTGCAAAAGAAATGAGATATGGCACAGAAGTGCTAGGAATCTGCAAGTACAGATGGAATGGATGTGGACTATCCAAAATGTTAACTGGAGAGTCAATAATCCACTATGGTAACAAAGACAACAACCACAAGCGCACCGAGGTGACTGTCATGATATCATCAACAGCAATCCAAAATCGTGTGCAGTGAGAACCAATCTCTCCAAGGACAACGGTAGCAAGATCCAACTCGAGAGGAAAAAGGCTAAAATTATCTAATGCTGTGCACTTACAATCAACTCAGAACGAGTGAAGGAAGGTTTCTATAGACAACTGCAAACGGTACCGGATAAGATACAAACTGGCAACATCAAAATCCTTAGGAGCGACATGAAAACTGAACTGAGAGCAGAGAATATCAAAAGAAAACTTATCATGTATGTAGAGGCTCTCGGTGAAATGAATGAGAACTCTTTGCAAACATTTGTAGATTCAATAATTTGGTGACTGGAAGCAGCGTGTACAATCACAAGGGGACATGTATTTCACCTGAAGGACACACAAAAAATCAGACAAACTCTATCTCAATATCAAGGAAGGAGAGATGTAGTCTACTGGAAACAGAATCGAGAAAGGGAGTAAAAGTGGGCTCAGACCATTATGTAGTGCATGGAGCTCAAAGTCAGGCTGGAAACCTTCAAAGCAACTGCAGACAGCCCACAATTCAAATTCAACACTCAGAAACTGAAATACAAATCTCCAAAAGATAACTGCAGCTATCAGAGCAAAGTCGGAGACACTACATAAAATTAATGGGGAAACCTGAATAGAACACTGGAATTCGCTGAAAATGATACTTAAGGAAACGTGTATATTCATTTTAGGAAGAAGAAACGAGACAAGGAATGGCTCTCTGAGGATACATGGGAGCTTATAAGGGAGAAGGGTGAGACGAGATGACCCAATGCAAAGATGGACAACAGAAAGAGAAACTGAGTTCAATGTACATCGCACTGAACGAAGAGGTGAAGAAGAGTGTGAGGACAAAAGACAATTCTACAACTCACTAGAAACTGGAGTAGAACAAGCTGAGGGAAAAACAGACCTCAGAAATACCACCAGGAGCCACAGAGTTGACAGTGAATATCAATCTTCCAACAAAACAGAAGTCTTGAATGCAATAAAGCTACTGAACACCGGGAAGTCAGCAGGACCAGACAAAATTCCCATTGAAGCACTGAAAACTGATCCAGAGACCACAAGGGATGTGCTCACGGTAATATTGCAGAACGTTTATAAGAAAGGAAACGTAGTGGCTGATTGGAAGAATGGTTACCTTGTCAAGCTATCAAAGAAGGATGACTTACGCCTCTGCAAGAACTGGCATGCTCTTGTCCACGCCAAGGAAAATATTAAGTCACTTCATTATGGAGAGACTTAAGGATGCTCTGGATGTAAACCTCCTCCCTCAACAAGCCGTATTCAGGAGAAGTAAATCATGTGCTGACCAATTCCCTACTTTACGCACCAACATCGAAAATAGCATAGAATGGCAGTCAAGTCTCCATCCCAACTTCATTGACTTTGAAAATGCAATCGACAGTGTTGATCATGGAGTAACGTGCGGTTGCTTTAACACTACTATGAGCAGTGACGCAAACACTTATAAGACACATTCAACAGCTACACGAGAGTGTCACATGCCAAGCGATTCACAATAGAAAAATCAACAAAGCCTTTGAAGTAAAGACAGAAGACAAGGCTATCTAGTATCACCGATGATTTTCCTTATGTGGTGGACTGGATTATGCGGCAGGCCGTGGTGTGTGATAAGGACAAATACTGAACCGACAAGATCTGGATTTCACAAATGATTTGCGTCTTGAGTCTCACAAACCAGAATATATATAAGCGAAAAGTGACAAGTCAGCAGAAGAAGCAGCGACGACAAGACTTCAGATGAATCCAAAGAATACAGAGTTGATAAAGATACTTAATCAGCAACAACAAGCACTAATCACCATAAGCGAGAGAAATCTGAAGAAAGTCACCTTTTCCACATATCTAGGAATCGTTGTTTACACCACAAGCAGCACGGATGAAGACATCAAAACCCGATTCGGAAAGGCAAGGCACACATTTATCACTCTGATATCAGTTTGTGAATCCGGTGCATAGAGAACCAAATTCGAAATTTCAGAGTTAAGTCATTTCTTCTGTATGGGTCAGAGACTTGGTACGTCACGAAAAGCATTAACAGCAGGTGGCATACTTTTAACAGTAGCACCATTCTCTGACTCCATGCTGAAGATCTGATGGTAAAAAATAACTAGCAACAAGAAACTCTTGGAATGAACCAACTAAGAACCTATTGCTTAACAGACATTCAGAAGAAAATGTAGGCGGATCGGACACGCTGAGAAGACCACTGATTAGCATCGCATGCCAGACTCTCGAGTGGAACCAGAATGGGAAACTGTGATTTGGGCTCTGAGAGTGACATGGAGGAGATGAAAGCTTATGGGCAACTGTAGAGCCAGCTAAAGAGGACTGCAGAGAACAGAACAAAATGGAGCCGTATGTTCTACATGGAACCCAAGAGAATAATAATAAAGTAATATAAGCTTGCCTCATTATTTTTCAGTGTTTGGATTTTTGGCACTTAGATGGATTGTCGGTGACAAACTGTGATTAGAATATCTCATAAAATATATCAACCCATAGGTATGCCGTCCTTCGGACTTTAACTGTCTTCAAAAAAATGTTTAATCATGTTTCATAGTTTATAGCTTTACCAATGAAACAATTCTTGCTATCGTCAGATTAGGTGAACCAGAAAAACTTTTCATGATGCAGATTGCTTCACTCTCAATCAACATTAGGATTTGAAATTTCATGAAAAATGAGGAAAGTCTCATACAAGACATTAAGACACGAATTTGTGAATCCTCTGTTATGTGTGAACTGAGGTTGTGCTGAAAACTAGTACAACATAAAGCAGCTAAGATATGCCCAAATTTCTGAGATAGTTCTACTTAGATAACATGTGAACAACAGAGTATTGTTGGCTTCCTAAATATGTATGCAATACGTCTAAATGTAACTTGTGTTACTGGTAAGACTTATCAGGAGTATATAAAGAGACGTTCATTGGCATAAGAATATCAAATGGCGGAGAGGAAGATTTAACGTCAAAGCGATCAAATGATTTAGCGTTGCGGGAAAAAAGAAAACAAAGAAACACAATACGAAGGGTGGAAGTAGCACAACACAGAAATCTGTGCAAATGACGATTTGAAGGTAAGGTGACCATAACCTCGCTATGTAGTGATACCAAATAGTGAATAAACATTTCTTCACCTACCCTCTTGTCTTTTACCGTTAAATGAGTACATAACCAGGATATTCAACTTCGAAAGCATAGTTACAACGCCAGATCTGGGCGAAAAAGGCATTTGATCGATAGGTGAATAAGTCCGTGGTTATATATCCATACTGAAACATGATTGCTAATGACTATATGTTAACATGCAATGCTTTACAGCAATCTTACACGACTCATGACATATAAGGGAATTGAAGATGAGGATGGTGTCGTTGGACAAAACCTACTGATTAATAGTTGGTAATTAAGTTCAAAAACACAAAATATGGAATACTAGACACATGTTTCAGATATCATAGTCAGTTAACCGTTGTGGCTTGGAAAATGAGTAGAGCATAGTCCTGATAGTAAAAGCCGTCGAAAATTGGTTGTACAGACGCAGAATAAGGAAGAAAACTTATTGATTGTCAGAAAAGGCACTAATTCATAGCAAGAGTCCTATTTTTATATAAGACTAATGGAAGTGTAAATACATTTACTAAGCATTTAATTTCTTCGATATTTTCTTGAGATTTTTGTCCTATTCTACACAGATTATATTCTTCATGCTGCATTCCTTGATTTTCTTTGACGAAAAGAGACGCAAGAAGTTTATTAAAAGCATTGCTTTTTTGTGCGAATAGTTTCGTGAAAACAAGGATGATTGAAGTGTTAAATGGAAAAATTGGGAAGGTGAGATATGATACTGCATTTTAGCGAGCTTTTGCTCACATGCTGTCAGATCATAACTGCTCATATGTCCCACCTTTTTGTTTGTATATATATCCTGATGGCTAACAAACAAGCTTTTATGACAGGACAAGGTTTCTTGAATAAGGAAATGTTGAGAGGATGCATTGAGAGGCAACTGAATGTTCAGATTAAGGGAGTGAACACATTTTTGGCAATGATCCTGATAATTCAAACAGATGGGGACAAATTAATTCGAAGAGTGACTGTAGTTTGAGTAATCAGTGATAGTGGGGCGAAATTCGCTAGAACCATTTAACACCAAGAGTATATTTTCGTATAGATACCCAAATAAATGCTAATGATATAGTATGGAAATTGGATATAGACCCATAGTTATAAAGAGACAGACACCTAAGAATTATGAAACCTAATTCAACTTCCAAGCTAAAAAGATTATTAGGACTCCTGACGTTTTAATTTCTTGTTAGTGGAAGTCATAGTTCCATAAATATTAAATAATAAAAATTTCATATGAATGAGAAGTAAGTCTTTGGAAAATAATTAATTCAAAGAGAAAACAAAGGAAGTCTAACAAACCCCATTCTAAAACAAGGCCAAGGTCATCAGAGTGACGTATGTATTCAGAAAACCACAAGCAAGTAAACGACTTGTTGACTTAACAAAACAATTTGACTTAAGGGAGTTCAATCATTCCACAATATGTTGGAAGACGATAATATTCATATGGAGTGCAATTCTCTTTTCATCATTTGTATTGAATGCTTATTTGATTTTTGAAAACCTAATATAGGTTGTGCATATTTTTTTATATTTTATTTATTTATATTTTTGGTTACAGCTTGATTCCACACCGTATTTTCAGTACAATTATGGAATTTTCAGCATGGATATCGGTAGCCCAAATTTTGCAGGCCGACCATAGATATCGGGGTGTGCGTCGGCAGGGGATCGAACCCCGGACCATGTGCATGGTCGGCGAGAGTCCTAACCACTGTGCCACCGACGCACAATAATTTAATAATTAATAATTTTATAAAGTGAAAACAAAAACAGATGGCTAATGAAATTTGGAATGCATACATATATTCATATACATATATATTCGGATATCAGTATTAATACAAGGATAAGAATAGATGGACTTCTCAGAAGAGTAAGGCAGAAGGGTGAAAGGACAACTTTTGGTGAATATCCATCATTAATGCAGTAACCACATTGGCTGGTAAAGAGTTGCAGGGGCGTAGTACTCGAAGTGGAAATAAATGGGGAAACACCGAAGCTTTCGCTCTCTGGTGCGGAACTCCCTTTCTTTTAAGTATCCTCCAACCATGACGGATGCGGTGCACCAATACCTCTCCGACATATTTTGTGTAGCGGAAGGTCATGCTGAACTTTGTCAAATCTCTCTGCAAAGTCTGAGCAGACCACTTGAACCGCAACATTCAGATTCCAGCATAGTGCCTATTCATTCCCAGCTGGTAGTCGATTTGTCACATAGGGCCTACCAATCCTGAAACTATTTTGTGATATATGGGGTACGTTACTCCGGTCAAGGTGTTGCCTGATGTGGATACCAGTCAGAATTTTTAATACTTCTGTTACCACTGGGAGCGGTGCTAATGGTCCATAATTGGTGGTATTTTGTTGATCCCTACTCTTGAAGATAGGAGACAGGATTTCTTACTCATACACCTATTTAAGTTTTCTTGAATGCACGAAGTCTTTGAGCAGAACACACAGGGGTCTTCGAGGAACTTCACAGAACTGTTTCACAACACATGAGCGAATGTCATATCTGCCAGAGGTGAGTTCCTGCAACTTCCCTAGAAAAATTGCAGGTCCCACTTTGAGCGTACCTATTGAGCTTTTCTAGTCAAATTAGTGGTGCAGGCCTTAAAGCTTACTCCGGTAACACCCATATTGCTACCTAGCTGTCTGTTAAAGGCCGAACTGACTACTTATGACGTTTCCAAATGAGTGAGATATTGGTCGTCTGGACCTACTAAGGCCCACGACACCTGGTTAGCAGGTATTCTCTCCAACATGAATCAGCACAGGCTTTCCTGGTTTTTCAGGAGGTTTCGAGAAAGATTTACATGAAATTGACGCCTGTCACTCCTGATTCTTACTTTGCATCAGCTCCTGAGTTCCAGGTATACCCTTTGGTCATTCTGTCACTTGGAAAGTCAAGCTGCAGAGCAAGCATACCGCTTTTCTTGCAGAAGACTCTCTTCAGCCATGAGAATTGTTTCTTAGGTTGTTATGAAACTAAAGTGACGGTATCTGTGATTTTGCGTGAATCTTTTTCGACCATTTGCTAATGTTCCTGTACTGATAATTCAGCCCAGTCTGTGAACCATTCGGCGTCAGGCGAAATTCTTCACATTTTGATGAAGTGAGCTTTGCTATAGCAGAAACACGATCATGTAGCATCCCAAGGTAGACGCTTGCAAACTACTAGACCAAATACTATGGCCACGTGGTCACTGTTACCTTGAGGGTTCATTACTTGGACGTTTTCCACATGTAGATTATCAATAGTTGGTATATAATCCAGTTTTGACGACTTTCAGCTAAAGCCCACCAAGTGACGTCTCCAACGTTCCGAGGCAGTTATGCATTTGTAATGGTGTGTTGCAGATTTTGATGGAATTTTCCTCGTGCAAAATTTGGCCCTATTTAAAGTTGTGGAGTACTGAAGTTCTCAGCTATTTTAGATGGGCGTAGCCCAAGTCCTACATTCCTGTGTTAGTGTGAATCAGTAGCTGATTGTGTTCTGCTTCACATGAGAAGGTTTGATGGATTCCTTTCAGAAAATTTTTCCCAGATCAAATGTTGGTTCGGACACACGAGGGTTTTGTTTTTATTGGAGAACTGGTGTTCACTGGCAATTCTGCCACTCCTTATTATGACATTTATCCATCGGGATTCTGATGTCAATATTCAGTTCTTTTCCTTTTTTTATTTACAGTTGTCTTTAGGGAAGTTGCATCTCTTCTTGGATGTAACTTTCTTTATTTCAAGTCAAACCGTACTGCCATTATCCTTCAGGCGATAGCTTCTAACTGCATAAAAGCTTGGATTACTGCTGATGGCTTCGTGGCAGCCACCTAATCGAGGCGCTTGTGGTTGCTGTCTGTGTAATCACAGTAGATTATTAACTATCCAGTTAACATTTTGGATTGTCCACATCTTTCCATCTGTTCTCTCAGACTGCTGACACTTCTATATCATGTTTTCTCACATTTTCAGTTTGAATAGTCTCACCAATCTGAAACACGGTGAGGACATTCCACATCTCTATGCTTATTTTCCTTTCAACTACAAGGATTTATTTCCAGAATGGATTTCTGATATCCTTTACTCATTGGCCTTATTTGCGCTCTTGTTCATATATTATAATAATTCTAATTTCATCTGTTACGCAGAAATATCTGCATAACTTGAGAGACATATAGAAACTACGGAGCTGTCAAAAGGTTGACTGTTCTTGACATAGTGAGAGCTTAACCAATTCTGGAGAAACATTTAATGATTTTCTGCAGTTCAGTGATATTTTTCAGTCAACAACAGCTTTCTTAATAAGTCATCAGCGCATAATATTCAAAATAAATTAAATCACTTTCTAACTGATAGAATTCCATGATTTGGAAAGTGGGTATTACCACATCTCCAGTAGTTAACTTCTCTTTTGTCGTGCTGATATAGGTAATGGAAACACAACAAATAGTTTCGGCCTTGTTTCATAGGATCTTATTGGTGTCAGATATTCAGAAAAGACAGTGCATAGGGAGGTGATGTACAATGAACCTTTGGACTTTCGTTTGAACTCACTCACCCACTTTTGCCACTGCTTCATCTTTTTGATTTGTGACTCTCGAGTGAGAATATACGTTATAGAGTGTTATATCTTACGCGCTTAAGGGCTTTCTCAGCTTTGATTGGCTAGTACAGTGGCGGAGAGTTTGACATTAAATTTGTCCTCGGTAGGTCATGCCATGTGCAGGTTTGCGTTGTTGCGGCATGCGTTGTTTGCAAGCATGTTTGATGAATATAAATGTAAAATGTTGGTATTCTAACGTTTTCTTTTACTTATTTTGTGCATGTACCAGGCTTGGTTTATCATACACTCGGTTTGTTGGCCTATCGGTTGCTGGCGATGTCAAGGAATCCGTGAGTTCTAGGGCTTTTCTCGAATTTAGGTTATACATGTAGCATTTTATTGATGGATATTGCGACACAGATGGATGCTAATTGACAACGCCTTTTTAGTTCATTGCAGGTAGGCAATGCGGGTGAAAGTACTGCTGACGTCAGTGGAATTTTCGATGAAATTATGCTGGGAAGGCGTTTCTTTAGTTGGGAGGAATTTGAGAATTCCTTAGGAGAATTTCAACAAGTGAGGAAGTCATTTAATGCTAACAATGTAGTTGTCCTGCACTCACTATGTGCATATTCAAAGCAAAACAACAGGGGACGACAGATATAAGTACGCTTACGTTTATTTTAAATGCACTTTTGGCGTGAACCGTGGAAAAGCTGGCCTGAAATTGCGAAACAAGTCGTAAGAGGAATTGTATTATGATAATATGTATGTTTAAGGTCTAAATGTTGCAACTGTCTGTCCGCATTTCGCGTAATTTTGCGTTATAGTGAATACGTGATAACATCCCAAAAAATGGTCCACAACCATCCATGCACCAGGATGTATATGCAGAATGATCCATGGTCTAGATGACTGTCAGCGGAAGAGAAAGAAAATGTAGAACCACTTCTTCACCAATCACACTCATCAGATGAAATAATTATGCATGTTAAGGAAACATTCCACAAGGACATAACTCTTAATGACGTTAGAAATCTGGAAGCTTCAGTTAATAAAGGTAACGTTAATGTAAATGTAAACTACTTCAGGTATATCGAGCCGTTATGACATTTTTGAATTCCTTAAGTCCCGTGGGAAGTTATTGGAGTATCATTCAGATGAACCGATAAGGAATTCACTAATGAGAGTTTGTCTTTCTACTTATGAGCAAATAGATCTGTATAAACAGTTTCCGGAGGTTGGTGGCATCGATTCTACATATAACACAAATAAAGGAAAGTAAGTTTACCAATTCATTAGTCAACATGCAGGTATTCTTTGTTCCAATTAGTAGTAACGGATAATTTTGGTCGTGGGAGACCGGTTCTATTTGCTTGGACGCGAAAGGAATTCAAGCGTGATGTTGTTTGGATTTTGGACTCGTTTCGTAGAATAAGGGAAGACACCTCTAAAACAGAAACATTCATTATGGACTGTGCGCAATCTGAAATAGGAGCAGTGAAGTTAACGCACGGGGAAGCGCACATTGTTCTGTGTTCTTTCCATGTTTGTCGTGCATTTTGTCGTAAAGTAAATTATTTAAAAGCATAATTAAAATTTCAATTTTTGACGCGGAATCCCATTGTTAAAAATTACTTATGTCGCTTAATTCAGTGTAAAAGGAGATCTGAGTAATGCCTTTAATATTTTCATTTTTCCAGATTTAACTTCTATTTCAGAGTTATAAGCAGATTGGATGTTGGTGTTAGTCAGTATTTACAACGTCGTTGGATGAGTCGACTACACTTGTGGGCAGCAGCTTTCAGGGAACATGTACTGACTTTGGGTAACGATACCAACAATCGAGTAGAAAGTTCTCACAAGCAGATGAAGCGGTACTTGCTTAGATCAGATAGTCTGCATAAAAGCATGCTGAAGGTTTACAAATGGTTTCAACTAAGTAATTCTAGAATAGAGCAGGAGTCCATGATTGCTCAGTCGCGTTCCCTCAAGTATTCATGTTCCGAACGCATAATACCAATTTTACGCCAGCTGACGCCATGCACTGTGAAGAAAGTGATCGCTGATTATGCAAAGCGACGATGGACTTCTTTTCAGTTTGAAGCTTTTGATTATATCTTCTTGGAGGACAATGGGAGACAAGTAGAGGTGGATCTGCGTGCATGCACATGCACTTGTATGACGTTCCAGACTTGTCGGTATCCCTGTCGACACTTGCTGTTGGTGCATTTAAAAACGGCGTGTTTCACAGGTAAAATACCCTTTTTTGAAACTTGTATGTTCATTTACACGTAAGATATACTAGGTTGCCACCCGAAGTATTCCCTATTTTATGTGTCCACAGTTAATACATATTAACCTACTCCTAACTGACTGAAAATCGTAGATACTAAAATGTATATATAGTTCATAAGAGTTTGTCTTAACTGAAAACAGGACGTAAGCACTGTCATTATTTATCCTTTAATATTGTGTGCATAATTCTATTTCCGTTTACTGTTCGACCTTTTGTGGTTAATCATGTGCTGCAGAAGTGTAAACGATGGACATGGTCTCGCGACTCGTACGCATCTCGAAGCACGTCAGCAATTGTGCCGCGAAATCAATGTAACTTATACGTAACCAATAGGAGGCTTATGAATGCGGGCCTGACGAGAATTTGTGACAAATATGGACAGATGTTTGCCGCAGATTACGCGGGAGAAGTAGTCGCTCAAATCAACAATGTTCTTGACGTGTAAATTAAATACTTTCGTATTACAATAAGAATAAACTTTTCGTATTAAGATTGTTGTCTCTCTGTTCGTGTGTTCGCGTTGGGAGTACGGCATGCTAGACCGGTGCTCCCTAGGATATGAATTCCTTACTATACGTAAGTGCTATTCTGTAGGAACACTTTCCATCGATATAAGTCGTGAATTATAAGTACTTCAGTCACGTCTAAAAAATCTGAGATTACGTCTAATGACAAAAATACCTAACTTCAGTGTTTGACAAATAAGAATAGAACTTAGGGCCCTGCAGTTGACTTAGATTTCGTATGAAGTTAAGTGTAATCAAAAGTACTGTATTACTACTATTTCACTTAAAGTAAGATGTCAATCCATATGACTACGGGTGTTAACATACAGTGTAAACTGAAGTCTACACGAGAGGAATAATTTAATAGGTTGGACTGTAGCAATGTTAGTACGATTTCGCCGACGTTGAATTATGCCTACAATCAGTTTCTCAGGCCTACATCTCGTCATAATGACAAATTTAGTTTCACTGAGATAGAATAAGAACAGTATGGAAAGCAAGATGTTAAATATGTTTCATGAAAAATATTAAGCGAATGTCTTCACACAATTGTTTTTCGTAATTACTGCGGGGATGCGTAATTGCTGTGACCTGGTTGACTGACTTGACCGAACATCTACAAGTAAGTGAATAAAGTATAATTTTTAAATCGTTGAAGTCAGAAATAAGTAATGTAAAAGAGAAAACTTTATCATATCTTCACTTTCGCCAACTGTCCCTTCAAGTACAATAGCATGCAGTAACTACATACACACAAGCATTGTAACTTAAACATCACAAAATCCCTACAGATAACTTGTTTCATAATAAATGCTTTAGAAACATGAGCCATAAGTACACCTTCCATGTCATTCATAGTCACAAGTAGTTCATTAAGCATCTCAGAATATGTTAGTGATGTGAACATGAAAAATTATTAAGACTGATATAATTAAGTAACACGTTTAGTAATTGTAGGACATACCTGCGAGCTACTATTCTACAGAAAGGTGATTCCAATTTGAAGCAGTCTGGCATTGTAGAAGCACCATCTATACTATTCTTCTGGCACAATGATATCGAGATAATCTGATGCAATGTAATGCACTCAGCAATTACGGTCTCCCGAATTTCTATGTGACAATGTAAATTAAACTAGTATCACATCTTCAACTGAGCCATTTTAACTAGGAACTTCACAGAAATGGATAAAATCACCAGGAAATTCAGCAAATTGCCTCATTCATCGCATACTCTCTTCGATGTGTTATGGAATATTTCAATCATCACGGATGATGATAAAATAGTGTTTGGTATCCTCAAAACGTATATTTCACTTGTGTCCGTGGGCTAGTTCTCCTTCAAATGTCTCGTTATCATAGAATAACTGCTATGAAAACAACCATTGTATATACCTAATTTTCAACCTATATTTCCTCAAAAACCTAGCAAATAATAGACCATTAAGGCTCTAAAACGCGAAGAATAGTCTTTTTTTGCTAAATTTCTTATATACGATGAGGTATTGAAGTAATACATACTCTGGGATATCATGAAAGGTTCTTCCATTAATACGAACACAATACTGGAAAATGTTGCTTTTTCGGTTAAGTCAGCGACTAGCTGCTTCATCTGTCGTAACATTTGAGCGAGCTTTCTGTCACCGAGCTGAACATCTCGAAAAGTTCTTGCACTTTCTGTCGGTCAGTGAGTGCAACGCTCCCAATTAGTACCTGCCTAAGACGCTCATACAGGTCGGAGGACGAGTCCTCGAGAACGTCAGACACCTCCACCATGACATTCTCTGGAAAACACAAAATTACCAGGTTTACCTTGGTGTCTTGTGAATGTATGTGTCCGAGGGCGAACAGAGCTTCTACGTGGCCGAAACATGCAGCAGGACGATGTGTCCAGAAGGTGGGGAGTTGCAGGGTGAAAGCCATCTATGAAGGAGAACTGTTGTCGGCCATTATGTGGATAAGGCGATATATTAACAGAGTGATAACAACAAATATAAGTAAAAACAAGGTAAGCAAAATTTTTTAATTCTACGTTTACCAGGTGAGCTTATTCCTCCCAACGCTTTCGAGCCAAATTTCCCAGATATCACTTGCTACAACCAAAGTCGTATAAGCTTTACGCAGCGGATCCGAGCCATATCCACACACACCCAAAACCGGAAAGTACACGTTGACACTCGACTTGGTGAGTGTACACATGATTTCGTACTGTGGGTAAGCCCATATAACGGAACTTCAAGGCCTTTATTCGGAGAGATAAATTTTCCGTGATCGCGCGGTGCAGCCACCGGTAACTGTAAGCATTGACAGGCTCAAAGGGCCAAGATAAAACTTAAGCACCAGTAACTACCAATCAGCGAACAACGTCGAATTATCTAATGAGATTCACGAACGTATTTCAATGTTGTATAGCGCTTGATTCATTTCCAATGCAGGTCCTTACAAGTGTAACGCATTAGAAAACAATATAATGCCCCTAAACAAGTTTCTTTTTCTTCTTTTTCAAAAAGAAACGTCAACCTGGCATCACTAGAGCAAGAGGAAGATCGGTTCTCCAAGCTTGTTATAAATGACGATAAGTAACTTGTACCCCGGGCTATTCAAGCCTCGTTTTGCTTGAAATAAACGTATCTTCCCCGCCGTCTTTGCCTTCTTCCATCGTCCGTCGTGCTTGTGGTCTGTGTGTTATACAAGCTTACGTTTGCAATTCGAGGAGGATAGTGTCTTTCAGTATTGCCTGGACTTAGGCTTGCTTCGAAAGGAGAGAAGTTGTTCGTGTGGTGGTGTAATGACTCTAAAGGGCTATATATCAGGTCAACTGATGGATTTGTCCATCGTTGTGGAATATGCTGGAAGCGAGTTAGTACTAGAGAGGGTAAGCTGCTAATTTTAATATTTCGTAGGAACTTTATTTGCTAGGTCGCATCTCTCCCTAACCCAGATTTTGTATATCTGCAACACCTGGGTATTGAAACAGCCAGTGAGAGCTGCAGCTGCCGAGACGAAGAACAGCCTCGTCTCAACAGTCCAATGGTACCAGCATTGTAGAGATATTGCATCTTGGAAAATGGAGATTACTTCGTTGTTGGGCGGGGAGGATGTAGTAGTGCATGTAGACGAGACAGTGTTGGTGAAGAAGATATACAACCGTGGTCGTCAAAGAGCGAACAACATTTGGGTCATAGGTTTATACGACACTTCCCTTCGAAAAGGGTTTGTTGAAAGAATAGGAGACAGGAAGACGAGCACTTTGATACCTATTATAACTCGACTTGTCAAAAGGGGATCAATTGTGCATACGGACGAGTGGAAAGGCTATGATTCATTGTCATCTCTGGGTTACATTCACCATAGAGTGAACCACTCAAATGATTTCGTGGATCCTGTTACTGGGACTCATACGAATTCAATTGAAGGATTTTGGGATCGATTGTAAAGTAGGATACGGGCTATAAATGGATCTCATTTATAGTCATTTAGATGAATATATGTATAGAATGTGGTGTGACTTCTCTATTGACAGTCCCATGATGAATTGGGAGATGTTTCTGTCCCGCTTTCGGGAAAGATACTCCTTCATTGCAGATAGTCAATGCGAGTGAAAGCAGCGCAGACGTAAGTGGAATTTTTGGTGAATTAATGCTTGGAAGGCGTTTCTTCAGCTGGGAGGAATTTGAGGAATCATTGGGGGGATTTCAAAAAGTGAAGAAGTCATTTAATGCTAACAATGTATTTGTCCTGCACTCACTATGTTCATATTTATAGCAAAACAATAGTGGATGACAGATTTAAGTACGCTTACGTTGGTTTTAAATGCACTTTTGGAGTGTATCGTGGAAAAGCTGGCTTGAAATTGAGAAACAAGTTGTAAGAAGAAGTATACTATGATATTATGAATATTTAAGGTCTAAATGTTGCAATTGTCCGTCTTCATTTCGCGTGGTTTTGCATTGTAGTGGATACATAATTACTTCTCACAAAATTGTGCATAAGCATCCATGCAGCAGAGTGTACATGCAGAATGACCCATGGTCTAGACGACTAACAGTGGGAGACAAAGAAAACGGGGAACCACTTCTTCACTAATCCCACTCACCCGATGAAATAATGATGCATGTTAAGGAAAAGTTATACAAGGACATAACTCGTAATGACGTTAAAAATCTGAAAGCCGCAGTTAAAGGTAACGTTGACGTAATTGTTAATTACTTAAGGTATGTCAAGCCGTAGTGACATTTTTCAATTGCTGAAATCCCGTGGGAAGTTAATGGAGTATCATTCAGATGAACCGATCAGGAATTCTTTAACAAGTCCGTTTTTCAATTTATGAGCAAATTGAGTTGCATAAAGTTCCCGGAGGTTGTTGGTATCGACTCTACATATAACACAAATAAAGGGAAGTAAGTTTACCAATTCATTAGTCAACATGCAGGTATTCTTTGTTCCAATTAGTTGTGACTGATAATTTTGGTCGTGGGCGACCAGTTTCACTTGCTTGGACTCGAAAGGAATTCAAACGTGATGTAGTTTTGGATTTTGGACTCATTTCGTGAAATAATGGAAGATACTTCTAAAACGGAGACTTTCATTATGGACTGTGCGCAATCTGAAATAGGAGCAGTGAAGTTAACGCACAGGGAAGCGCACATTGTTCTGTGTTCTTTCCATGTTTGTCGTGCATTTTGTCGTAAAGTAAATTATTTAAGAGCATAATTAAAATTTCAATTTTTGACGCGGAATCCCATTGTTAAAAATTACTTATGTCGCTTAATTCAGTGTAAAAGGAGATCTGAGTAATGCCTTTAATATTTTCATTTTTCCAGATTTAACTTCTATTTCAGAGTTATAAGCAGATTGGATGTTGGTGTTAGTCAGTATTTACAACGTCGTTGGATGAGTCGACTACACTTGTGGGCAGCAGCTTTCAGGGAACATGTACTGACTTTGGGTAACGATACCAACAATCGAGTAGAAAGTTCTCACAAGCAGATGAAGCGGTACTTGCTTAGATCAGATAGTCTGCATAAAAGCATGCTGAAGGTTTACAAATGGTTTCAACTAAGTAATTCTAGAATAGAGCAGGAGTCCATGATTGCTCAGTCGCGTTCCCTCAAGTATTCATGTTCCGAACGCATAATACCAATTTTACGCCAGCTGACGCCATGCACTGTGAAGAAAGTGATCGCTGATTATGCAAAGCGACGATGGACTTCTTTTCAGTTTGAAGCTTTTGATTATATCTTCTTGGAGGACAATGGGAGACAAGTAGAGGTGGATCTGCGTGCATGCACATGCACTTGTATGACGTTCCAGACTTGTCGGTATCCCTGTCGACACTTGCTGTTGGTGCATTTAAAAACGGCGTGTTTCACAGGTAAAATACCCTTTTTTTGAAACTTGTATGTTCATTTACACGTAAGATATACTAGGTTGCCACCCGAAGTATTCCCTATTTTATGTGTCCACAGTTAATACATATTAACCTACTCCTAACTGACTGAAAATCGTAGATACTAAAATGTATATATAGTTCATAAGAGTTTGTCTTAACTGAAAACAGGACGTAAGCACTGTCATTATTTATCCTTTAATATTGTGTGCATAATTCTATTTCCGTTTACTGTTCGACCTTTTGTGGTTAATCATGTGCTGCAGAAGTGTAAACGATGGACATGGTCTCGCGACTCGTACGCATCTCGAAGCACGTCAGCAATTGTGCCGCGAAATCAATGTAACTTATACGTAACCAATAGGAGGCTTATGAATGCGGGCCTGACGAGAATTTGTGACAAATATGGACAGATGTTTGCCGCAGATTACGCGGGAGAAGTAGTCGCTCAAATGAACAATGTCCTTGATTTCGTATTAACATTGTTGTCTTTCTCTTCGTGTGTTCGCGTTGGGAGTACGGCATGCTAGACCGGTGCTCCCTAGGATATAAATTCGTTACTATACGTAAGTGCAATTCTGTAGGAACACTATCCATCGATAAAAGTGGTGAATTATAAGTACTTCATTCAAGTCTTAAAAATCTGCCTAGAAGTACGCGAATACGTCTCCCAGTCATAGATAAATCTGTAGGGACTAATGACAAAAATACCTAACTTCAGTATTTGAAAAATAAGAATACAACTAAGGCCCTGCAGTTGTTTGTCGACCATTCTGTCGTAAAGTAAGTTTTTTAAAACATTGTCAAAATTGTAATTGCAGACACGGAATCCCATTGTGAAGAACTACTTATGCCGCTTAGTTCAGTGTAAAAGGAGATCAGAGTAATGCCTTTAATATTTTCATTTTTCCAGATTTAACTTCTATTTCAGAGTTATAAGCAGACTGAATGTTAGTGTCAGTCAATATATACAACGTCGTTGGATGAGTCGACTACACTTGTGGGCAGCAGCTTTCAGAGACCATGTGCTTGTGTGAACTTCCTACTCGATTATTAGTATCATTACCAAAAGTCAGTACATGTTCCCTGAAAGCTGCTGCCCACAAGTGTAGTCGACTCATCCAACGACGTTGTATATATTGACTGACACTAACATTCAATCTGCTTATAACTCTGAAATAGAAGTTAAATCTGGAAAAATGAAAATATTAAAGGCATTACTCTGATCTCCGTTTACACTGAAGTAAGCGGCATAAGTAGTTCTTCACAATGGGATTCCGTGTCTGCAATTACAATTTTGACAATGTTTTAAAAAACTTACTTTACGACAGAATGGTCGACAAACAACTGCAGGGCCTTAGTTGTATTCTTATTTTTCAAATACTGAAGTTAGGTATTTTTGTCATTAGTCCCTACAGATTTATCTATGACTGGGAGACGTAATCGCGTACTTCTAGGCAGATTTTTAAGACTTGAATGAAGTACTTATAATTCACCACTTTTATCGATGGATAGTGTTCCTACAGAATTGCACTTACGTATAGTAACGAATTTATATCCTAGGGAGCACCGGTCTAGCATGCCGTACTCCCAACGCGAACACACGAAGAGAAAGACAACAATGTTAATACGAAATCAAGGACATTGTTCATTTGAGCGACTACTTCTCCCGCGTAATCTGCGGCAAACATCTGTCCATATTTGTCACAAATTCTCGTCAGGCCCGTATTCATAAGCCTCCTATTGGTTACGTATAAGTTACATTGATTTCGCGGCACAATTGCTGACGTGCTTCGAGATGCGTACGAGTCGCGAGACCATGTCCATCGTTTACACTTCTGCAGCACATGATTAACCACAAAAGGTCGAACAGTAAACGGAAATAGAATTATGCACACAATATTAAAGGATAAATAATGACAGTGCTTACGTCCTGTTTTCAGTTAAGACAAACTCTTATGAACTATATATACATTTTAGTATCTACGATTTTCAGTCAGTTAGGAGTAGGTTAATATGTATTAACTGTGGACACATAAAATAGGGAATACTTCGGGTGGCAACCTAGTATATCTTACGTGTAAATGAACATACAAGTTTCAAAAAAGGGTATTTTACCTGTGAAACACGCCGTTTTTAAATGCACCAACAGCAAGTGTCGACAGGGATACCGACAAGTCTGGAACGTCATACAAGTGCATGTGCATGCACGCAGATCCACCTCTACTTGTCTCCCATTGTCCTCCAAGAAGATATAATCAAAAGCTTCAAACTGAAAAGAAGTCCATCGTCGCTTTGCATAATCAGCGATCACTTTCTTCACAGTGCATGGCGTCAGCTGGCGTAAAATTGGTATTATGCGTTCGGAACATGAATACTTGAGGGAACGCGACTGAGCAATCATGGACTCCTGCTCTATTCTAGAATTACTTAGTTGAAACCATTTGTAAACCTTCAGCATGCTTTTATGCAGACTATCTGATCTAAGCAAGTACCGCTTCATCTGCTTGTGAGAACTTTCTACTCGATTGTTGGTATCGTTACCCAAAGTCAGTACATGTTCCCTGAAAGCTGCTGCCCACAAGTGTAGTCGACTCATCCAACGACGTTGTAAATACTGACTAACACCAACATCCAATCTGCTTATAACTCTGAAATAGAAGTTAAATCTGGAAAAATGAAAATATTAAAGGCATTACTCAGATCTCCTTTTACACTGAATTAAGCGACATAAGTAATTTTTAACAATGGGATTCCGCGTCAAAAATTGAAATTTTAATTATGCTCTTAAATAATTTACTTTACGACAAAATGCACGACAAACATGGAAAGAACACAGAACAATGTGCGCTTCCCTGTGCGTTAACTTCACTGCTCCTATTTCAGATTGCGCACAGTCCATAATGAAAGTCTCCGTTTTAGAAGTATCTTCCATTATTTCACGAAATGAGTCCAAAATCCAAAACTACATCACGTTTGAATTCCTTTCGAGTCCAAGCAAGTGAAACTGGTCGCCCACGACCAAAATTATCAGTCACAACTAATTGGAACAAAGAATACCTGCATGTTGACTAATGAATTGGTAAACTTACTTCCCTTTATTTGTGTTATATGTAGAGTCGATACCAACAACCTCCGGGAACTTTATGCAACTCAATTTGCTCATAAATTGAAAAACGGACTTGTTAAAGAATTCCTGATCGGTTCATCTGAATGATACTCCATTAACTTCCCACGGGATTTCAGCAATTGAAAAATGTCACTACGGCTTGACATACCTTAAGTAATTAACAATTACGTCAACGTTACCTTTAACTGCGGCTTTCAGATTTTTAACGTCATTACGAGTTATGTCCTTGTATAACTTTTCCTTAACATGCATCATTATTTCATCGGGTGAGTGGGATTAGTGAAGAAGTGGTTCCCCGTTTTCTTTGTCTCCCACTGTTAGTCGTCTAGACCATGGGTCATTCTGCATGTACACTCTGCTGCATGGATGCTTATGCACAATTTTGTGAGAAGTAATTATGTATCCACTACAATGCAAAACCACGCGAAATGAAGACGGACAATTGCAACATTTAGACCTTAAATATTCATAATATCATAGTATACTTCTTCTTACAACTTGTTTCTCAATTTCAAGCCAGCTTTTCCACGATACACTCCAAAAGTGCATTTAAAACCAACGTAAGCGTACTTAAATCTGTCATCCACTATTGTTTTGCTATAAATATGAACATAGTGAGTGCAGGACAAATACATTGTTAGCATTAAATGACTTCTTCACTTTTTGAAATCCCCCCAATGATTCCTCAAATTCCTCCCAGCTGAAGAAACGCCTTCCAAGCATTAATTCACCAAAAATTCCACTTACGTCTGCGCTGCTTTCACTCGCATTGACTATCTGCAATGAAGGAGTATCTTTCCCGAAAGCGGGACAGAAACATCTCCCAATTCATCATGGGACTGTCAATAGAGAAGTCACACCACATTCTATACATATATTCATCTAAATGACTATAAATGAGATCCATTTATAGCCCGTATCCTACTTTACAATCGATCCCAAAATCCTTCAATTGAATTCGTATGAGTCCCAGTAACAGGATCCACGAAATCATTTGAGTGGTTCACTCTATGGTGAATGTAACCCAGAGATGACAATGAATCATAGCCTTTCCACTCGTCCGTATGCACAATTGATCCCCTTTTGACAAGTCGAGTTATAATAGGTATCAAAGTGCTCGTCTTCCTGTCTCCTATTCTTTCAACAAACCCTTTTCGAAGGGAAGTGTCGTATAAACCTATGACCCAAATGTTGTTCGCTCTTTGACGACCACGGTTGTATATCTTCTTCACCAACACTGTCTCGTCTACATGCACTACTACATCCTCCCCGCCCAACAACGAAGTAATCTCCATTTTCCAAGATGCAATATCTCTACAATGCTGGTACCATTGGACTGTTGAGACGAGGCTGTTCTTCGTCTCGGCAGCTGCAGCTCTCACTGGCTGTTTCAATACCCAGGTGTTGCAGATATACAAAATCTGGGTTAGGGAGAGATGCGACCTAGCAAATAAAGTTCCTACGAAATATTAAAATTAGCAGCTTACCCTCTCTAGTACTAACTCGCTTCCAGCATATTCCACAACGATGGACAAATCCATCAGTTGACCTGATATATAGCCCTTTAGAGTCATTACACCACCACACGAACAACTTCTCTCCTTTCGAAGCAAGCCTAAGTCCAGGCAATACTGAAAGACACTATCCTCCTCGAATTGCAAACGTAAGCTTGTATAACACACAGACCACAAGCACGACGGACGATGGAAGAAGGCAAAGACGGCGGGGAAGATACGTTTATTTCAAGCAAAACGAGGCTTGAATAGCTTGGGATACACAGAATTGCTTCACTAAACTACACCATAGGTAAGGCTAGTTGGTAGTTCTTATATATTGCCATAATTTTTTATTCAATTTTGCTATATTTACTCTAGTTGGTTCCGTTTCTGGGTGCAGTCGTTTTTCCGAGTTCTAATCCTTCTGATGTTTTTTCTCGTTACAGAGAATCAGCAGCAGTTTTATTTTCATTTTTTTATTTCAGCTCAAACTTCCCGCTAGACCTATTGGCTTCAATGTCGTCTCGTAGTTCACACAATTGGGGAATTACGAATAGTATAATATTTTTCGCTACACAATTTGTTAAAACGAAAAAATAAAATAACTAAAAAAACATTATGTAAAAAAATGTCTAAAATTAAAAAAAAACTTCCACTGTATAGTTAGACGGACCGTTACATATTTCGGCACATAAATGCGTCACTTCTATGCTGTACATTTTAATCCGCTCAATCTATTTTCACAGACTTTACTATGTTCACTGGGGTTATGCCATGCTGAAACTTATTTATTTTGCGAACTGTATGTGTAATCACTTTGCATCACTTTACTCACACAGCTCGCAACATGTTTGAAAAATTGTGATTGTAACTACTCATAGCTATTGGTCATATTCACAATTCTCTGCAAATTTTCTAAGTTTTCACAGTGTTAGCAATTTCCGTTGTTTTATTTCAATTTAACGTATCACACTAGTTTTCCTCGCGTTTATTACGCCCAAGCTTTCGTAACACCTTTATGCCGATTTTGAAATCTTAACCTCTTTTTCCATTCTTTTGTGTTGCTTTTACATTGTTCCTCCTAATACGCTGGTATATTTATTGCCTTTAGTATCGCTGCTAGTTTTACTGAAGCGGAGGAGTGGAGCATTAATCCAGGAGGAAACTTGGACATAATGAGTCACCTTTCCGTTATGACAACTTGGGCAATGGAGGTATTCCATCAAACCTCCCCATAAGTAAGCCCGTAACAGTACGCAGTTGAAAAAAATAAATAAAAAATACAGTATTAAAAAATCAAAACAAAAATGAAAAAAAGATGTAAAAAAAGTTATTTTCTAAAAAAGGACAAAAAAAAAGAACTGAACACAACTTTTAAGCATGCAATCGCACCCAGGCACCAGCGTCATTTCTCCTTATATTCCGTCTTACTCCACTAATCATGTACATAGTTCCTCTTAATTGCCTTGACTTTTTCTTCTTTCCTTTCGCAATTGTTTTTTATTACTATCTTCAAACTTCCTCGTTCATTCACTGTCATTGTTCAAAGCCTCGCTACTTTTGTATACCGAAGCTTGCTGTTTTCCCACCAACCTTCTAACCTGTAGTGTACAATGAAGCTTTGGATTTTCGTTTGAACTCACTCACCCACTTTTGCCACTGCTTCATCGTTTTGGTTTGTGACTCTCCTGTACATTTTTGGTTCGCTCTTGTTGTGCTTTCATTCAGCGCACTCTCCGAGCCTACCACAGTCAAGGCAGAAGATAAATGGTATAACCTCTTATTTTATCAAATTTCATATCTCATTTGTGTAAAATATAACTCTGTTCCGGACACACTTGTCATCTCAATTTTTTTTACCTTGATTGCGTTCGTCAGTACTTGCACGTTAGGCAGAGTACAGCTAAGGTCATTAAGAGGTGAAGAAGTTTCGTGGGAGTGGTTATTTTGAGGTCTACATTAAGCCAAGTCTAGGTCCCATAGAGGGATGATAAAGAAAGTCATTTCGAATAGATAAATATTACAAGAAGTTATTCTTTAATTACCACTCTTTGCATTTTCAATTTCTATCGGCAACTGTTGAGTATTTCCTGAAAATATGGGGTAAATTTCAAAAGTCTGCAGGTGAAAATGACTGACTTTTGGGGTAGTTTTAGGGAAAATGGTCGTGTTTTCTTGTTATCTTCTATTTCGATGGCAATTCCAAACTGTTGATATTACCAATGGATTGTTCCTCCTCTTTGGAAGAGGAGGAGAGATCACTGTAAATCCAGCAGCATGCAACCAGAGAATTAGTATAGTAAATAGACAATTGTGAAGAATGAATAGACGAAGCCGAATAGAGACATGTATATTTCAGTGATGCAAAAAAGTTATTAAAACAAAGATTTTGATTAGAACAAAAGATACACACAATATGTCATTTTTTACATTTGACCAGAAGCGCACAAAATCATTGATCTGAACTCTACAAATGATTCAATGAGAATTATAATTATTCACTTGAAATCTACTCGATGCGGAAGGATCGTTGAGTCTGAAAGCTAATCATAAAATCCACGGATCTAAAATAAAAAATTATGCCATAGTGAATTCTGAAGTTGTATCGGTGGCCCAGGGGTTAGGAATCTGGCCGACCATGCACATAATTCTGGGTTCGATCCGCTGTTAACAATGGTTGGCCTGCAAAATTTGGGCTACCGATATCGCATGCTGAAAATGCGGTGTTGAATCAAGCTATAATCATATATATTGGAACGACATTTCATACAAAATTAAGCTGATGCAAAATGTAGGTAATTCTGCGCTAATAGCTGAGGGCTAATATTAAGAAGGGAAATAAACCCTGAAATTTGTAGCTTCTTTTAGCTTCGGTTCACAGATGCTTTGCTTAACAAAATTTACTTAAAATAAGTATTATAGTAATAACAACAACAGATGTTTGATTGGTCCAAAAATTTTCGGGTGACATAATGTATTCATTGTCTTTGAAATAATTACTAAATTTATTATGGAAATTTAAGCCATCATTATGCCAACCCATCTCAATTATTTAACTCACTGAAATTCGTATATTGTTATTAGAAGACGGAGGTTATCTGAAATATGTGATGTATTTGCGCTATATCTTTTGGACAGTCTGATCACACATTTACTTGTCCATTCGATATATATATGGAAAAAAATTGAGGGCAATTAAATTAAACAGAGTGACAAGAAAGATTTAAGAATAATTAACACAACGTTTGGTAATCAAATCAAATAAGGATTACCAAGGTAGGTTAAGAGTGATTAATAAACCGTTTTCGAACACACAGAGTGGAGGGGGGTGCTTAAGTCTATGAATAGCTGCTATAGCCTCAGCGTATTTCAAATTCACAGCAATTTAATATAATTCTTCCAGGGATGATGTATGTATAATTAAAGCCTGCTTTATTCACTTTTGAATTTAGATCTTGCGTTGAATCATTCACCTCTTTTAACCCTGATATTAAAAGTTCAAAAAAACGTCACAATAAAATCTGCTGTTATTGAGATTAAATAAAAATATTAAAACAGATTGTTCCCTTAAACTATATTTCATTAAATTGTCTTAATTAAATGCCACGAAATTATTTCCCATAATAGTAACAATAATAATATTTATTATTACTAGACTAGTACCACAGAGATTTAATAAACATTCATAGTAATCAGCCTTTGTATTTCTTTAAATTGTACCGCAAAGAAGAATCTTCCATCACTTATCTTATCGATGAATACACGTTTTTCAAGTTCTGACTTATAAGTAGAAACATTTTATCACTAATTATCAATTCGGTTCCACTGTTCTATATAAAGACTTCTGGAGAAGATATTAATGCCCCATAAGACCACAGCAAGTTATGTATCTTGGTCAAGAACGATTATATGATTAACCCATTGGTTTCAAACCTATTCGCAATTTTGTTTGTGGTAGAATTACACCACTTATGTAGGTTTCTTGTTATGATGTCACTTTTCGATACTTTGAGTATATAAATTGTTTTTTGATTTACAGCTCGATTCCACACCGTATTTTCAGTACAAGTATGGAATTTTCAGCATGGATATCGGTAGCCCAAATTCAGGCCTACCATAGATATCGGGTGTGCGTCGGCAGGGGATCGAACCCCGGACCATGTGCTTGGTCGGCGAGAGTCCTAACCACTGTGCCACCGACTAGTTTCTACTAGTTTATACAGCTTACAAATTTTATACATCAGTCGAATGTTCACAAAATAGTTTCATGTCTACCCTGGTCTGCATGCTTGAATTATCTAACCTGTGTTAAAATGTGGTGTTCTATTATTGCAATTAAGTCAATCCTCATCTGAATATATTTTCACTGGTAAGTGAACCGAATAGGGTTAACAGGAAATGTTGTATTGTGTTCACTGTTACTGAACTCATAATTTATTTGTTAAAATACAGAGATACGGCTAGTTCAGCATGAACAAGACTATTTTTCATTGTCATGCCTAAATGTGCTCATAAAAAAACTTCTAGAAGCGCGTACTTATCAGTACGGAGTATTTAATTTTTGTCCATAGGACAGTAAGCCTTCACAACATAATTCCAGATATCGTTACGACAATTTTTCGTCCTGCGTATATTTATAATTCTTACTATTTGTCCTGCCCAAAATACATACTGTAAAAGCTTTTATTTCAGTAGAATGGTGAATGCCATATCTTTGTTATTTTAGTAATCTGAATCATAGATGCAGTAAGGTTATCCCAGAAATGACTTGTGAAAACTGTAGAAAAAGTAAATTAATCAGACAGACGTATAAAAAGAATGAATGCATCATAGGTTAAATAGCTTTATAGTCATTTTAGTGTTGCCTATATTGAATAATAATGTCATGTAGACACTTCCTTTTTTCCAAAAGGTATAGATACTTTTCAATAAAATGTGTCATTATCAGCGTAAAATCTAAGTGAAACGACTGAAGACAGTATTCCAATTTTTCTATAATTTGGTCTTCTGCTAAAATTTCAAATCAGAACTTACAAGAATCTCTCAATTATTTAACGAGATTTCTCACGGTTATTGTGCAATTTCTCATATTCATCTGATAATTATGTTATCGCAATCTTTTTCAACCTCTACTTCTATAACTTGACATACATAACCGTGAATGCAGAAAGCTCCATTTGTAAAGTTACATATGTTCTGAGGCTGTTTCAACTAATCTTGAGGATACAGCGTTGCTATTTAATGAAACCAATACTGACTGCACAATAAATGTTATGCTATCCAATTAATTCGCATAGTCTTAATTATTTTGCTAAATATGGCTAAAAAGATGCATTGGTGAAATACCTTTCGTAGCACAATCATATTACTTTTGGTATCAGTCACAATAGGAGTTTGATTGAAGTTATTTGAGAGCTCAGCTTATCATATCAAGCAATTTTCCATACACAAACACATTTTGAAAGGCTAGCGATTTGATTTCCTTTCCGCAGGGTCATTCGTGGAACCTCCATTATGGTATTTCTTATTTATAGTTGCTGAAAATGCTTCGGTACATTAAAAAAATGCTGAATTCTCACTTAACAGAAACTTTTATGATTTGAGCAAGTGACCATTATAAAATACAGAAAAAATACATAAGTGTACCATAGTATTTCACTGTCCATTCGTCTTTATCCCTGTTTATATTCCCGGGAATGTTCAGTTGCACATAATGAGGAAGAAGAGGTCTCTTAGGATAGCATGAGTTCGACAGACTTCTAGAGGAATCCTTTTCCAACAGAATAGTCACTTTAAAAATCTTTAAATTAAATTATGTTTGTAGGGGACTTAACAATGAACTCAATAAATGTGACAAATATCAGAATAAAAATCTAAGTTTAATGAAAGAATATTGAGACAGCATATTGTAGACATGCAGATAAATGATTTATAAAACCTAATGGTTGCTTGAAAATACAGTCCAATACTACAAACTCATAATATAATGCACAGATCCAGTTCAATGCTGGGGTCGTGTCCACTGGTAGTTGTTTACTGGTTGTTGAAGAGTCTTTGGCTGAGAACGAGATGTTCCTTTAAGTTCCAAAGAATACAACACGATGACTAAAGGAGTAAGCAGACAGTATGAACTGGTGAGAAGATGAACCAACGGACAGCACGATAATATTTTCATTCGAACGTGAAAGTTATTTATAATTGACAAAGAAGTCAACTAAACAAAAGTTATGTACATTGTGTCCATATGTAACATTTGGCAAAAACTGTACAAATTTATTGTTCAGTACTCCACATATTAATGTGCACTGAGAAGACAGAACAGTGTTGATATAAAGAACAGAATTCCCCAAATCGTGTCTTTTTAGGGACAGAAACTACCAGAGAAAACCAGTGGTATTCAACAGTGATAAGTTCAAATTAAAATAATGGAAAAGATTTCTAGCCCATATGGATGATATTGAATTAGTTTTGTTCTCTGAGCTAGTTCATTTAATTGCGAAGCTCTCGTCGTCCTTCTAGACAACATCTTCAGTGAAGATTTTAGCATCAAAAGGAATTATTTAAACTCTCCTTAAATGATGAAACTGTATCTGCTGGTAACCAGTCATGACTGGCTGTTAATTTACATCTCTATTGACCATTTTTATTGACTTGGAATTCTAACTTTCTTGTCATGTGATTTACTTTTTATTAGTTGGTTAACTTGGTCTATAATAGTGTTTGTTGATTGCTAATTTACCTGAGTACCGGGCTTCTAGGAATTCCCTGGCATTTCTGGTGTTTCCTCTGTTTAAAATTTCTACATTATCCCAGTCAAAGTGGTGTCCATAACTATCTATATGCACTGATATGAAAGAATATATATCGTGTTGTAAAAAGGCATGATATAACTAGGGGAGCATAGTGCACGAAATTGGACAGAAAGTTGGTGAAGAACATGTTATTTCTATTTTCATTCTATCCTATTTATATTATCTGGAGACATACAATCGTGTATTTAAAGACTTTTTTGCATTGCATTGTAATATTAAAGGGGAGATACAATATTAATATGGTGTACGTCAAAGGAATATCTTCCATAACCTTTACTTCTATTTCCATCTTCTGTACAAATGAAAAATTAAATTTCTTACCTCATAAATACAAAAAGTATGAAATTTGTTTATTATTAAACTTACCAAGTACTTTTATAAACTTATTCACTGTTCAGCGATCTATTTTTCTCCAGATTCTATTGTTGATTTACTGCAGAGATTTTTAAATACACAATCAAATTTCCATGATTATGTGGTGCTGTGATACAGACAATGGGGTTCCAACGGAATATTATTCTCACAGTAAGAGTCATTGTATTTGTTGGTGTTAACGTCTGAATATTATTCTCACAGTTCAATACTGCATTAACAACAGAATAATATATGTACTTGAATATTCTATTTCGTGCTGTTTAATGTAGACCAAAATCATAAGCTCAGTGATTGGTTAAAGAATATAAACTGCATAGATATAAATAGCTGTTTGATTACTTGAAAATATACCTTGGCTTCCATGTCTTGCCTTCTGCTGTTACAATAAGTCTAACTTCATAGAATGACCATAATCAAAGGGAAATATGCTTCACTCGACTATCTTCAAGCAAGAACAAATCTTAGTTACAGATGATACCTTGATACATTTTAGAGACCAGTTACAATGGAGTTCCGCCCTGTGGTAAATTTTACGCCATCATATGAAGATTTCTTGTCATGGGAAACCTTACTTTTTATTTAGTTGGCATTAATAGCGCTTGGATTACATATTGATCATTTTTTCGCCTGCTTTATTCGCAAAACACTAATTTGATAAACGATTTATAATTTTTATGATATGGTGGTTAAAAAGTCACATTTGATGTTAAATTATGAACTTTCATCTGTCATCAGTAACATTCTCTTGATTAAATTATCACACGTACTACATGAGTTTCCTGAAGGTTAAAATCTTCTTAAAACACTAAGTATTTATGATTACTTTTCAGTATATTAAGGTAACAACATTTGAATGTTTATTCTTTGAAAAGGGAAAATACTAAAAGGTCTCATATATGCTACTGTGGTGAGTGCTACTGATAAGGCTTATCAGCAGTATGTAAGGAGATATTTGTCGATATAAAACATCAAATAGCAGGGAGATACATTTGATTTTAGAGAAGGCAAATGACACGGCATTGTGGGGATAAATGGGAGACGTGAAAGGAATACAAAGAAACACAATATGAAGTACCATAACACAAAGATGTGTGCAAATTGTCCGTTGAAAATAAGGTATACATAATTTGGCTATGTAGAGATACCAATTTCCAAATAAGTATTCGTTTACCGAGTCTTTCATCTTCTACCGTTTCACTACCAATAATGCCTTAGTATCATTTCAAGTCAGCTGGAATAAATGTGTAAGGCTTAGAGTCAAGTAAATTCCTGAAATTTCATAGATAAAAACGTCTGGAACAAGTGAGAAGCAACCTGAGCCACTACCTATCTTAGTTCAAGTGTGAGCTTGAAAAGTGAGATTTTTTTAAAACCTGAATTAATCTCACCAACCTGTGAGATTAGTAATAAGTATTTTGAGCTTTAAAAACACATCTAAGCCAATTAACCTATTACAAGAGTTGTAGAGATAAAGGATAATTAAAAACAATGAATCTTAAAAATATAAATGACTCTTCGACTTATCTTTATCCATTATTTGAACACCATGAATATTTATTCCTCTCGTCTGCTTTTTGTTTTATGTGATCAATAATTCTGATGTGGTCATTTCTTTCTAATTACCTCTCTACTTTCGTTTGCTTGATGAAATTTGTGATAAAATTTGAATACATGAGAAAAAAAAAACTACTTCCTGTGTAGATGATGTATATTTTTAAACAAATAACAAGAGGGGTATACTACGATTGTGTAAATTTGAGCATGAAATCGATGGGTAACAATTGGAATATTGGAATTTGAGTTTTATCTTATTTGTGTTAAATAGGTAGAATATACTTCATAAGTAGATTTTAACTAATTTATTTCCCTCAAATTCTAGTTCGCGTTTCTTGTAGTAAGAAACCTAACTAATTTACTTCTGTATCTAAGGGTATACAAATATGAATATGACTTCCCTTAGAAGCTCATGATTTCTTCAACTTTATACAATTGGTTTAATTGAATTTTAGATTTTCCCGACGATTGATTGGACCGAAGTGCTCGGTCTCAGGTTGATATGTCGGCTTCTTTAGCAGATGCATCGATGATGTCTAGGCATTTAATTAGTATTTAATTGGTGGATGGTGATTAGCAGGGGAATCCAGGATGCGCATTTCGTCCTATTTTGGGACTCGTCACTGGATGTACCTGCATTTCTCGTGGCCCAAGTGGTCAAGTGGATAACGCTTTGGCGTTTGAAACTATGGGCACTGGTTTCGAGCCTCGGTGGGAACATCATCACTCACTGGGAAATGCAGGTACATCCAGTTGACGAGTCCCAAATAGGACGAAATACGCATCCTGGATTCCACTGCTAGTCACCATCCACCAAATAAAAACTTTTATACAATTGGGTTGGTTTTATTAACTTCGAGCTATAAAAGTCTGAAGTCTTACTACCTTTATAATGTAATCTAGAAAGGATCACATTCAAAATAAGCTGCACTTTGTTGACAGTCCGGAAAACCTAATGTCAGTAGTGAATATTTTTTTATTCCAATGAGTCATTATGGTGCTTTCCAAATAAATGCCATTGTGGTGACAGCTGGCCGCAAGCCAAAATTGTAGACAACAATCTACGTCAATGTTTATGTCCCGAATCAGAGTCATGAGAAAAACATTAACAAAGCTTAACTTTGAGAAAATCACCAGCCAATCACAGCGGAGTTAATGTGTGGAAATATAATTCGCAGATACACGGCTTGATTTTGTGAGAAACGGCCACAAAGAGGTAACAGAATAACCTTCAGCAAGAAAACAACCAGTCAGATGAGGTCGCTTCTCTGCTAACAATAATGTGCATAAAAATATATATATATACATATATATATATGTATACCTCTTGATTTTCTCAGTAAAGGATCTGTTGCCTGGCCCTTGTCTTCGGTCGTTACACCATTAATGGATTTCAGTAAACACCTTATTACGCAAAAACAAAGAATTCAGCGAAGAAAATTCTCTTTTCGACGATTTCATTTTCAAAGCTGTACAATCGTATATATGAATTACTATAAACAATAACAATCAGTTTTCTTGCGTGTTAAAGTTTGACTGTGAGTGGAAATACTAAAGTGGTATTGTAATATTGATGTGTAGGATTATAAGTTACAATTAATGAGGTATATGAATGAATAACTAAATAAATAGAAGTCAACCTAAAGTTCAATAAACAAGTGTGAAATAGATGATCGGGAAATAGAGTACATTCGGAAATTTGAATATAATATGATGGAAACATAGGATGAGCGAAATGTTATCAAATTAGTAGACTAGAAAAAATGTTAGAATATGATAAAACAAGCAAAATGAAATGAAACAAAAATGGAACACGGAATAAAGAAGGATAATAAATGTTTTGTGTAAATTACATAGTAAAATCAAGACCATGGTAACGAAAGAGATTGTACAAATTGTTTTTGTACACAAAGTTCTGGCTTTATGTCATGTATTGCCAAAGCCTCTGCTACGCAAAGCAAATGCACTCGTGTCCTTTTCGACGAACTTTGTAGACTCTATTAAAATATGTGTCAGATGCTGCGTGGTCAGTATCTACAGTATGTCGCGCAGTCGATGAATTGATACCTCTACGTTCTCTATTGCTCAACCAAACAGGGACGTGCTGTCGACCGCGGAGGGACATGTTTTTCGATGAACGTCCTAGGTACCTAGCTCCGCAACAGCACAAGAACGTATAAATACACATGAAATTAGACAATCGACGTAACATTTTCTTGACATTAAGGTGTACTAGGGGACGGCTAGAGTAAGTTATTCGTAAAGTGGTAGCAAAGAACGTTTTCCTCAATGATCTCATCGGACGGTTTTTAAATACCTCACTCACAGTGTCACCCCTGAATTCTAAGTTTAGGTGCTTGTAAGTCTCATTTATTCGTCTACTTTTATAAAGTACTGACTGTTTAATTAACTGAAGAATTACAGATTAATTTAACAAAGCAGATATTCTTTGGCATTTCACTCACAAGCATAGTTTACCTCCCAAAAAATTCCATAGGATAATAACTTTACTAGAGTTAACTTTCGTTATGGATAGAATATAATGTGACAATCTAACTTTGAGTACTGAAATGAGGAATTACTGTTTGAATGTTACAGTGTCAATTTCCTTCTGTTTGTAACTGGCTGTTATCAGTCTAAAAGTCAATATTTTAACAACCTCATACGATTTATTCAAAGCACTCGTCATCCAGCACCAAATTTGATTTATAGAGTCATTCATTCTAATCGTTATGATCTCGCATAGTAAATTTAAGTCTTACATAATTTTGAATATCTTTTTGTGATAAATTTACCTTAAGGAACTTTAAAATGAATCCCCTTCGTTTGTATTTTTGGAGCTAACATTAGTTTTAGCGAGGTGATCTAACGTACGGGGGATAAAATGAACAATATGAGAACCTAAATTCCAAGTTTTGAAATTAAATTCAGGTACTCCTATCAAACGTAATCATATAAGCATTGGTGGCACAGCAGTTAGGGCGCTCACCAACCGTACACATGGTCCGGGGTTCGGTCCCCGACCGACGCACACCTGACATCAATGATCGGCCTGCTAAATTTGGGCTACCGATATCAAATGCTGAAAATTCCATAATTGTACCAAAATACTTTATGGAATCAAGCTATAATAAAGAAATAAAATAAACCATGTAGATGTTCACTTTTCAATCTGAAATCAGAGTTTACATATATTATACGGAATTATCTATAGTTGCTCACAACTGAAATCTTAATGAGTTATGATTTAATGGCTAATAATTCACAGACACGCTAGCGAACAAGTAGAAGAAACAACAAGATAAGCTTGATATAAGATAAAGATTTTTGTCTGTTAAGCAGTACGTCACCATTTTATTCAATTATGGATAAAATTTTATTTTGATAAAATCATATAGTGTTATACGGTAATGATTACTGATGACGTTTCGAGCACAAATTATTGCTCATAATCATATCAAGGCACTCACACAACATTTTGCTTCATTTATATACATGAGTAAAAACTGATCAGATATTTGAATAAAATCAATATATTAATATTAGTGTTATCAGTAAAATACAATAAGATGGGAAATCACATGTTATGCTCTACCGCAGTGCCCAGGTTTTATCCTTATATCAATAATCATTTTATCTCTATCAAAAGTGTTAGGAGTGATAGTAATAATAATAATAATGACCTATACATTTAAGAATAATGTGATAAAGTTATTTAGCATATTTAACCTTACACACTGATATCACTAGAGGAAAAAAACTATGATTTTAAAGTCACACTATAACAACAGAAGGCAAGACACGGAAGCCAACGTATATTTTTTTTCATCACTCAAACCGCTGTTTATATATATATATATATATAGTTTATATTCATTAACCAATCACCGAGCGCGTGATTTTGGCTTACATTAAACAGCATGAAACAGAATGTTTAAATATACATAGTATTCTGTTGCTAACACAGTACTGAACTGTGAGAATATGTAAGAATCATATTCCTTTGGCACACATTGTCTGTATCACAACACCACAACATGACATCACTCTATGAGAAAGGCTTTTCTCTTATCAATGATTTCGGTAGCATAACCGAAGTCACACTGAAAATCCTACTGTGGAATACTAACAACACAGTCTAAAAACACAGAAGCTAAAACTGTGAAAATCGAGGTTTTCAAGTGTTGGTTTGTAGGGATTTGATGGATTGAACCACCAGTGAGTGCTTGCTAGTGAAGGGTCCTAAACTAGGATGAAGAAACAGTTGTCCGGTATTCTCAGGTTTTCCGATGGTTATCTAATCAATGTGGGCTTATGATGAAACCTTCAAATTACTTACTTACTTGCTAAATCACCGTAACACTCTAGGTTTTGTAATTTAGACTTCAACTAGCTTAAAATGTGCGAAAAAAAGATTATGTACAGAATATAATGAGCATGAAGATAAAACAGGTAGAACAGAAAGAAACCTCTAAGTATATTTTATGCCCCAAAAAGACTCATCAACAAAGTCGAGACAGAAATTCAATTTCACGAAATATGTAGTAAGCTATTTCCTCAGAAGCCAGGGTAGGAACGAAAGCAAGTTCCAGTGATCTGTTTTATCTTTCCATCAGATAACCAATTTTACAGTTTTATTTGCACCTTTAAGAACTTTAGCAAACAGTATAAAAGTTATCACAAGAAAAGCGTACTATGTAGACATTCAGCTCAATTCTAAACAAATTCTTTACATTTTGAAATAGTCATTCGAAAGAAGTAATAGTTGACTCCGTGAAAAAATCCAAGGGAAACTTAGAGACGAAGTTAATGAACAGCAAAACTTAAATTGAAGAAAAAAACCTGAGGTTTACAATTTGATTACCTGTTTAAATTGTGTGTATCTAATCTTCTGTTCAGAGACACCAAAGTTTATTTTGTGTTCACTGTTTGATAAGTCATACACGGAAAGCTTGTAGTGACCCGTTTTATTACTCATCATCGCAGTATACTTTCACTATGTAATTGGACTTTGATTTGTTTATTACTCTAAATCTTGCTTGAAGCCCTATGTTCCAGTGGGAACGGAAAGGAATAAAAAAATTCCTTGCCAGTAATACTATAAATTACAGGAGATGAAAGAGAATTGTGTCCACAGCATTTGTACCCGTCATATTTATGGTTCATCTATTCCTTTTGACAGTATCAAAAATATCTTTCGTGGTCTAAGTTTTGCCAATGATAAGTGATCGCGAGAGGAGTATAAGTATAATGATAAATTTCATCGTTTGCCTGTGATAAGATACAAAAATAAACTTTTAGAACATTTTTATGCTGTGCATAAAACTGTCTATCACTTCGCATACATTTGTAGGATTCGACGTAATCAAAAAAGAGAAAGATTTTCGTTTACATTCCTGATGATATTTTGAATAATCTGAGGTCCAAGAGTTTATGTATTTCCTCTCAGGTTGGTTGATTAACTAATCGACTATTAGAATGATAATGATGTCTTAACACACAGTTCCCACTAGGACCCCCAGGCAACTACCTACCTGAATATGGCCAGTCGCTAGTAAGCATCAGATCAGTTTTCAAGTATTGGATTGTAAGGATTTGATTAACTAGTTACAGGATTTCATTTGCTGAAAAGTCCCAAACTAGGACAAGACAGCTTTCCAGTACTCCCTGCAGGTTTCTAACCGATGTCACCTGATAATGAAATCCTGTAACCAATCCCTACAAACCAGTACTTAAATATTTAATAGATTGAACAACCGAAAGTGCTTGTTTTTTCCGAAGTTCACTACTAATGTAAGTCTAAATGTTTAGTTATCTTCTCTGATAGGCTTAGTCATGAGCTTTGTCACTGTGTATAGCTCACGTCACGGATGCAAAGTCTGTCATTTCATGTAATTGGTCATTTTCTGTTCTTATCTGAGATTCACTGTATTCAAGCCAATAAAAATTCGGTAACTTGTTGACATTTGCTACAGAATTCTTGTTCACAGAAGCCCTTAACATATTTTCTTGAGATTATCCCCTCCATTATTGTGGTATTGTTTAAATCTGGAGTTTAGTCGTGGAGAACACAGATAATACATCATATAATGCTCTGAATTCATACTAACAAGAGAAGTTAGATGATGCGTTGCACAAACTGATATGTGGTCTAATTGAAAGCAGTTTGATATCTAAACTAGAACTGAATGAAAATGAATTCTAATCGTATAGATCGCGACTTGCTGAACATTTCCTAAGGTTTCTGACTTCTAGCTGACGACGTGTTAGAGGCTGTGAACCATCCTAAAATAGTTCCACAGTATCAGTTACTAGTGTTCGGAAGCTCTTAATATCTGGTACACTGGGACAGTACGTACAACTCATCATTACCTTTATCGTGGCATCTCAGCTGATTCTTTCTCATTTCATCCTAATATTTACATCAGATAAATCTTTTCTTGGAGTGATAATCTTGTGTTACCATGATATACTGATGTCCTGGGCAACATCTTAGAATTCTTAGTCTAATTAGCTGGTGAATACTTCGTATGAATATAATTATAGTACACCCATAATGCCGTCCTGTTTTTATTATCAATTCCTTCTCATCTTGACAAAATTATGTAGTACAGGTATTTCTGTTATATTTTCAAGTAGCAATCACCTAGGTTAAAAAACTAAATGGAAATCATCGCGTCGGTGGCATAGCGGTTAGGACGCTCGCCGACCATGCACATGGTCCGGGGTTCGATCCCCGGCCGACGCACTCCTTTACCTCGCTAAACCAGAAATAATGCTGGTGAAGAGGAAAGGTTGGGCATGAGGCTAGAAACCCCATCCTGTAAAATAAACACTGCTACAGAAACTTCAAGCCACTAGCTTGAAGCCCTATGTTCCACTGGGAAACGTGAAGGAAAAAAAAGTCTTTTCTAGTGGTACTAATCGTTTATTTCAACCGAAATAGCCTGACTTTCGCGTCATATTATCCATCGGTTAGTCATCCGACGGCAAAAACATGAATATTATTGTCTACCGAAAATAGTTGTGGTTTCCTCATAAACAACATTCTTTTCCACTGTTAACTCCATCTGTCCTCAGAACTCTAGAATTTATGCAAATACTGTGACGTAATTTTGTTCAGCTTGAACAGAGAAGAAATTACTATTATCGATTCAGCTGAGAATTCGTGCAACAGGAGTGATTTAACACGTGTCTCGGATACCTGGCCTTATGGCAAGCCGGAAGGAATAACGAGGACTTCAAAAGTTGAGTTTCAAAACTGGGTATTTACGATTGTTGCAAATATGACCAATAAATTAAATTCATAACGTCATCCAGTAGAGAGTACTGTTTCATTGTATGATTTTCTTAATAAACAAACTAATATGGGATTACCTACTATTAAAGTGTTCATAATTAACACACATATTAAGATTACTATGACCGTCACAAAGAAACGGGTTTTAAAAAATGTATACGAACACATTGTTCAGGTCTTCCTTCATGCATAGGCAGCACTTTGACTATACATATAAATATATGAAAAAGTACACTTTTAGAGTGGCTGAATTTATTTCATTCCTTTTGCGTTCCAGGTAGAACATGGGGCTTTAAGCTTTAAGTTTATGCAACATCGCTGTTTTTACGTGGTGGGATTGCCACTATCATATCCAGCCTTCCCGGCCCACTACCAGCAGGTAAACTGGACAAGGTTTAAGAGTGCGTCGGTCAGGAATCGAACCCGAACCCCTTGCGTGGCTAACAAGAATCCTACCATTGAACCATCAACAATAGCGTCTAAATCAGATAACTTTAAACAATAAATCACGTTGGTATGAGTGACCTGACTAAAGATGTTCGGTCCAGTTAAAAACAATTTCACTATTCGACCTCTTAAGAATTCCCTATTAGTATAGTATCACTTGAGATACTCTTAGAAAGTATACTTGCAGCCATTAATTCTCATATGTGAGTGTCATAAAGAAGTGTAATTCAATCAAATCTACATAGCCATTATAGAAATAATCTATGTGCGTCAAAAAAAAATAGAAAAACAAATGCATTTCGTTCACGGAATTGAACTATTTTGCAAAATATTTCTACTCAGAATATAAGATTGTTAAAGAGACTATGATACCGTTATATTTCGGTAAGTTATTTTCCTCTCTTAATTGTTAAAATTATGTTTTCAAGGGTAACAACTGTGCAGTGTTGCTTTTAGAAAAGATTGACTGTTTAAGCTGATTAGCAGAATCGTAGTCATTCTGGTAGTTGGATGGAAAAGTAATGCATACAATTTCTAATTAGTGTGATACCGAACTACCCATGTATGTTACACTGAACCACCCCTTCATGAATAGCATTTCTGTGAGTACTTCTAAGACTGAATACTCGGACAGCTTGCCTGAGAAAACGCATCTCGAAGATGTCGAAAACTTCCTATGTGGGGTACTGAACAATGCAGCTAAATGATATTCTATTCATATGAAGAAACATGCTTGCAACTTTGTTAGAAATATCACAGATTCCCCAATCAATCGCATAAAAAATTTACTCACTACACAACCTGTTTCATAAACAAAGTAATTCATCGAAATTTAATGTGTAAATGTGTCAAACGGAGGAATTCAAAATAAAAAGACCAGAACACTTTATGTACAAATTTATTCACTCATTTGCTTGACTCTAGCCTGCCCACAAAGATTATTTCGAATTACATCTGCAAGCTTAACACAGTTGTCCATAGCATATTCTAGAGATTTCTGAAGAAACTCTGTGTGAGGCATATGTGAATCCACTGTATACAACATAGAAAATTGACGGAGACGAGGTAAAACGGCAACACAAATATGACCACTTTTATTCTCAAGATTGGACAGATCCAAATTTAATCCGACTACAAGATCATACATTTGAACACCAGAGTTAACCAAAGCTAATCCTGCACATGTGACGGCAGCAGCCAAACAATCTCCAATTAACCCAGTCGAGTTATGTGAACACACATCCAGAATATTTGCGACAATTTCATATTTGCCTCTTGGAAACTGATGCTTTCGTTTCAAAAGAAAGTGAAAATTAACAAGATTAGGAACCAAGCAATAGTATACAATAAATATATGTAACTACATAAAGCTAAAATTGATGCTAAGATATTAACAGGGAACGTCATTTGCCTTCCAAACCGTTTCAATATCTACGCTCAAAACCGATTTATTCAAATTCAAGTCAAAAAGGAATGAAGACTAAGAGTAAAAAAAGCATAATTGATATATGAAGAGAAAACTGGGTGGGAGGAATAGGGATATTTGTCATTACTACTTAAATAAAGTTAAGCATTCATCTACAACATTGCGACAGGCTTTAATTCCTTAACTACCTTGGTTTTAATCCGAAAATCAATTTTCATCCAGTATTGAGATGTGGTTGACAATAAGTCTGTGTAATCAAAACACATCCATCTCACCTACGCTGAGAAAACTTTACAAGTGTATTTAGCCACCTTCCGGCCTTATAAGGTAATATAAATCTAAAGAATCAACGTGTACTTCGTGATGTCATCGATGCGGATGAAGATAGTGCTAGTTAAGTTACAAAATATCGATCGAGCTTCACATTGGTGAAAAGTATATGAAAGGGATGAGAATACTAATAAAGACATACGTGAAAAGATGAAAAAAGAGAAAGCCGAGGTATTTATAACTACAACAGATGAAAAAACAAATTAAGTTTGAGACCTTTGTTTATTTATTGAGAAGTGAAGTATGCAGAGGCTAGAAGTCAGTGGACACTCACTTCAAACAGGTACATCTCAAAGATAGCAGATTTGAAACTGTCAACTTGGACAGTATCACAGAAGCATCTGTTTCGACGACCACACGAGTGTGCGAATATTCAAATAAGATTCATACCTCAGTGCCTATGATTACTGATGAAGACACAAACAAAAGACAAGACACTGCGAACTTAACTGATAGAATTCAGTCTGCACCAAACAAAGGACTAAACACACTAAACTAGATACTAACTAGCGTCCAATCAAAGACACGTTTACTATTCATCAAAATAAGCCGCTCCTGACTACAAGCTAAAGATTCAGCTGTGCAATATCTTTTATTTCATGGCTTTGGAACATCTTCGTAAAGTGCTACTACCTACAAAAATTATTATTACAGAGGTCTTCATTAGGCTGTCTGCAACTCATGAAGTCAAGTTTAGGGGGATTCATAAGTTGAAGATGAGAAATTCAAAGTATGTGATAAGAATGTAGACTTGTGAAGACCAAGGTAACTGGAGGTGATTTAATGTGTCCGCGAACTGTTGAATAAAAATCGATTCGGTTGGGAGACTAGACCAACAAATAACACCAACAGATGCAGCACAGAACCGTTGGTTTGAGCTAAACAACATAACTGTCGCATATATTGTATCAGGGGTCATCAGGCCGACTGAAAAACGTGCGGCTGCAGATTCACTGTAGCGACCCTCATGACCTTCAGAATTCTGATCATCATACAGATATTCATGCACTTGCCCCCTCCATCTTTTCTTTGCTTTTTCCATGAGTGGCATGTCGGTTAGCTGCAATACTGTGCGGTGCTGAAGACCATTTCTCACAAAATCTAAGTATACTGCTCCCAACTACTTTACATGAGCATCGGTAAATACCTGTATTTCTAGCAGAAATACATACACGGATAACTTACTATGCATACGCTGATTATTTCAGGTCAAATGTAGTTAGATGGAGAGCCATAGCATGAAAATTAAGTAATTTGGCAGGACCACCTCTTTGAATAGTACCTAATTTTTCCCATAGAATTCAGTGGAATTCTATGACGCCTTCATGCGTGCTATTTCCAGATGAAACTGCTTATATTTTACCAGTTAATGTAATTTATACAAATAACGTCTGTATCGCGTTTTTAGTTCAAAACTGCCCGTCTGCCGAATACGTTAAAACCGCGAAAAATATAAAAGATATGAGGCTACTATGCTATATATCGAAAAGCAAATCATGGTAGTAGTCATGGAATCACACTATTTACAAAAAAAACTATACAGCATATGTAACGTATGTATATGCACAATTGTCACTGTTTTACTTTCAAGAGACATTTTTATGAAGATGAAAGCCATTACTTAACTGCTTCGGCCATTTATACGATGCAACTGGGTTAGGGATGGTAAACTACATTTTGTGCCTCATAAAGTCTGTGGATCCAAGCATCCTAAGGAGTTCAAGTTTTAGGAAATAGAGACTTTCAAAAAATTATTCAGTATGTGGACAAAAATGTGCCTTGCGAGAGCTATCAGCAAAATAACGAATAAAGTAACTTACCAACATAACGACAGGCTCAATAGCACTCAAAAATAAACGGCTTAGTTTTTTTTCCAAGGACACGATGCTATCTTTAGGTAACCAGCGTACAAATGGAGCAAATTTCAAAGCAGCGACCAATTGACTATCCTGACGCATCTGTATTGGTCATTAAAAACAAGATAAAATTTGAACACCAAGCAAACACACCTCAGTAGGACCATTGACACTGCAAGAAACTTTGATGTCACCAACCTCAAGATAGGCGGAACCACTAGTTATCGGATTTGTACCCAAACTGAAAACTAATAAATTGTCAAAATCAGTTTGACAACCTACATATATCAGGTGGACATTTTTCTTTACATTTCTGAAAAATAAAAACTAGTACGCATAATTACCACGGTCTGGCTTTCGCTCAAGAAGTATTCCAGGTCTATAGGATCAAATGGCTTAGATAATCCAGGTAGCATGACCTAGTGAAGTTCAATTGTAACACAAACATCAAAACACCCGCGTAGATCCCGCCATCCAATATACAATGCCCTACTGCTAGTGTAGACGTTAAATATCACGTTCTAGTACCGCTGTTAAAATTTCACTTGGAAATTTTTTTGTCAATAATTTTTAATGAAATTGTGTTATATGTTATCTGGATTGATGAGAATTCCCATTTTCTGGCCTGTTATTTTGGTGTCCGCGTCATGTAATCTGACTGCGACACCCCCTAGCATATTGGTTGCAACGATCAGTGTTTCAGGCGAACTGTAGCAAAATATCGCTTTAATGAGAAAGATAGGATAGTTGAAGGGTAATTTCATCTACACAAATAGTCTAATTTATTTAGATGCTGCACCTTTCGGCATGGTATCATTAAATTGAGACTTCACGTCTCAGGATATTAATTCAGCCTATTTTCGTGTGAAGAACAGTCCTTTTTGACGACAGAATTCTATCAGTACTTCGAAATCACCTGTAAATGCTAACAGAGCCTTCTGTGGGAATAGAAGTAATCATGTAGATGTGTCTCACCGTATGTGTGTTTTGACAGGAATTATCGTAAGTTAAAAGGTTTTTTCTAAGTGTATTCCACGTATATTTGCACTGTTTGGTGTAGCGTAATGAGAGTTATATGAACTCAATGCATAAAAAAATTCAACTTTACTAATATTGTGCCATTGCTAAGCTGACTGCTTGGCTGGCAAACGTAGGTGGTTGTCGTGATTATTGTAAGTGCAGTGCAGTGGAGAAGGCAATCACTTGTTTAAATTTCCTTACTGTGTCACTTAGTGCATTAATTCAGTGTATAGTATCATTATACACATGGATTGTGTTGATTATGAGAACTGAATCTAGTCAGCTCTATTACTATCAATCTACTGTCTGTTATGCCATTCTCACTGGCACTGTAAACTTAATGCTGCAATGTTTTTGATCACCTATAGTGGTGATGAATTTTTCATGAATTTTCCATTGACATGAAGCAGTACAGATGCCACATCACGAGTGAAAGTTTAGGTTGCATTATATGTCATTGTTATCCTCATCAACACAACAGGTCTGCGTATCTTACAATATCTTAAGTGTTGCTCTATGCTGCTAACACTATGCATAGCTGTTTAGAGTTGAAGCATGTTCAGCTTATATTTGATGGCTACAGATTCCTTAATGTGAGAATATAATTTCTGTAGGATTCATAAAACTATGCTCATTAGACATTATTGAGATTATGGATCAATTCCCATGTGACACATTTGCAATACTTCATTTAATGTAAACGTATTTAGTGTGAAGTTGATCTGCAAGTAAGGTTGATAAGAGTATAACGCCTCAACAGTATGGAAGTTTCAAAGATTGTCTTGATATTTGCGTATAATCCTTTAATACTGGTAAACATATGAGGTCTATTGATGCTTATGGTGTCAATATAAAAACCAGCTGTAAACTACAAATACATTTATTTGCATGAGATATTACTTAGTATTGACAGAATCAGTGTATTCATAGTGTATGCTTATATGTAGAATAATCTTTTACAACTTTATGTTGTGCTAGTCCTTACATGTGCTTTATTTTTTCAGGCATACGGAGGTTGTCGAATATGACATCAGAGGAAATATCATTTGGTCAAACTAACGTTAATACGCTTCATCGAGATTTTCTTTTGTAAATTATTGAAATGTTTAATATACTCTTCAATTCTACTTCATCTAGACTTTTTCAGTGCATCGCTATACTATGTGCTTTTGTAATAAGTGAAATCGGATTAATGCACGTTAAGCTTAGTTAGTGGGATGGAGATTTACTATAGTATTATGAGACTGTTACTTTAGCCCTTCGTCAGATTTCGCGTCTTTCTATACAGTAGCACATTGTAAAAACTAAGTAGGATTTAGCAAGTTGAATAATAATTCTGTACTGTTCGATACGCTAAAATCGCCTTATCTAGCCAGTTGCAAGTCTGTATACTGTTAAACGCCAAGTATGAAGTACAAGTAAATGTAATAACTTAGGCTTGATAGCTACTTCACTAATCTGTTAATATGCAGTGACATCATCAAATAGACTGTTCACTTGACAGTGAGCAAAGAAACAATTTTCATCTATTTCTAATATGCCGTTGAATCATGTGATGTTATCTAATAACCATCATTTCTATGATCAACAACTGCAGTATTTACATATCTAATTTATGGACATTAAATAACTTAGGCCTTTATGCACCTAATTACCTCCAGTATTACAACAGTATTCCCTATTCATTTGATGTGTGTACGGTAAACAAGGCATTCATACATTATCCCACAAATGCCAAGGTTTCTGGTGTCACAAGTGTTAATAAGAGTTGCTTCCTCGGTTTCAATACAAATGACGTTCTAAAATATCTCTAGTCGTTGAACCCTTCTTGTAGCCTAGTTCCAGATTGTTTGCCTAGCCTTATTCTTAAAAAATGTGCAGATATCCTGTGTTATCCTCTCATGGACATTAGATGCAGCTGCAGTCTTGCATCACAACATTTTCTCCATTATATTCGTCCACTACCAATTGTATTTTTGTTTGACGAACTTAATGTACATATGCATACGAAATGAAATATGTCAAGTGCGTGGGCTAACTATTCCAGTGTCTTTTAATTCGCATCTACACTGTACTAAGATGAACAGTTCTCTATCAGAAGTCAGAAAATGCTTTTAAACTAAATCCTTCCAAATGTCAGACTGTCAATTTCAGTTTCCGATGTAAAAGAAAGTTAGATGAGGCTGTTAATTCCCATGACCGTTGCAAAATTGATGAGAGTGGTACAGAAAACAAGTCTGACGTTAAGTACCTCGGACCAATTCATCACACAGTGTCTTAGCCTTAAATGTATACCACACGGATGCATAATGTTTATGAGCTAGGTATGCAAATCAAGGTAAACGCTAGTACGGTACACTCATTATTTAAAAAACTAACTCATATGTGAGAACTACGATTTGACCAGCTTTACAACGTCTAATATATTTAGACACAATGAACATACACTGCTTACTTATATGACGCATTATCTAAAGCTACCTTAAAGTAGTTCCCCCTGAAGGTAATCTCCTGTTGCTACTACCTAAGTGAGCAATTCAACGTTATCTTTAAATTACAAAGTAAAAGCGGACATCCTGAGAGCTTTGTGGGTAAAAAGATCGTCTCCAGGTCGAAAAAAAATATCCTAATCTCTTCACGAAAGCGTTTAGAGGTAATTATCCTATCGCCTCAAATGACTTACTATTTTCTGTCACTTAAAAAGTAAAAATAAATTTACCGAAGGCAGCGTGCTTATGGTTTCTAGATATCTTAATGCACCATGAGGAAAAAGCTTTATTCATAGGGTTATAGCAATTAGATGCGCGATATAAATCCGAAACACAACGACTACGATGCTCAATCACGGAACATTCTACTTTGCTACCTAATCGTCTCAATAGATGCTTCGCAAAGAAAAAGAAGACCATTGGTTCAAGGAAAATTTATTTAAAGTTTTCTCATAAATCACAGGCAACTGTGTTTATAGCCACGGAGAAATCACAAGCATCCGAAAAATTGGAATTTCATTATTTGAACTGAAACAAGCATTTCGTAACCAGCCAATTTTTTCACCCCGAATAATAATCAGCTTCTCAACTTGTTGTAACTTCGAAAAAACCACCGATTGTAGACCAAAATCCGAAAAGTTATTCTTGCTAGTTAAATTCTTACTGAACACTCACCAGATCACCGTATGTTATACTCCTTTCAAATCGTTTTGAAACAAATAAAATGGTTGTTAACACCGCGTTTATTACAGGCAGTCCTAGTTCGTGCGTTTGGATCTAGTACGTTAGACATTAACAATCCTTTAGGGATTTCCTATTGCTTCCTAATTTTGCTTCCAAAAGTACATACAAACACCACACATTCATACTTCGCATTTGGCTCATCCTTGCTTGATTTTGATTCTCACAATATATCTGATTTTTTAGCTGACAACAGACACCTTGTCGAAAAGCTTCAAACCAGGTTCTAAATTCTCTAGGTTTAATTAGTTCTTCGAAAACATTGCTAATATCAATCCTGATCGTGCTCTTTTCACCAGATTCACTCGTAGATTGTTGCATGCTGTAAACATGAATGTGACAGACATTGTTTTTTCCAGATTTCTACATGTTAAGTAAGCAACTGAGCCAGCAACAGTAACCGCAACCAACGAGTGAACACCTTAAGCTGTTGTTTCTGCCATCCAAACATGTTCATGTGCATAATTTCCAAAACTTCTACACAGTACTAATTCAATAATAGTGGAAAAACAACTAAAACCCTGAAACCATGCATGAATGCAACGTATGAAACAATTACAATGAAATGAATGCACTGACCTGCTGGTAAAAATTTTTGAAACAAACGAAATAACTAATTTTAACAGAAACGGAAACAATAATGAAGTAAAACGCAACATTTGTAAACAGTGTGCATCAAGATAAGTTGTGAATAACTGTAGGAGGAACGGAAAAACCAATGTGTAAGTGAACGGCTACGGAACTGCAATCCAACATGGCCGACTAACACGGACGAAAATGACTTTTGAGCGTCTCATTCCACCAATGACCTTGTACGTGATGTTAAATTTCAGCCCATAACTGATGCAGCTTTGGTTGACTCCAAAAGGAGATGTGGTGGGATTACTCATGTTTTTTGTGGTTTGCGGTAAGTTAAGACTGTGTTATACCATGAATGGAGTTAATCCTTTCACGAGTTAGTCCTCCGGTGTCACCGACAAAAGGAAAGAGATATTAATAGTAACAACAGATATAATTCATGTAGGTTATTCAGACTAAAAGACAGAAAAAGAAGTAAAGAAAACGTGAAAACAGGTAGCTAATTGAATTTGAAGTTGATATATATCTATATACATATATGTGCATATAATATCAGAGATAACAAGTGTAAGTGTAGTAGTTGGAGTAGTCAATAGAGTAAGACAGGAGAGAATGTAAAGAAGTAAAACTATGAGTTTAGATATCTACCCATTAGGGTGAATGGGATTTTAAGGGGATAGGCAATTTGGACGCAGGCCCTGTTCTCTGCGTGACTGTCCAGCCTTCGTTTTAGGCTGTTCATGGACGGTGGTGGCTACATCTCCTGGCAAGGAGCCCTAAGAATGGCAAACTGGCAATGAAAAGAGATGGGAGCGCAACCGAGCCTTTGCCCTCTGGTGAGCAATCCTCCTGGGATTTCCACGAGGAAGCCCATACCTACTCAATGGCAGAGCACCTTTGTTTGGTGATTCTGGTTATTTGTTATCTTATGAGCAGTGATCATGTCCCCTCTAAGCCGACAGGAACTAAGTGTGAAGAGACATTATTTCTTTAGCCATTCATCATACTATTTGTATCGGAGACTCATTACCGCTTTTGTCGCACATCTGTGGACATTTTCCAAGAAAGTCGCACCTCTTCTAAGCAGCAAAGGTGCAATGATATTGTGCACTTCAAAGTGTGGTCTGACGTATGTCTTGTTAGACTTTAGAAATAGCTCAAGAGTGACTGCACCTAAGTGTCTATGTGTGAAGTGTTTGACTGCATATGCCCTCGCTATATCTCCCGCGTAATTCAAGCTTGTAACCATTTTTTCCGTCGAAACTAGATCGAAGTCGCCTCCGAAGTTGTTCAGGACAGGCTTTCTTTGCACATGATGCAACTTGCATTCTGAAGCCTACAGGTGCGTAATTTCATTACTTTGCACTTTTCCAGGTTGAGAATCAAACCTTTAGCCACCGTCCAGTCTTCCAGAAGCTTCAAGTCTGCCTGCAGCCTATCTGAGTTTTCCGAACACTTTATTGTTCTACAAATCTTTACGTCGTCAGTGCAAAGAAGAGTCAGGCAGCTTATATGGATTGGTAGGCCATTGACAAAGATTAAAAACATCAGTGGCTCTAGGATAGAACCCTGCGACACTCCCGATGACGAGCTCTGCAAAGATGATCGGACTCAATTGACCTTAGTGCAAAATTTCCTTTCAACTAGGTATTCCTTGAACCATGACAGGAGTGGCTCACCTAAACCTGCCTGAGTTATTTTATGTAGGTTTGTTACACATAATCTGCCCTTCCTGAGACCATGTTGTGCTTCATGGGGTATATTAGTCCTGTGGAGGTTGTCTCTGATTTTATCAGCAAATATACTTTCCAGAACTTTTAATACCCCCTTGGTAGTGCAACTGGTCTATGACTGGTGGCACTTGGCCTGTCTCCACCCTTGAAAACGGCAGAAATTATGGTTCTCTTTCACTCCCTTGACAATTTCCCCGAATCCATTGACTGTTGGAACAAGTCGCATAAGGGCCTATAGAAAGCTTCGGCGCCCTGTATCAGAACAGATACCCTGATTTTCACAACCTTTGTACTTTCCAAATGCGAGTCTCTGTAGATTCTTTAGTGTTATTGCCGAGTTTGTCTGGAGGGTAGCGAAGTAGTAGTGCTGCCATTGCGGTTAGCACCAGTAATACTCACATTAGTGTTTAACTGTTTGGCGAAGGCTAAAATGAATGTTTCAGCCATCTCCAACCTAGTGAGGTACTGACCGTTCGCAGCTACGAAGTCGCAGGCCCTCTGTTTGGTTATTTTTCTTTCCGACATATATTGGTACAGGCTTTTGTGGTTTGCCAGGAGTTTTTTGGCAGGGTTAGCTTGAAATGACCCCTGTTACCCTTAACTCTCACGCTGCACCGGTTCCTGAGTTCCTGGAATGCGTCATGGTCGGTCTGACCCTTGGATATTCTCTACAAAGACCGAGCCATCCGCTTTGCTTGCAGAATACGTTGCTTACCTCTTTCCGGCTATGTTTTTACAAGCCTATATAAGCCCATTGATTTCCTTTCACTTTTTTATATTTGGACCTAGACCATTAGTAGATTCCTCAAGAGGAACAGATCTAACCCTCTCAGCTGCGGTAAGTATGCTGAATAGAAAAAGGAGCTCGTTAATTTGTTTTTCAATATTCCATGACGCTTTTACGAGCCATTGTGAACAAAATTGACTTCTTTGTGCACAAATATGGTTTTAAGGTAAAAGTTCCAAATTTTCGGTTCACTTCCGTCACACGAATGCCGTAGCTTTGGTTGAAATCGAGGGAACTGTTTTTGGGACTGGTTGTGGTTTGCAGTATCTTGTGAGTTAAGACCGTGTCACTGCTGACAATGGAGTTGGTCTTCTCACCCGTTAGTCATCTGGTGGTCGGATATCATCACAGCATGGATGTGATGAGGTAAGATTTTGTAGTTTCACGAATGCCATTACGTAGTAAATGTGAAGTGCACCTTAAAAAGACGCCTTTTCCATCAAAAGAATTACTCAAATTACCGACCGACAGCTTACCTAACTGTAGCAGGCAAATTAATTTTCGGAAGCTTTTTTTCGAAGGCACGGCAGAGGATAGGCTAAGTGGAAACCTGATCAAGCAAACGGAAAGGCATTCATCGTTCTTCAGGTAAGGAAATCCTTACGAATAATAAAAAATATATAGTCCATAATTAACTGCTGTGTTGGGCCTTCCGAATCCCTCCGTTACTAACTACATCTCATTGGCCATTGGATATCATGTTGTATAGGCACCACAACCACCAAGAACTACTAACTTTTCGCGTTGTTGCACAATTAACCTGTAAAATTCTAAAGGAGCTTTTACACCTCTGTAACTAATTTGAATCTAAACTGACCACCTACAAATCTTTCCGAACTGATAGGTGTTTTGACAGGCTGGTGTTTGGTGAAGAACGAAGATGAAATGAAACCATGGATTTTGGTTTAAATAAATACACGCAAGACATTACAAACTTAAAACCAACGGCGCGATATCCTTTTTTGACATAAAAGCGCATACACTTGCGAGTAGCATCGCAAGTATTTATTAACAGAAGGGAAATAACGCATCCGCCTAAGGCGTGGTAAATATAGCTAAAACCTACCTATAGACAGGGAGACAAAATAACTAGACGAAGAAATGATTACTCTTCAATTAGAGCCCCATCACTGACTGTACTCCAGCACTTATAGCCATTCTAGTACAATATAGGAGCTGTCAATGTCCAGGTCTAACTACCCTGGACTTAACGCTGTTCTTAGAAGACTTTCAGAAACTATTGTCAATAACCGACGCGAAAAACCAGAACACAAATTGGTGATTCAAGAATCCTATATTCTTGCGCCAATACAGAACCAACCACAAGGTTATTGTACACAAAGTCTAAGTATAAATGTTATAACAGTTAATCACAATAATACTTCTGATAGTTTTTCTCTGTCTTCTAACAAACAGCGAACGATAGAACGATGACTGCATTATCGATGACTCCCGCCAAAATATGGAGTTGGGTTTGAGCAAACAACCATGAATTGATCGTTCATTCTTCAACTACTTTGACAGGAGCTCAACATTTTAGTGGTTATAATTATTTAAAATGATCATGTCGAAGAATTGGTGGTTAACTCAGGGAATTATTTCAGCGATTAAAGAGTAGAAATATCTACAAAAATCTAACAAGTTCATCCCACATTTCATAATTTCGGAAAAACAATTTTGGTATGTAAAGATTGTGTGAGTGTTGAAATCGATTAAATGGTAAATAGTTAAAGATAAAGTAGTCAGAATCACCAAAAAGTTGGGTCAACAATAACTTCTGAATGCCTCAGTGGAAGGGGGAAATTACTGGTCTTTTAATTTGTGTAACTCTGACCAAATAAGGGAATTTTTCACGAGTTTCTTGTGTATGCTACCGTTTGTCTTTGCCGGGTGGACTCTGAGCACCCTAGCTCTACGCAGAAGACGAACCCGTAGGGAAAAACTGGTGATAGGTGGAAAGTGATTTATAATCTTACAAGGTGTGCCAAAGATATATGATTCGTTTCGTCCGTTCACTTATAATGAACGAAACGACGCGAATTTAAAGGGGATTCTTCAAAATGTTTGCACAGTAACTAGGAAAATTTAAGTAGTCGGAGAATTTGATACTGGTGGCAGTAAATGAAAATAATATCTCTTTGTACTATTCGGCATGCTGGAGTCAAGTAGGGGGTTCTAGTGGGTGATTGCACTGCAGATGCGAGTGAAGCCAATACACTGATGCTCCATCTTGCGCGCTGAGTGTTAAATTAACAACATCCAAATAAGCGTGATGAATGATAATGAAACTATAGATGAGAACTTTCTTGTTCCTCTTCATATATGAAATGTTTTAGCCATATAGCAGACCTTGGTAGACAATTTAGAAGTAACTTATGAATCAGTGGAACATGATAACGTTAAACAGGAATTGATCCAATCTCAGTAGGAGCACTACTGGTGAAGTTTTTACGGAACGAAACATTTTAATTTGTAAGGCAACCGTCAGTATCAGTTAAGACTGTGATTAGATCTGACTTTCGATCAAAAACTACCTGTTTCACCCGTTGAAGCATTTAGGAGGACCTACGATTCTCCAAGTGAACGTCTCTGAAGAGCACCTGCACAATTTTTTGGTTGGTGAGTGCTGGTCTATTGATAAGGACCATTTTTGGATAGCCGTAAAGACTGGAAGAGAGGTCGTTTATAAGGAACGAAAAATCTAGTATGGTGTTTCCAGAAAGACTCACAGTACCTAAGCTAGTGTAAGTATATTCTGGGCGAATACTCTGCTGAGAGAGGTGAGCTTCATCGCAAGAGTACCATGAGGGTGACCGATTTGTTCATAAGGTGGTGCACCTGCAAAGGCGATTCATTTCAAGCGACTATAAGTTATGTAATATAAAATAACGATATAAGGGCAGTAAAAATAACCCATATGCTTATTAAATAATCATTATAACGCTTAATGGAATAGACGATTGGACTTATTAGTATTCCCTTTGGTTCCGAATGGAACATAGGGCTTCAGCAAACCATCTCCACTTTCTTCTATTTTATACTGTCCTCTTCAGCTGGATCGACGATTCCTTATCATCTCTAATTTCCTCCTTCTCCTCGCCAACACACGCTCTCTCACATGTCACCCTCCCACTTATAACCCACTCGTCACTTCTCATTGGGGTTTCATTCAATTGATGGCCTGCGTTTAGCGCGATGTCATTCGGTGGCCTACTCAACGTACGCCAGACCCATCTTCATTGTCTCCAACATATTAGTTGAAGAATCGGCCTTTGGTCGGTTTGTTGTCGGGGTTTCTTACTGCTAATTCTTTCTGGCTGGTCATTTGATTTTCAGCATGGAGCCAGTGAGTGCAGCTGTTGCTAAAATCCGGTAATTTTTTGGAAATCCCTTTCTTGACACGTCAAGTTTCTGGCTCGTATGGAAGAACTGGCTGACTTCACATTTGTGTTGAATATCCGAATCTTGTTCTTTATGCTGGCTGAGCGCAGATTTTCAACTTGGTTTCAGGATGATGAAGGCGTATCTTGCCTTTCCATTTCCAGCCTTCACATTCTCATCCGTTCCGGCTGCCTGTAGTTGAAACCGTGCTTCCCAAATAGAAGAAGAAAAAGAGTGACCTCTACCAAATTCCTCCCTTTGATGATGACTGACGCTGGTCATTGTTGTTGGTGCTTGGGTTACTTCATAACTTCCGTCTTCCCTATGTTAACTTGGAGTCCTGACTTTATTGCGTCTTCAGCCAGTTTGTTGGTTTTCACCTGTAAGTCTTCGAGTTTATGTGACATTAGACATATATTATCTGCCAAATCAAGATTTTCTAGAATCTACTTATCGGTGGTCCAACGTGTTCCTGTCTTCTCACTTCTGACATACAGTCTGACGCATGATCCATCCCACCACAATGAGGAATGTCATCGGTGGTAATACGCGGGCAGCCATGTCTTACTCCTGTGTTCACTTCAAACTCCTCTCTGAGTTTTCCGTTGTGGATAACTTGACACTTGGCATTGCCATGTAGCCAGCTTTTGAGTGAGGTTGATAAAAACTTGGGCACTGCACATCATAGTGTTGAAGCATTTTCCAAATTACTTCACAGTCAACGTTGTCGAAAGTCTTATCAAGGTTAATGAAATTGAGGCAGACAGAACTGTGACTGCCATTCTATGCTTTGTTCTGTGGTGACAATGCAATTTGATCAGCACATGATTTGCCTTCCCTGAATCCAGCTTGTTCCTGTGGATGGTGGAGTTATGTATCTAGTTCATCTTTCATTTTTTTGGATGACGTGACTTAGTATTTTATTTGGTGTGGACAAGAGCATTATCCTACGCCAGTTCGTGCACAGGCCGAAGTTGCCTTTCTTTGGTAGCTTGACAATGTAACCAGCCTTTCTTCCTACCTCTCCTTCCTTCCCTCTAAATCTGTCGCAATAATGGTGTAAGCACATCTGCTAAATTTTCTCTGTGTCCGTGCTATGAGGGAATTTCATCTGATATTTGTAGACTGACCTCTCAGTTTTCGATTATTGAACTTGAACTGTGGTATGTTGTTCTGAAAACTTTCATTTTAACCTCTGAAGGTTCCTTACACTAGACAATGTTCCGAGCTCCCCTTCTCGACTTTGTGTCCAGCAGATTGCTGCTCCACTTCCTTGAGATTGAGATGAAGCCTATCTCTATTTTTTTGTGTATCTGTCAGGTGAAACCAATGCTGCCAGGTGTATATCTTCTTGTTTGTATACTCTACCTCCAGTCACGAAATACTGAAAACACAGAAGTCTGCGAAGAGTTCTCCGTTATACTGCATTTCACCGAGAGCCTCTCGACCCATGATGAGTTCTCTTCCTGTGATATGATTATGAACAATAAATTTTGTTCGAAACGTCATCCAGTAAGTAATACTGTTTCACTGTGCGATACATCTTATAAACAAACTATTATGGAACCACTTCACTTCAATTCCATCTGCTCTCGCAGATACTTGGGACTTCTAGGCCATATCTTCGCATATCTTTGGCTACCTGGGCAGTCTTTCCAGCACCATACATTGTGCTGACATTCCACGTCCCCTTTCTTATTCTTGCTTTCATCGAGAGAAGACAAATCGTCTGACTAACAGGCTTCCCTAAGGCTTTCACCAGCCCACTGTGTCATTTCACATCTATTCAAGCGAAAAATAGAATGTTGTTTGAATTTTTTGTATTTTTAATATAATCTCTATGCGCTGAAGCTTCTGCAGCCGTTTGATTGGTTTTGTAGTGTAGGGTTTCTCGCCCCAACTCTCCCTTTTTAGTCGGGCTTGGGTCCGGTTAGGAAACTGGCGAGCTAGTTAACTAGGCGAGGTTTAAATTTGGCTTAAAAACATGACATGCAATGGGATCCGAGCATAAAATTGCAAGGTACCTGTGGTTCTACTGATGAGCTACAGTATATCAGGCCTCCATAAATGAGATCTTCCTAACCACACATGAAACCATTATCCACTTAAAATGTTAATGCTGATAACAAAACAGGAATCAAGAAGATTCAGTTAAATGGTAGCGTACTCTGGTGAGTAGTATGCCTGAATGGATTAAATTTTACTATTAAGCAAAAGGATAAGTGACTAATCTACCTGATATATCTGAATTGCAGTCCCGGAGAATGCGGAGGTGCAGTAAAGCCTAATCAGGCCTTCTGTTATCTGATTTCAGACTAACTTCGATAACGCAGAATTGATTAGGTTGAGGACATTGTGTCCGTGAGTGCTGAAATGAGTGGTTTTTTAAAGTGTAGAGCCAGAAATCATAGAAATATATTAAATGAGGGACATGTCCCCATTACTCTCTGTCTGTGTCGAAGTAGTCATTTTAATTATTGCTGGTATAAAAATGCAGTGTGAGTATTTAACACAAATGATTCGGTGATTAGCAAAATTTAATGCTTTTCCAAAAGCCCGAGCTTAGTCACAATGTTTAAAATTTTAAATAATGACTACGGACCTGACCTATTTTCTCTTTTCCTTCCCACCAGGTCGGAACACCTTAGAGGACATAGCAGGAGAGTTCAAAAGCCAAGAAGAAATCATATTGCTGTTGAGTACTGGTTCTCACACAGAGTCATAAACTCTTGGAACCGACTCCCAGAAGAAGTGGTGTCTGCAACCTCAGTTGATTCGTTCAAGAAGGGTTTGGACAACCACAGAAGTTTACTAGAAAAGGATTAACATAGGCTCCAAGCCTTCTATCCTCAAACAATAAATCTAATCTGAATCTAGTCGAAGTATATACGTGCTTGTTCTGCCTAATATTTAGCCAGTGAGTGGAGACAGTGATAAACACTAAAGCGGCCATGTGCACTGGTTTATTTGATCTAAGGAGATCTAAGAACATATGTCTTGTGATGTAGGTAGCAACTCTAAGGTTTTGCTACACTACAGTGTGAAACAAAACGGCCTCAACATAGGAGGCGAGTTTTTCAAATATTTACAAAGATGATGAATATCGACGCAATTGAGTTCGAAGACCCACCACAATTTATCGCTTATGTCTGTAGTAAGCTGAATATGACTGAGGAAGAGTTCCGGAATGAATTTCATGATGCATGTGTTAATGGACACTTTGATTCTCCTGTTTATTCCACTGTTCGGAAGCTTTTTCGATTTCACTGCTTTTGTACTAGCCGATTTAGAACTAAAAACAAAATGTTATGTATGACTAAATTATTTGAATACCTTATATCTGGGGCGATTGGGTTTGATAACCTGCGACGCAAACGTGAGTTTTATAACTATTAAGACTGATTGCTTATAATAATAACGTTCTTCAGTGAAAGAATATGATTATTCAGCCAGATGCAGCCTTGTGTGGACAACTAATTACTTTGCATATCGGTGCAGGACTTGTGGAATGTCTCCCAGCATGTCTCTCTGTAGTTCCTGCTTCACTGCTGGTAATCACGAAGGACACGACTTCAACAAGTTTAAAAGTCATGCTGGTGGTGCATGTGATTGCGGAGATGCTTGTGTAATGAAGGAGTCAGGGTAAGTTATTATGTCTGTATTCACAACCACCACTATATATGCAGTTTCTTTCTATGTATTTGCTATTTGTTTTGCATTTTCATGGTATGTTTGCGTGTTTACTTGTTCATTTTTAACTTAAAGTTTCAGTGGAATTTTTGGCGTTGATTACGTGAAGTCTAGGAGTCACTATTCAGCGCAAATCATGTTATGAGGTATAACTTATTTAGATGTCATTATCAACATTTACACTTTCTATATGCTGTTGTGTGTGTGATACAACTCTACGTAAATTAATTTCTCATTCTGAGTTCTTTGTGAAGATTGACTGTCCAGCTAATAATAATAATAATTGACAACGACTGTTTTGTCGGGTTTCAGGTAGTTGCGTTTTACGAAGTGTTACTACGCTTGATTTGTTTTAGATTGAATGTTCAACTTCATCAGTTTATTCATAGAATATACTCAGTGTGGTTGGTTGGTTTAAATGCGTGTGATTTGCGTACTGGACTGCTTTCTTAAGTGATGCGTAAATTATGGTGATGTCGCTAAGGCACTCGATTTATGGTCAGTGTCCTGGGCTCGAGTTCCTATCCATTTACTTCATCCTGAGAAGGTGGGTAGTATCATAAGCCTCACTCGATAAATGCGGCTCATAGTTCAATACTTGGTAATTGATTTCTATAGATAAATGAACAGACATTTATTACCACTTGTAACATGCAAAAATAGTGAAGTGCACTATTTCGTCATCTTGAAGACATTTACTAAGTTTCGTGGTAGCAGTTCAAGTTACTACAGTTCATATAGCACACGAAGGTAGAGCAAAAGAAAGAATTCGAATAACTATGTTCGGAAATGTATAGGGAGAAGACTGATTACATGGAGAAATATGAGGATTTGATGGACCTGGGAGAAAACAAAGAATGAATGCATCTACGTCACTGAGAAAAAGTTTGAGCCATATCACCGACTGTTTCAAGCTATCAGCTGTTATTTTTTATTTAAGAGAATATAGGTAACATATAATTACACGTGTTAGAAACAATATGTGGAACAACTGTTCAGACTACTGAATAAATAGAACGCTACTATATCCAGTCTCAAGTTCTCCACTCTTCTGCTGAACCACACTACCCACCATATTTAGAATAGTCTTCTACTGTAGGAGTTTTGTTCTTTCGAAGCCACTACCATGATTTACTATGCAAACTGTGTTTCATCGCTTAAATGACTGACGGTAACAAACACTAATCAAGTTATATGAGTAAAGTCTTATAACGTAGATTTAATGAAGCAGTGTGATAGCATACGGGATGCCATAAGTTGCTATCTACATATAAACTTCTTTTGAAGGGTTGATTTGTAAGGACCTAATTTGTTTTTTGATTTGTTTTCAAATCCTTACAAATCAAACCTTGAAAATTAATCTCATACTCGCTAGTGACATACTACAGGACTATTTCCTGGAGTTCTGGTGAGCCGTCGTGACCAGTGAGGTCCACCTAGTTGGGAGTAGGGATGGATTCCCCGCCGATGACATTGGGTCGTGGTCGCGCTAAATATCACGAATTTGTAAAAGTTAGAATTCATGCACTGGCCATTGAATCGGGTCACAGTGGCTGAATGTTATACGAGCTTGCCTTGTAACCGTGAGTTCCTGGGTTCGAACCCCAGTGGGTGCCTGCTGCCGATGATTCCCATACTAGGATGAAACAGCTGTCCACTACTCCATGCTGGTTTTCAATGGTTCTCTAACTGATATCAATCTGCAGTCAAATTCGAATATAAACTTTTACTTACACTTATATATATTTTTCCACTTATTTAGGTTTTGCCGTTTTCATGGACCAGACAAAGTCCACAACCGCCCAATACCACCTGATGATTTGATTGCCCCCCTTAGATGCCTACTTCCAAGTTTCTTATCTGCCTTGTTATACTGGCTGTGGGAATATGGCAGAGATAATGAAGGGTTAAATTTCAGCGAAGATGACACACCTGCTATCTCAATCCTTCATGCATTACATGCTAGTGGGTGGGTAACCCAAAAGTTGATAGCTGACGTCATGATTGATAAGATGGTTTACGAGAAATTAATATTTGGTATGTTTCTTAGTTTATGTTGTTTCATGTGCATTATCTTATTATTATTATTACTTAAAGCAAAACTACCAGCTTACACAATAAGCATTGTGATAGTTTTAGAAAGCTGAGAAATCCGAACTTCACTGATTTAATGCTCAATCTGTGTGAACTATCTATCCTGAGATGTGTGAGCAAAACCGGTGATTCACCTCGTCACAAACCATGTATTTGGTTAAAATATACCCCAGCCACTGAAGTCACTTCTGTTCAGATACGTTTTAAATCTATGACTGTGTAACCCATGGATCGGTATGTGAATGACTGATACTGCAAATTTACATTCATTGAAGCTTTCCTCAGATAAACTGCATAAGTATGAAACAGGTATAAAACTTCACTCATTCACTAAGTAAAATTTGTTGGGAAAATCATGACACAAAGTATCACTATGTTAATGTGATGACTTTCCACATAAAATTCAGCATAAGACCGTTGAAGTACCCTAAATCAGGTAAGAAGATAGTTACTCACTGATGACATTGGCTGGCGGTTGCTCATCTCACTAAGTGAAGATGTTTATCACTAGCCTAAGCAACTGACTTTCAGCCTGTTCTTCCTGGGTTCAAATATCGCTTCAATCCACATAATACTGACTGACTGGTTTCAACGTAGAATTTTGCACGGATGTGCAGCAGTTCGAGTTGCCACACTTCCCTTAGCACACAAAGTAACAGAAAAAGGAAAAAGCGATTCGAAACAGACAATAAACAGGAATATCAGGCAAAAAGAATAGTGATATGGAAAGACAAGATAGTTTTATTGGATATAATAAGTCACAAGGAGTGGATACATCTGCACCAACCATTGAGGACGATTTTAAGCCATATCACCAATTGTCTCCAGCCACTGGTGTTTACCATCCCGACTACCACAACCAACCAGCCACTCTTAACCTCCCTATATGGCTGGCCGGATTAAACTAACTGTTGAGGATTTCATCGACTGATGAAACTATGTGTTCGTTTGATCACCACTAGTTAACTATTTTCCAACCTTATCCATCCTATGTCAGCTAAAAATTGCCCATTGTCGAGGAAGGCGATCGATGACTAGGGATGCATACGTAACACATGCCCTGACCATCTCACTCAATCGATGTAACTTCACAACCTCGTCGATTGATTCCCCCTCCCATCTACCCAGTACTCGACCGACGCCTAACCTCAATATTGCTCACCCTATTATACCACTTCACACGGAAGATAGAATGTAGGCACTTATGATCAAAGACAGCTAGCTAGCCTTTTCGTGTCTTCCACTTTCAATGGCCATGTCTCGCTCACAGCGACAAAGGAGGACGGAGCGAACTACTGAGCAGTACATACGCCCTTTGGTCGACAGCCAGCCGGATGTCATGTCTACGCCAGATATGGAGAAAACTGGCATATGCGAAACGAGCCTTATGTATCCGTGCTGAGATTTCGTCAGCGATCAACCCGTTGGCACTGGCTGATGCAACTTCCCAAATGAACGAAGTGGTCAACACGCTCCACTAACCAATTCACTCCTGCCTATCTTTGAGCTAGGAGTCAATGTAGTTCAGTCAGTCCTGTGGCATCATCTTACATTTGACAAAGGGAGAGAGTCGCATGCCAAACATTCGAAGATTGCTGCCTGTCAAGGTGATCAGAAGACTGCTGCATTTTGTCAGCGTCTTCACCTAGGAGGGAGGACTATATCACCTGCTTATTCTAAGTCAACGAGACAAGTCAATTCCTGAGTCGCTGAAGTCAGTTCGGGTTAAGTCCATAAGTGCATCTATGATGAGGTTAAACAGAAATGGGGACAGTGGGAATCGCTGACGGACACCGCTGGTTGTCATCACTTCAGGTGACAACTCTCGGCAGACTGTCATCTGGCTGACTGCATGAGTTCGAGTAGAGTGAGTGCCTTGATCAGTGCAATTTATTTTCCCAACATTTTTTTCACAGAGTACCTCTCGGTCGACAGAATCGAATGCCGCCTTTAGGTCAAGAAATATGACGATTGTTGGACGCCGGTAAATATGGCTATGTTCCAGAATCTGTAGAAGGGTCAAGATTTAATCAATACACCCTCTTCCTGGTCTAAAGGCTGCCTGGTTCTCTCGCGTTTGTTCCTCCCGAGAACCGCTTAGTCTACGCATAATCATTGAGCCTAGAACTTTAGATATTATATTGGTCAAGCTCATCCCCCTGTGATTATCACGGGAAGACTTGTCTCCCTTCTTGTATATCGGCATAATCAATGACTTGCACCAACCTGACGGGACTTCCTCTGATTCTCACACGCTGCCTAATACCTTAGTTAACGCAGACAGTAAGATATCTCTGCCGTCCTTAGACACCCCTGGAGTCATTCCATCAGGTCCTGCTGCTTTGCCTCTTTTCGGCCTGGTGATAGCTTTAGTAATCTCAGTTAGGGACGCAGGACCTGTGTCTATATCCCATTCAGGGACGTGTTGGATGTTCGGTAAGTTGAGCGTAGCTATAGGCCAATTAAATTACTCCTCAAAGTGTTCTTTGCAGCGTTCCAGTCGTCTATCTTGGGAGCTAATTATGGTGCCGTTTTCCTCAGAGATTGTTTCACTTATCATTTGCCTTTAACACCTGTTTCCCTGATAAGTTTAAATAGTTGTCTGGTGTCACCAGTTGCCGATACCTTTTCTATCCCTTTCGCTTTTGTCGCCCACCACTGTTCACGGTCGTTACGAAGGCCTCTTGTTAGTTTGCGTTTGAGTAGCTTTCGCTCCTCATCATAATCGGAGCTCTCCGGAATCAGTCTTCTTGCGTCAGTCAGTTCGGATGAGGTGGCAGAAATCCAATGGCTCTTACTAACTTGAGGTTTCAGGTTATTAACAGCCTTTACAGATGTGTCTACAGCTAACTGTATTTTGTGCCAGGCTTCCTCAAAAAGAGTCTTGCTGTCGACCTCAGACACTCGTTTCGCTATTTCCTCCTTAAATACGGACTCAGAATCTCGATCTAGTTGGGGGACATAACTGTCTCGCTGCCAGCAATTTCTTATGTCCATTTAGTCGTAAGCATAAACGTGCGCGGACCAGAGCGTGATCGCAGTCTACGCACGTGTTCCAGAAGGAGCGGCAGTCTCCTACTGACCCTCGCCAACGATACCCTATCGCTATATGGTCTATTTGAATCCAGCATTGATTCGCTGATGGAGGTCACTTGGTTAAGCAATGTCTGTCTTTGTGCCTAAATTTAGTGCTGACTAGGAACAGATGATTATCTGAACAGAACTGTAGAAGACGACCACCGTTGTCGGTTCGTCGGCAGGGAACTCCGTATGCACCACCTACATACTTCTCAGTCTGGTCTAACTCCTCTACTTGGGCATTGAAGTTGCCTGCGAAAACAACTATGTGTGCGTTTTGGTTTTTGCAACAAAGTAGACAGTTTCTGCCCTAACACTCAATGCTCTCCCTACACCTACGAGTTCTCGCGGATTAGCTGAGGGGTCTCATGGCACCCTTAAGGTAAATTTTGCAGACTCACCTTGTTGGCCGGGTGAGGTTAAGTGAATGACCATAGTCGGGTCTAGTATGCGTGTCTCCGAAATACAACATACATCCATGGCTCGAGATGCCACAGTTCTTACTATTGGTGCCTGTTGTCCGATTTACCAGAGGGTCCTGACGTTGAATGCTCCTATATGAAGTTGGTGACGTGGCTTTAAGAGGCTGTCGGGGGGTGTTTCTATGGCTCTCATCGTTGTTTGTGTTCACAGAATGAAGTGAAGATGACTCACTGGCCTGAAGAATAGTACTACCTGTAGTACGAAAGCAAGATGATGAAGGTGATGTGGGTAGAGGAGAATGATACTGAGGAAGGCTTCGTATGGTTTTAGAAGTGTGCGGGTGGCTGTTACTTCCCGTGGAAGTTGATTTATTCTTGGGTTACGTGAAACAGAAAGAGGTTTGAGTTACGTGACCGCAGAGCCCCGGGACAACTGCTTGAGGCCGGTCACATGCGGCCTGTATGAAGTGGTTTCTTGGATTGGTTGCGTATTAGTAACTTACCGCTTGTTGCGGAGCACCGTAGGGTAAGTCGACCTTTTCTAACTGCTTTTCTCCAGAGTAGAGATGCAGTATAACTGGCTGGCATGCTGGTCATCTGAGGGAAACACCTTACTGCTGTTACATCCCTGTTCCCCAGCAGTGTAAAAAAAATTCTTGCACTATACCGGTAACTGCTTTTGGTCTAATCACTATCCCAACGATCTTCCTGGCATGCTAGGACCTGGAGGAATAATAGTTCCAGCCAGCATAGCCTGCTGGGTCTTTGCGACATGCAAGCCCGACCACTACGTCAAGGTAACAGCTTTCGCTCAGGAATCCACTTAATAAGTCCCACTTGTAGCCTGATACATAAGAAATCTGATAACTAAGTGCTATAAATAATGAAATCTCCGTATATTATCTCATTATTTAATGCATGAGTTTAAAGTCATCAGATTAGTTTGAAACAATCCAGTTTATCCTAAAGTATTGTTACGAAGATCCTATTGGTTACAACTTATATGTAAAAAGAACTCTGTCTGTGTGAAGGAAACAAAGCATAGTCTGCGTTACAACTTGTTAGCTAACATTTTTGACCATCCTTCCGTATCGATTTTTATTTTGCATTATTATATATATGTGGAGTATGTTTTAATTGGTTATTTTATTTAGAAATAATAGAATTGTCCTGATAATTTCTTTCTTAACAGAAAGTGAAAGTCGAAGAGCTTGTGAGGATTATCAGTTAAGCGTCTCGAGCAATCCTGAATTCGAATTTCCACGTAAGAAGTTTTTATGGTTTTTACATTGCTGTCATGATTTATCGTTTTCTCATCAGTCAATTAACTGGCGTTGCTTAAAGAGTATTTTTCACAATTCATATTAGATTTCACCATTGGTCAATATCGAGGAAACCATTGACTCACTCTTTTGTTGTTTCACTTTTATCCGTCTTGGTTCAAGTTTAGCAGCTTGAAACATTACATTTCTAATAGGTCTCGAAGTTAATTCGTGTATGTCATAGGTTCAAATGAAAAAAACTTCGTTTATAACACGATATGAAGGAGTCATATCTGAGTTATGCCTACCAGATTGAATTATGCTGTGACCGATCGTTTTTTTTACTTCGCTTATCACCTTATGACATTTTAAGATTCTTTTGTAATCCCCTCATCCTCCAAGTATCCTTTATTACCTTTAAGAGTAAGTGATTTACGAAGGGCACTGTTTAGTTCGGATGCTCTTTTTTAGTGTAAACTAATGTTGACCAAATAATTTGAAAACTGAGAGGCACTTCGATTTTCATGTCCTGATTGATTTATAAAGTTTAAGATAGGGGTTCTGAAAAGTTTGAATTCTGTTATGATTGTGGAGCCAGAAATTAACTCCCATGTGGATGTCTCTTTTGTACTTTTTATTTTTAAAGAGTTCTTTATCTCCTCAGCAGTATGCACCCACCGGGGTTCGAACCCAGGACCTTCTGGTTACAAGGTGAGCTCGCAGACCATTAAGCCACTGAGACCCGATCCAATGCTGAAGAGTCCCAAACCAGGACGAAACAGCTGTCCAGTATTCCCAGGTTTTCCAATGGTTCTCTAACTGATGTCAGTTCATGATGAGATCCTGTAACCAATCAATCAAATCCCTACAAACCAATACTTGAATTCTTTATCTATTATTAGATTAGGGTAGGAGAATACGTTCGAATAGTGCGTTTGTGTATGAGTCTTGTGTTCTTCGAAAGGTTTTTGGTCGATGAGTTTATTCAACCTTTAAGTACAGCCAAAAAGGCTAAATACACTTTTGACTGTTCAGTAGTTAAATATTGTTTGGTTTGTACTGAATTAAAAATGAATGAAGTCTTTAAGAATTAAGTTCAATAGAATCGGGATGTAAATGGAGTCAAGTTGGTTAATTCACCTTTGTATTAATGCTTTCTTACTCAATAGATACGGGAAGGATGGCATAATTTCTGTTCATATTTCTTGTTTTTTTTTGTGTAAATACAATACGTGGCGAGTGACACGACTGATACTTTTGGATCCACTAAACATTGTCACTTATCATTTTCTATGAATCTAATTTTATTGACTTATGATTTACGTGTATTATAAGTAGCTAGAATCTAGCCTAATATATCTTCATCCACCCTTTTAGCATTACAAACTGACTGAACTAATATAAGATCATGAATTGATTACCGTTCACATAACTACCTTATTCTGTTGTTTATGATTATAAGAAAAAGTCTTTATGTGTTACTGTCTTTATAAGCATGAAATGCCTACAGGTATTCGATCAATGGTTTAGGCGAAACAAAAAAATACCTTAAGCCAATAGAAACTAACCCTTTGTTTTATTTGTTTAATCTCTTCCTCCAATATACGAATATCTAGCTATAATAAGCAATCAGGATCTGGTGCATCAAACACTTTTGGATGCTTTCATATTTTCAACAATCAAACTGCGTTTCCCAGAAAGCTTGGTAACATTTTTGATTGGTTTGCTAGCTGTCGAAGCATTTAAAGTAAGTCTTGTTTTACAATGTTATTGCTGTGTGTGTGTGTGTGGAAAATCTGCGCTATTTTCACATAGTTTAAATTAAACCTCAATATCAGTCGTGTGTTTGGTGATGATAACTGTAACAGTTTAGGTATCCGTGTGATAAATTGTCTATTGTTTCAAAGTTTCGGCTTGAAGCTAGAGCTTTGAAGTTTCTATAACATTTTGTGTTATTTTTACGGGGTGGAGTTACTAGCCTGCTGCCCAACCTTTCCTCTTTACGGGACTTACTTCCGGTTAATAGGTGTAGGAGTGCGTCGGTCGGAGATCGAACCCCGAACCAAATGGTGATTGGCAAGCTTTCTACCCCTGCACAACCGACTCACCAGAGCTTCGAATGCTATACCATAACATAGTAAATGCCTATCCTCAGCTAAATGGATAATTCATCTTTGTTATCATTCATATGTTTATGCCTACGCTACTATTGTTATTAACATCGATTGTTTCATGTGGTTGTATTTTGAGCAAATTTTTTGCAACGCTTCATGCTGAACAGTCCATACTATAACAGAAATACTGTTATTAGTTTATGTTACTAAACAAAGTGCTTAGTAAGTCTTCGTTTAAAAAGAGCATAGATCCATATATGTTCCTTCACGGGAATTAGGTATTAGCTGACCTATAAGTGTTAGGCCAAATTTAATATAGACCCATAAATGCTTATTTTAAGGCATTCAGTCATAAAGAAGACAGAAATAGTTGTTAATGAAAACAAAACACGTAGATCAACGAAGAGTCTCTTTTCGCGGCGAATTCATTTTCTTAGCTGTACAATCGCAAATATATATGTGTTATTTTGTATGTATGTGTACAATAAGTTTATCAAACAAAAATACAATTGGTTATAGTTATTTTAACTAAACAGGTGAAGATTGGTAATTGGAGTTACGTAATACAAAATCAGTCAAGAAAATTAGGTGTTAGTGAAATTAGGGTAGTAACAAAGGTGATGAGTTGTCACAAACAGTTGTTAAAAGAAGTTATGTAATAATATGAATAGTTTGATGAGTGAGTTTTACTCAGGATACACATAGGAACAAAGTAGATAATACGAAATTACGTAAGAGTTCTAAATGAATACAAGAATCATAAGCAATTAAAGAACAGGCAAAGAAACAAAATTAAGTCATCAAAATAAAAAAAATCAAATCAAAAAAGTTGTTACCAAGACAGTAGAAGTGGTTGAGTAATCCTTTTTTTGTATGCACAGCTCCGGTTTTTCTATGTGAATGGCTAGAGCTTCAGCGATACAAAGAAGGCGAAACCGAAATAGTTGTTGCAAAAGTCGTGCATTTTTTACAACAGTATGTATACGCTTTCAGTGTAAAGTATTCCTATCATATTTGCTATTTTCGTTGCTATCCAATAATATTCATTTACTTTACTGTTTGTTTAATTTACAGGAAGAATTTATACAATCTTATCTTAGTCATTATACACGTATTGCCGCGACTGTGTTACTGTCTGCACGTGCACGAATTGCACCTGAATGGTCATTACAAATGAATAATCGTATTGTGCATATATCAGTGCAATTGTTCAGCGGTGAAGAATTAGCCCTACGTGTGATCAAACAGAGAAATCTACATCATCTGCTTGTTCATTGTTTATTAAATATGTTTGCATGTTGTCGTACTGTAAGTTATGCAGTCATATTTAATGTTTTAAAGAAAAAGACCTTTTTTTTGTAAACTATTCCTTATTTCCAGTTGGTTTGGTAGGGATTTTGTTTAATTGTATGGAGGATTTCATCATCGGGTCCCAGTGGCTCAATGGTCTACGAGTCGCCTTGTAACCAGAAGGTCCTGGGTTCGAATCCCGGTGGGCGCGTACTGATGAAGATTCCCAAACTAGGACGAAACAGCTCAGTATTCCTTATTTATTTGCATACTTTACCAGATAATGTAGGTGGTATTTTCACAGTTCACTATTGCTCATTAAAGTTCATTTAACATAGGATGATGAAGTAATATCACTAGACTACTAAGTGATATGTAGTATTGCATGACTGACTGACTACTGTCAACGTAGAACTTTGCACAGATGTGCAGCAACACAGGAGTTGCCACACTCCCTCCATGTAGCACACAAAACAAGAGAAGAGAGTAAAGAAAGATTCAAAAGAGAGATAATAGATCGTATTGTATAGTATTTAGCCACTGTTTAACTGAAGGCTTCCTTTGGTGTGTGATTTCATATTAGTTTAATTTCGATAAAAAAGTATTGTTAAGTTTATTTGACAATATTTTGTGAAATAGTTTATCTTAGTCTGTTTTTAAGTAGGATGTACTATTTCGTAATTGATCTCAACGATATTGCAACCTCAGGCGAAAAGCATTCTAGTCATTGTAGCTTAATTATACCCATATACAAGTCTAAAAAATAGGCTAGGTATGGTCAGAAGCATCGTCTCAACTACAGGCGGAACTGACGAGGATATCAAAGCAAGAATCGGAAAAGCAAGACAAGCTTTCACTACTCTCAAGTCTGTGTGGAGGTCAACATCACTCACCATCAAAAATAACATCCGGATTTTCAACTCCAATGTGAAGTCAGTCAGTGCTACTATACGGATCAGAGACTTGGCCAGTTTGTCATAAAGAGCATCTCAAACAAACTACAAACCTTCATTAACAGTTGTCTTCGCTCAATACTCAAGATCAGATGGCCGGTCAGAAAAGATCAGCAACAGGGATCTCTGGCAATGAGCGAACCAACCAGGAACCGATAGGCAGGAAGAAATGGAGATGGATTGGCCATACTCTGAGGAAACCATCAAGTGACATCACTAGACAAGCCATTGCTCGAGTGGAACCCGAAAGGGAAGCGGCGAGTTGGTCGTCAGTGCAAGGGTGACTTGGAGGAGGTCATGTGAAGAGGAGATGAAAGCGTGTGGGCAGACTTGGAGCCAGGTGAAGACTCTAGCAGAGAACCGAAGGGGATTGAGACGCACGGCTGAAGCCCTATGTTCCTCTAGGAATTAAAGGAAACGATAATAATATTATAATAATGGTCAGATGTAAACTGAGAGCATAAGCACAACTGTTACGTGATAATTTAGACATTTCAAGTGGTTCTACAGTCATCACAAGTATTTTCTTACATACATTACTAATGAGAATCCAGTGTATCATTACTTATTGAGAACTGTTTTGAATTTGTTCAAGAATATAAACTTTGCAGTCGCTTAACTCAATTAACTTAATTCAATTTCGAACTCATTAAATCTTATGTTATTAGTAATCTTTCCAACGACATTTCCCAAATTATCATTATCTTTCTTATTTCAATTAGCGTTTAGATGACAGAAGTAATATGGTGCTTAGCTGTGATGGGATATTAATTCAAAATAATGTATTTTGGCCATTTGTCTCTGATTTGAGTAACTTGGTTTCGCACAAATCGATTGTTGATATCCTTGTTGAAGATTCTGATTTTCTGAATGCATGGACAAGCCTAATACGATATATGCAAGTATGTTTATAAAAAGCTCATTCTTTTATTATTGTTATGGCTAGGATAGTAGACTTATTCAGTTTTACATGAGAATTTACGGTGAATATATCAAATTAGTATGTAGTAAATTGTAGGGCCAAGTTAAACTTTAAGCACCACTAACTACCAATCAGCGAATGACCTCGAATAGTCCAATGAGGTTCATCCACGTGAGTTCAAGGTCGTATTGCGCTTGATTCGTGTCAGATACCTGCTCTAACGAAGTTACGCTTGCAGTTCGATGAGGATAAGGTTTTGCAGTATTGCCTGGATTCGGGGTTGCTTAAGAAGGAGAGGACTTGTTCATGTGGAGTTTAAAAAGCTTTAGCAGGTCGATTGATGGATATGTCCATCGTTGTGCAATTTGTTTGAGACGAGTTAGTATTAGGGAAGGTAAGCTGATAATTTTAATATTTCGTAGGAACATTTTTTGCTAGGTCGCATCTCTCCGTAACCCAGATTTCGTATATTTGTAACTACTGGGTTTTAAAACAGCCTGTGAGAGGCGCAGCTGCTGAAACCGAAAATAGCCTTGTGTCAACAGTTCAGTGGTACCAGCACTGCAGAGACATCGCATCATGGAAAATGGAAAATTACTTCGTTGTTAGGCGGTGAAGGTGTCGTCGTACACGTGGACGAAACTGTCTTATTGAAGAAAAAATACAACCGTGGTCGTGAGCGAACCAACAATGTTTGGGTGATCGGTTTATATGACACCTCCCTGCAAAAAGGATTCGTGGAGAGAATACCAGACAGAAAGTCAACTACTTTAATACCTATTATTACTAGACTTGTGAAACAGGGATCCATAGTACATACTGATGAATGGAAAGGTTATAACTCGCTGTCATCCCTGGGATATATTTATCACAGAGTGAACCATTCTAGTGATTTTGTGGATCCCATCACAGTAATACACACGAATTCTATAGAAGGATTTTGGGGAAGATTAAAAAATAGGATTAGTGCCATTGATGGACCTCAAAAATATCTCATTTATAGTCATTTGGATGAATATGTGTACAGAATGTGGTGTAACTTTCTGTTGAAACTCCTATGCTAAACTGGAAGATATTTCTGTCACATGTTAGAGAAGGATACCCTGTGTAACAGTTTTATGCAGTTTTTTTTTTTTTCATAAATATACGTTTTCTACAATCGAAAATCCCTCTTTCATATGATTGGTCCGTTGAAGGTCGTTCGCTGATTGGTAGTTAGTGGTGCTTAAAGTTTAACTTTGCCAATTGTAGAATGCTTGTCTAAGTAGACTGAATAGGAATTTCCTCATAGTCTTAATAATTGTTGATGTGGTACACTCGAATAATGATTGTATCCTAAACTTCATATGACTGAATTCTTCAGACCCTTTAAAAGTGAAGGTATTATTGGTATTCCCTTGAGTTCCGAGTGGTACATAGGGCTTCAGCAACACATCTCCACCTTGTTCTGTTCTTTGCAGTCCTCTTTGGCTGGCTCCACGACAGCCCATCGGCTCTCATCTCCTTCTCACACAACCTCCTCCATGTCACCCTCGGACACGGTAGGGATAGAATTTCTTTTTTCGTTGTCTTAAATCACACTTTAGTATATCCTTGCATAGTTCAATTTCACTATTTTCTAGACTGTTTGAATCGTATTTTCTTACATTAAACTTCCATTTATTTCCTTTTTAAGGGATAACTAGATAAAGGCATGATACCAATCACAAAGTTTTGATCTAAATAATGGATCACGAAGAACAGTTCTGGTTACAGTAGTGAGCCTTTAAAGGCAACTAGCAACTAAACTTCCATTGATGTTAATATTAACACAGAAAAAAACTCCCTCACACTGTGTACATAACCAACCAGCTGTTAGTACTGTGTCTAGTTAATTTCTTGACTAGCTGTACCTGCACTAAAAATGGATGTGCGATACGTGGTGTGTAGTTGTTGGGATAAACTTTGTTTTCGCTCACAATCTTGTTTTTAATCACTGTTGAGACATTTCTCAACATTTATCTCTTTGTTCTCTTCAATACGATATCCTTTCTTCTTGGTTTCGATATTGTTCCACTTCGTTTCTATTGTAAGGCGGGACATTTCGTAATGATTCACCTCTAGAGAATTTTATTCTTAATCGTCTATTTATTCAGTAAGTTATCTTTAAACTGAATAGTTTGGTAGTAGATTCGTCGACTTCTACAATAAATGATGCAGGTTGAAATGTCTAGCTAAATGTGACTACTGTCGAGTTAATAGATACACCTTGCTTGTCAACAAGCCTGGTAGTGAGGTTAAAGCTGCTTCTGACTTTGAAACTGTCACGTCATTTACTCATGTTGTTACGTACTCTCACTTATGTAATTCCAGTTTATGTTTATCGATTTGCAGTTTTGCATCTGTTACTTTTTCATATGTATGCTTTTTGTATGCATATAATAATAGTAATATTAATAGCAGTTTTATTCTAAAGAAATGTGTTTATATACAGAGTGTTTTCATGCAAAGTATGTACTTCATGTGCAGAATCTTCAAGTAGAATGATAATAATCGATAATATATATCTGAAGTACACTCCGGTATCCTGCAACTTTTTATTTCATTTCCTTCAAAAAAATTCATAGCAGTTGGTTGAAACTGATTTCAGTAGATCACCAAAAAAGTACCACATACAACAGTTATTATTTCCTCAATATTTAAAATCGTTTGTTCCTGTTGAATTTAGGCTCTAGTTCCATTCAAGTAAGGCGATATAGCTGATTTGAAGAGGATGTAAGTCCTGCCTGTTGTACGTTGGAGTCAGTTGTGCGGTTGAACACTAAACAAAACGCCAAGTGTTATTCTGACTGACCTTCAATTGTCAGTGGGATGAGATATCAGAATCGAAATGCTAATGTAAATCTAAGAAAGTGAGCGAGATACACTGATGATGCTTTGTTCATCAAATCAACACACACACAGTATATTCCTACAGAAATGGTCCAACTCCTATCACAAATATTTGAAAAATTCTGTTACCTATACAAATGAAGGAATAATGCATTAAAGAACTAGAGAAATGTGTTTTGAAAGTTGTGTAATTGCTCTGATGTGTCTATAAGCAAATGGTAGCCCATTTAATAGTACTGTATCTTCGTGTGCGTCATCAATTAAATAAGGTAATATAGAATATTGCTTAAGAATATCCTTAGCTTTATACTTAAAAGAGATATAATGGTCTACTCCTAATATTCTCCAGGTACGATAGTGACTCAACTGAAGTAATTCCGATCGATTTTTCCGGGGAAGATTAATTCTTTTATCTGTTGTTATCAGATAATGAATCGAACTTTATGGGCTTGACAAGTTATATTAGTTGTCACGTGGACTCACTTATTTTTTCACACATATTTTATTTTCCAATCCTTTTCATTCATAGTTTATGAATTGTTTCACAATGAAAGAAGGAAATCATATTGAATATGAGACAATGACATTCTATCATGCTTTTACAATGGAAGTAGAAATTAGTTCCAGTACAATGTGGAACTTTTGGCAGCACTGTCGGCTTCCAGTAAGTTTTAACATTTAGTTTTATACTACTGTGTAGCATTAAAGTAGTAACTTGTGAGGAAAGCAAAATTATGTGTGTTCACTATTGGCTAGGTTACCAATTATCACCTAGTTATTACGAATATATGTTTAACACATAAAATATATCTTTTTTTGTGGTTGTTTATTTTCATGGCACTGTGTTGTCTCAGCTAACGGCTTAACTGCAATATTTGTGGGTTATGGAATCCTTCATTTGTGATTTATCAAGAAGCAGTCTCTACTGCACTCATGAAGTTTAAGTGTACTTTGTCTGCTGAATACTCTATATACTTTGTTATATACACCGTATGTAGTAAGACAAACATAAATATGCCACAAGCATCACAGCAAATCAACTGCAGCAAAATGAAAGGGATAATCGACAAGTCTTTCGGAGGTATTAACAGAAGGTAAAGAGAGTGCGTAAAATTGACAATTAAAATTGTTTGGATTTCTACCCACTTATGTTACTCTGCTAGTAAACTGTTAGTTCGCAATGTGAAAAAAGTTGGGTTTGTGTAGACTACATTGACTTCAGTTAGAGAACTAATGAAAATCACTGGGCACTGAACAGTTGTAGTAGTTATAATAAAACTATTTAGTAAATCAGACACAGGAGTCGTGTAAAAACAAAGAAGTCTGTATTAGTAATAGTAATATATAATAGTTATAAATTGTCGTTGAAAACAAGTAAGAATTTATCTGGACAAGTTATAATACATTAAGAAATACGTCTTTAACTGATTCGCACTGACAATCATTTCTTCTCCTTCACTCAGTAAAAAATTAACGCCGAAAGGTTACGAATTAAAAATTTCTCCTCTCACTATAAAACTGAACAGAGATAAGTAATGTAATGTCTAGATATCAATGCTACTTGAAAATATGCCTCACTTCTTAATGAAGTGGGTGCTGAAGATGTCACAAAGTCTGATGATAGAATACTCACGGTCATGCAGCAACGCTTAGAGCCTAGGTAGACCTAAAGGGTTGCGTAAAGCAAATCCAACTAATATTACATTAATCTTGGTTTGAAAGTGAATTTGTCAATGATAGTTTATTATGATGAAAAATTTTTAGTGAACACAAACTTCGCTTATACATCTTAATAGCTAAAGCTAATGAATCCTACTGAAACTCCGTGAATTCAATAGATTTAACTTTTACAATTTATTTATTGTTTTAAATAATTAAATGACTGTAAGTAAATATGTTTAGGCTACTGTAATGTCATGTCACCAAGAGTATCTAGTTAATAATTCTTAGTACCTCAAGGTTCCCTAGGTAGCAGTCAACTTATCCAGATAGGTGATCCAGATCAACAGTCAGACCTATTGTTTTGATGTGACCACCTTAACTCTATTCCAATCTTTATCTCATAATTGTTTATTAATGAAAAGAATGGCTCAGTACGTGTGATGAGGGTATACTGTTTCAATCTCTAATTTAATGCCTTACGGTGGCGTTCCACCTTCCACGAACAATATTGTGGAGATATCTATATTCATAGGTCATGTTTTACAGTTTTTGACATATGATTAAGCAAACCACTGCAGATTAAATAAGTTCTTTGTTCGTATCCTGGACTTGTCACTGGCACTGAAAATGACACAAATGGACGAATGTCAAACGAGCCTTTTGTATCCACACTCATATTTCTGCATTAACTAGTCCATGTTGACTGATACAACTTATAGGGTAGGTGAAGTGGCCAACTCATAGAATTACTTCTCACTATTCCAATGGTTAGTGCGTCCTAGCTCTGTAACGTTATCATGCATTAAAAATTTCACTTTATTTATACGATTGAAATTTTTACTTCTACTTGTGATAGTTTTACATTTCATAGTTTTATTTTCCCAATATAAACCATATTTTCTATCTATTACATATGATTTCCTCTAACCTGTTTATCTATCTGCTATTTCTTTTCTAATTTTCAGTCTGAACGTGAACATTGTTTACTGTATACTAAAGCTTGTCTATCAAGTTTAGCTGATTTATTAAATAATCTTGGTCGATTAATTTCTCCAACTGTACCCGAAACACGTCCAGCACGTTCAGCATTAAGTTTGCATTTACCATTGATGCGTCATGTTTCGTGTTTTCTTCATCTGTCTGTTATGCAACATGGTGTTAATGTAAGACAATTGTTGGCGGAATATCTTCTGCCTAAACCACGTTTATTAAAACGTTTTATGGAACATTTAGTGAATGTTTTGGTGAGTTTCCATATGCATATTTGTTTCGTTAGAAAAGACATAATAACAAAAATATATTTTTTACATGCCTACTTGTCTTCTTTTTTTTCCTTTGCAATTACCTATAGCACCCCCTTAATGTGTTTGGCTAATACTATCTACTAATTATTTTCATTGACTGCACATTTTATATACAGTTAGTTTATGTGCTTTGTTAGTGAAACTGTGACTCTTTGTCACCTTCATTAGGTTTATATATGTAAGTTTAAGTGGAAACATATAAGGGACACAACGATTGTTTAGTACTTATGTAACTTGGAAGTAATTGGAATGTAAGTGGTTCTCTTGTAGTCTACTGCGTTAGACTCTATCGCTTGTGCGTTTTAATTGGTTAGTTACACTTCATTATTTTCATATTATTATATTATTTATAATGAAATTGAATTTGCGTCTGTCATACAGTTTATTATTTGATTTAAGCGAGTTCTACATATCCTGTGATTTCAGCAGTTTCGGTTCCAAGTGTTAGTTTCTAAGGATTTGATTGATTGGTTTCAAGTTTGATCACAAATTGACGTCATTTAGAGAACCAGGGAGTACTGGACACCTGTTTTGCCCTAATTTGGGACTCTTCAGTGGCTGAATGTTCGACGAGTTCGTGTGGTAACCTGAAGGTACTGGATTCGACCCCTGATGGAGTCATGGGTGCGTACTGCTGATGAAAGTATCATTTTCATAGATTTCACCGTACTTAGAGGCCAGGGTTAAATGTCTTAGGACTATGCATTCCTGAATATATATGTACCTATTAAGATTCTAAATATTGATGTTGCCAGAGCTACTCTTAAATTAAAATTCAAAGATTGCGTAAATATGATATGTCAGCGTATGTGTTATGTTATATCTTCAGTTGGTACGTATAGTCTAGATGTGTGAGCTTTCTTTCAGTGACGCGCTTCTTTTATTCAAACAACATTATGCTTTTGATTCAACACAGATGCTAAAATATTTTAATGCTTTTATAACCAAAGCCAACGAAAATGCCTTAAGATTAAGAAAAGCAGATATCAAAAATGACTTTGTACTGTGAATTCTATCTAATAAGGAGGCTAATATTGAACAATAGTACATTGTTTCAATGCGTCGCATCTTGTGTCGGTTAAATATACTATTTTCGTAATTAAAAAACTATAAGAAGTATCCTACTGATGATCTTACACAATGATTATGATAATTTAAAGGTGATTTCACTTTGAAAACTAGTGATACATGGTAGTAGTTGTGATTAGGTGTGTACTTTTGTGAATTCCGTAACTAGTGCTATTTGAATAACACGGTATCTCCAGTTGATTTCAACTAATAATTGACTTTTTTAAAGTATAGATTTGTGTACCTTAACAAAATGACTAATTATTCAATTTTCAAAGATAATTTAGGCAGTCTTTGAAGCAATCAACAAGGGGTTAATCTTTAGCTGCAATTTCAGTCATTCTTATATGATGCGTGGTAGTTTATCTGCTTTATTTAAGTTGTTTTAGCTATTCATTAAGCAAGTGCATTACAACTGGTTGGTTTTCAATAAAATATTATTTCTTTCCTTTCTTGTTATTACATTTACATTATATCCCACTTTTGTCAATCTATATAGTTAGGTTGTCATGAAGTCCTTATCGGCTATTGGATCCGTAATGGGCAAGGTGTCAGACAGTCAGTTGCGCATTATATGCAAAGTCAGTTTTGTTATTCATCTATTGATTTGGACATATTTGCCTTACAAGTAAGCTCATATTTCATGTACAAATTTCATTTCATAATTTCGAACAAAAAACAAGAACAGCAAATTCAGCAGATTATTATATATATATATATGTATAATATATATATATATATAGGCGTCGGTGACAGCGGTAGAACGCTCACCAACCAAGCATGTGGTCCGTGGTTCGATCCCCGGCCGACACACCTCTTTACCCCGCTAAGCCAGTATTAAGACTGGTAAAGAGGGAAGCTTGGGCATGAGGCTAGCAACCCCATCCGTAAAAAATAAACACCATTGCTATCGAAACTCCAAGCCTTTAGCTTGAAGCCGTGTGTTCCACTGGGAACGTAAGTAAATAAAATTCATATATATATACATAAATATATATATTTATCGATCATCGGTCATTTTCAAAATTGACTACCTCGAAGTGAAGTTTTCTTCCAGTCACTGTCTGGTTGAATGCCACTGTTTTTTCTGGAGTGTCAGACACTCATAAAATTACGCAGAAGTAGTATGTTGCACAGGTTCACCTGGAAAATTGATCAAAACTTACATCCAGCTTGTGGAGATTCTGAAGAAAGAAACAAGAGAGTACTTTAAGGACAGTCAGGAGACAAGCAAAAGGCTGTTCTATTAGGAGCATTCAGATATTAATTGTAAAAATTGCACTGAATTTGCAAAGCAATCCTGTGTTGTACGGAACCACTCGTGTTTTTCTTGGTCTTTCTCCCTTTCGTACTGATGTCATCCAGTAAGTGAGTCGACTTTTCAAGAAAAAACTATTGCTTAGACAGTTTTGATTGGACGAAACCAGTGACGTGTCTATACCAAGCCCCTTGGAACTTGTTATATTGTGGTGTTAAGTTTTAACTTATTTATTTCTCTAAATTTTTCAAAAGAATGGTTGCTGAACAAAGAATATTCTTTTCGATAACTTCATCATTACGTTCTGCAGTTATATATACATAATAGTGAATGAATTAGTGTTATTAACAACATTAATGCTGTTTAAATAACATCGAATCAATAATATCAATAGATTACAGTTCAACAGCATCAACATAACAATACACTGAATATCAGAAAAATTAGGAAAGATAATAATACAAATTCATGAAATTATAGTCTCCACTGAAGGCCAGCCAGGGCAGTAGGAGTGTCTGGACTTGCTTCTTTCGCACACAGAGTACCGGTTGTTTAAGGCGAATCACGATAGACTCTGCTGTTTGGAGCATGCAGTACCTCGATGTTCTTGTCAATTTATTTGGTACCCGGTCGATGATAGAGAAGGATTCCTCAATGCTGGCTTTGTGGCCGGTTTGGACCAGGTGGTCTAATATCGAACTGTTGATGGTTTTAACTACACCTTTACTTAGCCACACTGGTAGATATTCCCGAGCAACGGCCAATATAACTCTCTCCACAAGCGCAGTTGAATTGGTAGATACAATTGGAAGTGACTATTCTAGGTACTTCATCTTTCAGTCGAGGAATCACCATCGGTCGAGTAGAGAATATGACTTGTAGCTTACCAGCAATAAAAGTTCTTTGGATAGATTTTCTTAATTTGTTAATAATTATTCCACTAGTTGCGTCACCCTTGAATTGCAGTCGTTTGTATAAAGGCTTATTATTTGCAGATGAAGAATAGTCCTTTTCTGCTTTCCTGGTCATTTATTTCTTGATGAATTTCTCTGGATAGTTATTTTCAATTAGGGTGCCATATACAATCCTTAGTTCATCTTCAGTTGCCTCTTCTGAGCATATATCTCTAACCCTGTATCTGAGGGTCCTTACTAAATTTCCTTTATACTGGAGAGGAACAAAGCTATACAAAAATGTGTACATTGTCCTGTCCATGTGCTTTTCCTATGCAAACTTCTCTTTATCCTACCATCTGGTTTTCTTGTAAGTAGGACCTCTTGAAAGGCAATTCTACTTTGGGATTCCTGTTCGTAAGTGAATTTCATAACAGAATTTAGTTCATTGGATTGAGTTACTATTGTACTCATATCCGATTCATTATCACAAAGAATAAAGGCGTCATCCATATACCGGCAATAAAATGAGAATTTTCTGAATTTATTTTCCACCCTTGCTAAATGTGAACTACTACTCTTGACTGCACTTACAATTTCTTCAATATTACTGCTATGCCCAAAGATCATTTGTTCGATCCCCAATATATAAAAATCACTCACTGTATTCAACAGAAAATGTTTTAGGATTACTGAATATTTTTAATATGTGTGATGCAAACACTGGTGTTTTGGATGTGTTTTGTGTACCATACTTAAAAGTATGACCCAGAGTAGTTAAATTTGATAATCTCATTATTTGTTCAAAGTGTAGCATCCACCTTGCTATCATCGTACTATAGTCGTGGAGGATTGATTCACCACTTGATAAATCTAATTGTCTGTTGCTTAAAAAAGATTTCTAGAGTAACGTGTAGACAAAGTGGTAAACGAGTTCACAGTGCGTCCTTTTACTATTCCATCATGATAAGAAAAGTAGTTTACGATTCTATTATAATCAATATAAAAATGGTTAATATTGACGCTGAATATTGTTTTAATGAGAACTATCCAGGTTTCTTCGAATGTTTGGCATACGATTCGCTCCCTTTGTCAAATGTAAGATGATGCTACAGGACTGGACTACATCGACTTCTCCTAGCTTAGAGATAGGGAGTGAATTGGTTAGTGGAGCGTGTTGACCACTTCGCTCATTTGGGAAGTTGCATCAGCCAGTGCCAGTGGGTTGATCGCCGATGAAATCTCAGCACGGATACAGAAGGCTCGTTTCGCATATGCCAGTTTACTCCATCTCTGGCGTAGACATGACATCCGGCTGGCTATCGACCAAAGGGCGTGTGTACTACTCAGTAGTTCGCTCCATCCTCCTTTATGGCCATTGAGAGTGGATAACATGAGAAACCAGGCTAGGTCCCTTCTCCCGTGTTAAGTGGTATAATAGGGTGAGCAATATTGAGGTTAGGCGTCGGTTGAGTACTGGGTAGATGGGAGGGGGAATCAATCGACGAGGTTGTGAAGTTACATCGATTGAGTGAGATGGTCAGGGCATGTGTTACGTATGCATCCCTAGTCATCGATCGCCTTCCTCGACAATGGGCAATTTTTAGCTGACATAGGATGGATAAGGTTGGAAAATAGTTAGCTAGTGGTGATCAAACGAACACATAGTTTCATCAGTCGATGAAATCCTCAACAGTTAGTTTAATCCGGCCAGCCATATAGGGAGGTTAAGAGTGGCTGGTTGGTTGTGGTAGTCGGGATGGTAAATACCAGTGGCTGGCGACAATTGGTGATATGGCTTAAAATCGTTCTCAATGGTTGGTGCAGATGCATCCACTCCTTGTGACTTATTATATCCAATAAAACTATCTTGTCTTTCCATATCACTATTCTTTTTGCCTCATATTCCTGTTTATTGTCTCTGGTGCAGATGCATTGACTCGTTGTGATCTGTTATATCCAGCAAAACTCTATTGTTCCCCTCAACTCTTCTTTTTTCCTCACACTTCTGTTTATTATCTGTCTTTTGAATCTCTGTTTACTCTCTTCTCTTGCTTTGTGTGATACATGGAAGGAGTGTGGCAACTCGAACAGGTGCACATCTGTGCAAAGTTCTACTTTGAAACCAGTTAGTCAGTCATTCAGGTTTTTATTGATAGTAAATTTCAACCTATTACAACAATAATAAACAAGTAAGAGGTTATTAGATTTCAATTGGTGGTATATAGATACGAAACTGTTGTTAAATATCACTTATACTGAAAATACCGAGGTGACTTGAAATTTAATGCAGGTGGCTACAGTTAATTAACTTCTTTGTCCTGCATTCTATCAAATAACTCATTATCATAATTTCAACTAGATATACTATTGTTTCCTATCCTTAATGATTGTTTTTTTTTTAAATTTGTTGTTGAACAGGTTTGTACAGCTTTATTGCCACCGGCATATTTTCTAAATGCTTTAGTCGACCAAACAAAATTACTACGTGGTATATGCTTTCATAATGAACTGTTGAGTTTAATTATGCCACCTGAACCGAAAAATCTTGATCGCAAACCGATGGCTTTAGAAGCATGGTTAACAAATCTTTGTTGGATATTGGATTTACGTAATAATCTAGGTTAGTGATTAATCAATAATGACTTTTGTTAAGTGATATTTTATGTCCTTACGTTGTTTACCCAGCTAAATGATTTGAAAATCACTTCAGTCGACTGAATAATATACAGATGTATGTTAGAAATTGTGTTGAATACATAGCGTTGTTTTGTATGCTGTAGTTGTAGGGGAATTGACATTTTCGATCAGTCCAGTCACTACCACTGGAATCAGATCAGTGTAAGCGATTTAATGGTATTATCCAACCTGTTGTTGCTTCTGGTCTTCTAATGAAACATTAATTTCTTCAAAGTTATGAACATTATTTTTGGTTACATCTAAAAATTTCTTCATGAACCAACACCAACTGTGGAGAATTAGTGAATTTCGAGTACCATTAAATACTTATTAAGTGTGATTTTTTATCAGTGGTTCCTCTGAATCGTACAAACAATGTTTGGTTGAGGACTGTCATATTTAAAGGTGAGCACGTTACTATCCAATCATTGGACTAGTCATTTAGAAATTGAAAGTCTTATGAATCTAATCCTCAGAAATTTAAAAATCAGTGTTGAGAGACTGCTGTTGACCCCTGGTTCGAATTCATCCAATAACACATATGCATTCACAACCTTTATCGATCTCATTCAACAGCTATATGTGACAATGTTACATATGGGGGATTGGGTCATGTGGTAGGCCGTGGGTAGCGGGAAGACAGAAATACTTTGAATCGATAAGAAGACTCTAGAAGATCTGAACTTCATGGATAATTTATGCCTAATGTCACGAAAACTTGAAGTCTTACAGGCGAAAACCAACAAGTTGGCAGAAGAGACAGGCAGCGACGACAGAACTTCAAGTGAACACAGAGAAGACAGAAGTGGTGAGGATAAAAAGGAGGAGGACTGCAGAGAATAGGACGAAATGGAGATGTTCTTCTGAAGCCCTATGTTGCACTCGGAACCCAAGAGAATGGTAATAATTCACAACCAGATTCTAAAAATTGCTCACTAATCTTCATCTAACTGTTCACCTTTCATGTATACTTTCGTCCATTGATCTTTTCCGTACTTATATATGTGCTTTTCTAAAGTGTTGCAACATGAACGCATACACTTGTACAAAGTGCTACAGTGGTCAGTCAGTGAGTAAACCGTTCAATTAATGAACAGCATATATTTATTGTTTGATTTAAGATGGAATGTTCTACACTGTCTGAAATTTGAAGTGTTCATATATATACGACTACATTCATTTCTGTATAACTCTTGGCAACTCAAACGTATTGAATTGTTTTGGTGTTTTACCCTTTAGGATTATCTCAGGAAGAATTACTGCGTAAAGAGCTTATTTCTGTATTGGCTCCGGAGCCACGAAAACGCAGCGATCTTTCAATTCTTATTCCTGAACGCTGTGGAATAACTAGTACATCAGATAATTTGGATAATATATTGAAAAAAGTAGGTTTTTTTGTTTTGCTTTGTTGATATTGTTTCTATTTGAAGGTTGAACTGTTCTAATCACAGCTATCTAAGATTCACATAATAGGCGTCTAAGGAGTTGTTATTATTCTGTGCTATAGCCTTCCTCGTGTACTACTGAAGTGTATTGGTAAATTTTAGTTAGCGAGAAAAGAAGTCATGTATGCACTATAATTGTTGGTGAGATAATCAGATAGAGAACCATTGAAAACCAGGGAGTACTGAGCAGCTTCTGTTTCATCCTAGTCGGGAACCATCGGCAGTACGCACCCACTGGGACCCGATTCAATGGCTCATGAATTCTAACTTCTACAAATTCGTGATTTAGCGCGACCCCAACCATTGTCGTTGGTGGGACAAACCAAACTATAGAAAATTAATCTGATGCTCGCTAGTGACTTGCTACAGGATGGAGTTTCCTGGAGTCCTAGTGAGCAGTCGTGACCAGTGAGGTCCAATTAGATGTCACGTGTGTGATGGATGTCCCAGTGGGTGCGTACTGCCGATGATTCCCAGACTAGGATGAAACAGCAGCTGTCCAGTACTCCCTGATTTTCAATGGTTCTCTAACTGATATCAGTCCGTGATCAACTCGTAAAAACATAACAAACCCTTACAAACCAAACTATAGCAGATAATCAGAGTTTTTATTTAGTAGACTGATAATGATGTAAGGATGATGACTGATGGTAATACAATGACTTGGATTGCAGTTGGTTTCAAATCATTGACTCGAAAACTGCCTGACTCACTGCTGGTTTGAACGCCTCCACAGCCCTACCAAATTATCATCAATTACATGCTAAAATATGTTGTATCCAATTATATCGTCCCAATTACCACATAGAGGTGAAAGTTGTCTCAAGGTGAAAGCTGTGTGGATGAGAGTAATTCTGTTACTAAGTCGTAAAAACTCAAAGATACTGAGACGAGAAAATACATGAGATAAAATGTACGATATAAGTGAGTAGTATTGTCAGTATTGCTCAGAAGACTTCATGAAGCTTCAGATACAAGCAGCCAGGATGGGGAAGTTGACTGTTTATGAGTTTATAATACTGTAGAAGTGAGGACAGGAGTAAGACAAGGCTGCCTACTATCGCCAATGATTTTCCTGATTGCAGTAGATTGGATAATGCGACAAACAGTGGGAAATGAGGAAACAGGCATAAAATGGACCCACACAAAAAACTTGGAGGATCTGGACTTCGCCGATGATATATGTCTGATTTCCCACAAACTGGAAGATATGCAAGCGAAAAGCAACAAGCTAGCATAAGAAGCATCAAAGATAGGACTTCAGGTGAACATAGAGAAAACAGAGGTGATGAAGATTCCTGGGCAACACCACCAACAGCAACAACAACAACTGACAACAATCAGCATAAATGGGAGGAACCTGAAAGAAACAACCTCCTTTACCTGCCTACCTGGGAAGCATCGTTTCAACTACAGGCAACGGAACTGACGAGGATATCAAAGCAAGAATCGGAAAAGCAAGACAAGCTTTCACTACTCTCAAGTCTGTGTGGAGGTCAACAACACTCAGCATGAAAGTGAAAATAAGATCCGGATTTTCAACTCCAATGTGAAGTCAGTCAGTGCTACTATACGATCAGAGACTCGACGCGTCATGAAGAGCACCTCAAACAAACTACAGACCTTCATTAACAGTTGTCTTCGCTCAACACGACTCAAGATCAGATGGTCGGCCAGAAAAGATCAGCAACAGGGATCTCTGGCAATGAGCGAACCAACCAGGAACCGATTGTGAAAGAAATAGGCAGGAAGAAATGGAGATGGATTGACCATACTCTGAGGAAACCATCAAGTGACATCACTAGACAAGCCATTACTCGAGTGGAACCCGAAAGGGAAGCGGCGAGTTGGTCGTCAATGCGAGGGTGACTTGGAGGAGGTCATGTGAAGAGGAGATGAAAACGTGTGGGGAGACGTGGAGCCAGGTGAAGACTTAAAACAACCAAGGAGACGCACGGCTGAAGCCCTATGTTCCTCTAGGAATTGAAGGAAACAATAATAATAATACTGTAGATGGAATGAAGCTTAAACACGAGACATATTGCATTCCCCTGTTTAATTTAAACAAGGCAAGAACGAAGACATTCTCAGTATAAAAAGGCTTATTTGCTTCAGCTGCTGAAACTAAGAAAAAAAATCAGAGGTTATTTTATCAATAAGTGTAAAACTACTCCAACTCAACGGGCGTATAATAATTTTTAACACAGCGGTATTGAATACTAAACAATTAATATCGAAGTAGTCGACCAACTAAAGTTTATTTTTACATAGTGTAATGGTGAGTTCAAGAGTTAAATGGAGATGAAGAGAGTGAAAAGATAAAGACACAGTAAGCAAATGTAAATTATTACGTAGACAGACAAATGAGTAAATTAGAAAGCCTAATTGTTTGGGTACTTACGTCGTCAAGAGCTTACGCAAAGTCATGAAATACAATGAGCTTGTTTTCATCTTGTAAGCATCTTTGTTCTTGATTTATTTAAACGATACTTAGTGCTTCAAAATAAAGCATTTGAATAAATATATGGTGGAAAAATTTGTGGGTGTCCTGTTGTGACGGTAGAAGACGAGAGACTTGGTAAAGGAATGTTTATTTGCAATATGGTATCTTTATACAGCAAAATTATGTACACTTTATCTTCAATGCATCATTTGCACAGATCTTCCGTGTTGTGCTACTTCTCGCCTTCATACTGTGTTTCTTTGTATTCCTTTCACGTCTCCCATGTATCTCCGCAAGGCTGTATCATTTGCTTTCTCTGACATCAAATCTATCTCCCTGCTATTTGATGTTTTTATACCGACGAATGTCTCTTTATATACTACTGATAAATCTTATCAGTAGCACACGCCACACTATGTTTTCTCTAATGAGATAATGTGGCAACGTTTCTCACTCTAGCAATTAGTTTATTATGCACAACTTATCATTATGTGGGCCTACTGTGTGTGTGTGTGAAAGTTTGTCTTTTGGGATCGCGTTACCCATTATTTACAGTCAAACTATACTAAGATTAAATTTCATGGTCTCTCTAAGTGCATGTACTCATTATTTGATTATGTTTTTTTTCTATTTTTTTACTTCTTACAAAAACATGTACTATTCAGGTAGCTAATTATGCTGCACCTTCATGTGACGAAAATTCTGGTAGCCTTATAAGTGGACATTATTTTCTACGGCCTAGTTTATGGCATACTGATTTCGATCCAATTTTTCACATGCTTCGAGTAAATAGTCGAAGGGAATCAGCTTTAGCTATGGAGAAATATCGAGAACAGTAAGTGATTTTTTTTCGTTAACACTAGTATTATAAGTTTAATTTTGTATTGTGTTTTTAATAATCTCAATGTTTTGAGTGCTGACATTCATCTGCATTACATATATGTGTTTGAGTAGCTTAGCATTTACGTTTTCGACTTCACACCTGAGTATTGGATCGTTAAATCTAAGTTAGCAGATACATGCTTTTATTGAAAGTCATCGCAGCACTAAGTTTAAATGATTCAGGGTTTATTGCCTCTAAAGCAGATTGTCTACAGTATGAATTAGTCACACCTCCATTATGACTTTAAACCTAACAGTCACAAGAGTTATCAGCTGTCTATGACAAATTCGCATGTGATTCTTTTCGAAAAACGGTTCAAATTGCATCGTCCACTTATGACTCATGGTAGTGAAACTGTCTGTAACCACTGTGGTTTGGTTGGCTCATATTTGTTATTTTTCATCACGAGATAGTCAAGAATTCTGTCATCAACATCAGCGTTCTATTCTATCCAATTCCTTGAGATAGTTATTTGGCTGTCGACATTATATTGCGTCTGAAAATAATGCTTAATATTTCACTGAAATCCTTTAATGTTAGCGTAATATCTTTACTACAACTTCTATTATTATATTATTATTGTTCCCTTGGGTTCCTAGTGGAAAATAGGGCTTCAACTGCACGTCTCCACTTGTTTCTGTCTTCTGCTGTACTTTTCACCTGCATCCATGTTAGTCCATACTGTTTCAACTCCTCTTCACACGATCTCCTCCATGTCACCCTTGCACCGACGAACCACTCGCCGCTTTCCTTTCGGGTTCCACTCGAGGGCCTGACGCGCGATGTCACCCAGCGGCCTCCTCAGCGAGTGTCCCATCCATCTGGGAGACCGGAGTACATTATTGTCTCTGCAGTTGGTAGTTGGCTCCTTCCCCACCCGTTCCACCTGCTCTCGCAGATTCTCAACACTTCTATTTTATATCTTCTCATTTCTGTGGCTACCTGGGCAGCCTTTCCATCTTCGTACATTGTACGAATATTCCACGTCCCCATCCTTATTTTTGCTTTCATCGAAAGAAGGCACATCGGCTGACTGGCTTCCTGAAGGCTTTCACCAGCCTGCGTCATTTCACTTCCCCGATTCCAGCGAAAAATAAGCTTATAGTTTATATTTTTGAATTTTTAATATATTTGTGCGTTGAAGTTTCTGTAGCGATTCGGTTAAGTTTTGGGGGTGGAGTTGCTAGCACCACGCCCCAACCCTCCCTCTTTATCCGGGCTTGGGAGCGGCTAGAAAACTAGTGAGCTAGTAATCTAGGCGAGGTTACTACAACTTCTGGCTTCATTCAATTTCGTGAAACCGCTTGTGAAAGATTGACTGAACAAACTAACACTCTTTAATTACTTCGCTTATTTTCAATATTAAGTTTTTATACATTATTAAAGTATAATCATATGGTCATTTATCTTTCATTGCTTTAGTTGCCGTCAGCGTCATGGTGTTACAAATGTATCGTCTCTATGGCCACCATTCCGTACACCGAAACAACTGCCAACAGATTTTCGTGGTCTAGATCATGTATTGCACAGTCGTCACTTACACTACATACTATTTACCCAATTAAGTCTTGTAAGTTTATTACCCGTTGTGTTGACATTTTTAGAAATTATTTTTTATTATCATCATTATTATTCACATTGGGACTTGATGTAGTGTATGTGTGCACCACGAAATGCGCCAAACAAGTAGTATGGAACAATACATGGACAGGTGTTCTCTCGAATCGTAGAAAATTCGTTCTACTGTAGTACTAATTAGTTTATTAATTATAGAAATATCTTAAGCTTATACAAACCTTACCTATAATGCTTTTGTTTCTATATATTTTCTCTTCTTCATTATATTGTTAGTTCGTGTATGGTGATCCACTTGTAACCGAAGAAAGTTTGGCAATGATTATTCACTTAATCGACCGTGCCTTGGATACGCCATGTCGTTTACCAACAAATAACAGGAAAGCTTGTACGCAGGTAAGTATCTCATTAGTTTTTTTTATTGTAAATGCATAATTTATTTTACATTTCTTAAGTAGACGTGAACATTTTTTTGTTTTGACTAAAATATCTTTCAAAATGAAAGCCTTAGCGCGGTAGGTGATTTTTCTGTGCATTATTCCTTGTAATCGAAATGTTCATTATTTCACATAAGTGCTTCTTGCATATTTCTGATGACTGGAACGATGTATCAGTGTAGAGCTTTACACAGAAGTATATCGGTTTCATGTTTCTACATGATGTAGTGATGAAGGAGGAAATAAATGGAATAATCTACAATAGGCAAACATGGTTTTGACTAGGAAAATAATCAAAAGGAATCCATGATGTTATTTCTCTGGTGGCATGCGCGTTTCGGATGCGGCTGCATTCCTAATGGGTGATGGTGTGTTCCCATCATGAACAGCGATGGCTAGATATGCGTAACACTTATCTGGTTGAATGCAAGAGAAGTTATTCCTTCAAGGTAGTGTATTTCAGTTTTTATGAATAACGAATCACTGACATGAAGGTCGTTGCAATCATTCCGATTAATTGAACTGACTGTTTATAAGGAATATTCGAAAGCTCTATATTATGCAATTTTATTATTCTTTGCGTTTCGTTCATTGCATACTTCGAATAAACGGTAGACATAGTCGTGGTATATATTGTTGAAGTATTATATCGATTACATTCATACAGAAAGTACTTACCAACTATTTCATTGCAGTATGAAACCTTTCCGTAATGTGCCCTTACGAGCACATGGTGAGATAAGTGTAGTGTATGGGAACTATGACTGCTTTTTTGAAATTTGTAAGGAAGTTTAAACTGAATCGGTTTTTCCTACAGGGCAACGGATGAAATCTTCAGTTAGCATAACAGTATCTCAAGTTTTCTCACGCCTTGCTCTCCACCAACTTTTCGTTAGGCATTTTGGTGCATATATATATATATAATCTGCACCTTTAAAGTGTGGCAACCTATCTCTTTTTACCGTTTTACTGCCTTCTTCGTCATTTATGTTCTAAACCTTATTTTCATCTTATTTGTTTTTACAACTTTAATAAACGAAATATAATCAGTCTCACACACACACAAAATCGAAGACTTACAAGCGAAAACCGACAAACTGGTCGGAGAAGCAGCAAAGACAGGACTGCAGGTGAACATAGACAAGACGGAGGTTATGAAAATAACCAACCAACAACAACAACAACAGCAGCAACATTCAGCGCCAATCACCATCAACGGGAGGGATTTGAAAGAGGTTACTTCATTCACTTATCTAAGGAGCATTGTCTACAATACAGAAGGAATAGACGAAGATGTCAAATCGAGAATCGGGAGGGCGAGAAACACATTCATCAACCTGAAACCAATCTGGAATTCTTCGTCACTCAGCAACACTCAACAACAAAATTCGGATTTTCAATACAAACGACGTCAAGTCAGTTCTTCTATACGAACCAGAAACTTGGCGCGTCACCAAGAATTTTTCCAACAGCCTGTTGCAGACCTTTATCAACAACTGTCTTCGTTCTATACTGAAGATCAGATGGTCAGGAAGAATCACCAACAAGAAACTATCGGGACAAATAAAACAAAAACCAATCGCTCAACAAATATGCAGGAGAAAGTGGAGACGGATGGGATACTCGCTGAGGAGGCCACTGGGTGACATCGCGCGCCAGGCCCTCGAGTGGAACCCGAAAGGGAAGCGGCGAGTGGGACGTCCAAGGGTGACATGGAGGAGATCGTGTGAAGAGGAGTTGAAACAGTATGGACTAACATGGATGCGGGTGAAAAGTACAGCAGAAGACAGAAGCAAGTGGAGACGTGCAGTTGAAGCCCTATTTTCCACTAGGAACCCGAGGGAACAATAATATAATAATAATAATAATAATAATCAGTCTCAGTCGTGTTTGGTGCATTTCACTGACATCCTGTGTATTGAAGTTAGCTGTAGTGCGTCACAAATCGACTTAAGGTGAATACACATTTTTGGAGGTTTTCTTAGGTCTGATAAGGGAAGACGTTATATATAACAGTATTTATTATTATTTTTTTTCAAACTTAGCTTCATTCTAGAGCTTGTTTTAACTGTTATGCTATTTGGTAAAGATTCAGTCCTATTAGAAATGTACCCCGGTTTCTCAATGTGTCGTCTGTTACTTTCTAAATTCGGATATAGGTTGTTATACATAATTGCGTTTTCTTATTTATTTCTTTTCATTAAAGGTTTTTAATGAGACACAAGAATTCCCTGGATCTATTTTACCAACATCACTTAACATCAGTAATTGTGGAAATAGTCCCATGGAGTCTATGGAGCAACAAGAAAAACCAGAAAAGTTGCAACAATCACAATCATCCATTCAAAAATCTCAATCACACGACAAAGTATTCACAGATGATGTTATCATGGATTGGGATAAGGGAACATTTGAGGAGATTATCGAGGATGCAGATTCTGACAGACTAGATCAAATTGATTATGACTATGACGACGAGGATGATGATGGTGGTGGTGTTGGTCGAGATGGCGGCGGTGGTGGTGGTAGTTCAGATGATCATGAAGAAAGTGATTTAACTAATGATTCACGTGGTTATGGTAAAGTACGTGGGCGTATGTGTGGTTATCGTTCACCGCATATATGGTGTCGTCAACCCTGGAGTAATTCACTTTGTCCGATAACATCAAATTCCCTGTACACTTCAGCTATGCCTTCATCTGTTAATCGTCATAACAAATTTTGGGATACAAGTTTAATTAATTGTCCATATGAGCCGCGTACAAGTATACAAGATAATTTAAATTGTTGGCTTATGGTTTCAAGATGTCATATGCCGAATGTATCATGTGCTCAAGTAATGCTGGCTAGTTTACCTAATAAAGAGAATAACGATTTAAATATCACTATGAGTACCGTACCTGTATTACCTAATACTGAGTTACAAAGTGACAGTAAAAAGTTAGTTATCGTTTTTTGTGCTACTGTTTAGTTCCTGTGGTGTAATATTTGCTCATTTTTTGTTAACTTTCCCTAATAATTAATCTACTCAGTTATTGTATTACTCACACCTTTCAATGTTCACTTTGGCCAATCCATGAAGATATACTTAGTCAAGTTTTATCAAGGTTATTTTAAAGAAAAAACAACAGACTCAGAGAAGAAATATATTCCTTTTCAATTAGTTCGTCATCATCGGCTGGCTCTATGCTGATACATAGTTTTTCGCATCAAAAATGTTTTACCAATCAAATTGTTATTTTAGTTAGTCGGTTTTCGGTATAGGATGTTGAAATTAAAAGGTTAAAGGTCATCAAAACAAATATCTAATAGTTATTAGTAACAAGATATGTAAGTTTTAAAAGAGGGGTGATAATTTCGATTGTTGGATTCTGCATGCATGTTGTTCACATTATATACGATTCGTAACTAGGTAACAGAAGGACTTTCAGTGAATTACGAGCGCTTTGTCCATTATTAGCTTTCTGGCCTCACATCGTCTCCGTGTAGACTAGAGTGTACTGCATTTATTCTTATGTTAAGATATATCCTTCATTTAGCTTGTTACCTTTATAGATAGAACACTGGATTTTGAAGTTTGAATTAATATCCACTTTAATTAAAGGTATTCTCATGCTTTACATTTCACTCTTGAGTTCATACTTTTTACAGCACGCATATTTTGAACATTGAAAATGTCGAAATAAACTAATTTTAGGTGATTTTTTTTATTCCTTTACGTTCCCAGTGGAGCATATGGCTTCAATCTAGAGCTCTGAAATTTCAGTAGCATTGGTTTTATTTCTACGAGATGGGGTGCTAACCCCACGCCCAACCTTCCTTCTTTATCGGCCTTACTACCGGCTTGGCGAGGCTTAGTAGTGCGTCGGCCGGGCATCGAACCCCAGACCACATGAGTGATTGGTGGGTGTGTTACCACTGAACCGCTGATGCACACAATTTTAGATGATATAGTCCAAAATCTAATGTTCTTGCTGACATATTTATCTTTTGTCTTTATTCTATTCTAGTTTTAATTTCATATATCTTAATCTTCTTTTCGCGTTACCTCTTTCTTGTTTTTCGCGGTATTTTATCGCTTTTGATCATTTTGTGACTTGGTGCACAGATGTTCTCTGCGATACGTAGTTTTATTATAGTGGTACGTTCAACCAAAGTAAGACTTATAACAGGTTTATCTTCTAGACAATGCTGTCCTGCTTTAAATATTCTTTGAATTAATAATATTTTCTCCGGCAGAACTTTTATTAATGCACTTAGGGACGTGACTCACTAACTTAAGCATTCAACTTTTAACCAGCCGCCTGCAAATACGAAGGAAGACGATGGTCACGCCATCCTTCACATTAATCACATCGCCTTCAACATCAAAACAGACCTCCGTATCGCTCTCAACATCCACATCCAGTACAAATACACATACGCATCAACATCCACATGCACATACACATCGCCAACTCATCTAACGTCTTCAAATCAGACACAATTCCCTCACACCCACTCAACAATCTCACTCGCACATGCACTCAAATCACACAGACACACACAAACAGATTCAGACGCAGACAGGATTCGGATTCTGCTCCGCCTACTTCAGCTTAGGCAACTGAGCAGTATCATCAGCCCTCACACAATAAGTGCTGCTCTTAGCCTGGGACATGGGAGGTCTTTTTCAATAATTGGGTTCAGACAAGTGTGCTCAGGAATATGTCAACTGCCTCATTTTAGAAATCAATGACTGCAGGACCTCAGTGATATTGATTATGAATAGATACCTGAACGACAGATGTATCCATTGTCTACCGCCGAAAAATGGCACATTTTCACCACCTGGTGTTCCCTCTATCTATGTGTAATACTATTCTTGTTTTTGTTTGCTTCCTCGTTGTTGCGCCACTATCATACGCAACAGTTGGATAAATATTTCTATGTAAGCTACCTGTTTATATGTGTCTGCCTGTCAGTGTACTACTCGGTTATGTTTAAATTTCGTTAGCTGTTCTAGACAAAAGTGGTCACGTGATGTTCAATATATTATAATAAACGAGTCTTCGATTCCTCGTTTCTTTGTAAATGAGGGTGATATACAGCCACAGGTGGTGAAACATTTTACTGCTTCATATGCGCACATGATTTATGCATCATAAGTCTTACCCTTTTTTACATCTCTTTGGTTATCTTAACCTTGTAGAACAAAACTAAGGATTAATACATTTTTTTAAAGAGAAGTTTTTTCCCTTCCATCTGTTGTAGATTTTTTGTTTATTCACTGACTTGATGTCAATCTGTTGATTTCTTATTTTCTTACCATATTTTTACTAGTATACTCTGTCTGTGCACGTTTGTGGTTCATAGGTAGAATGCTCGTCAACCACGCATGTAGTCAGGGGTCCGACCTCCGGCTGACGCACTCCTGAACTTCACTAACTCGGTAATAAGACTGGTGAAGAAGGAAGGTTGGAAATGAGACTAGCAACCCCATCCTGTAAAAATAAGTGCAATCGCTTCTGAAACTTCAAAACCCTAGCTTTGAAGTCCTATATTCCACTGGAGTTCTAGTGAGAAGTCGTGACCAGCAAGGTCCATCCAGTTAGGACATTGGGTCGTAGTCGCACTAAAATCTCAAATTAGTAGAAGTTAGAATTCATGCACTAGCCATTGAATCGGGTCTCGGTGGCGGAATGGTATACGAGCTTGCGTTGAAACCGGAAGGTACTGGGTTCGAAACCTGGCGGTGAGTGCGTACTGCCAATGGTTCACGAACAAGGATGAAATAGTTGTCCAGTACTCCATGCTGGTTTTCAATGGTTCTCTAACTGATAGCAATTCGTGGTCAAATTCAAAAAAACAATTCTAATCCTTACAAGTCAATTCTTAAAAAGTAAAAGAATAAAATATAAAATAAATACCATGTGTAAGAAACACTTTTTAAAGGTTATCAATGTTCCTCATGGTAATCATAGATTGATTTTTGGTGAATACTGTCTTTGATTATCAATTTCAATTATTAGTATTTACAAAAATGGAAATTTTTATTTTCTTATCCTAAATTATTATTTGTTATTATTGTTACTTTTCATTGTAGTGTTATTTTGGATAGTCTTATTTCTTTATTGATCAAAGCACATGCTCGTCTTTATTGGAGTCGTATTGTTGGCGGTGGTGAAGCTATCCCGAAAATTGCTGTTGCTGGATCATCTTTCACAGAACCAAATACAGTTATTGACTCACCTATGACTGTAATGATGATGACACCTGGCCCTGGCCTAAATGAAGACGCCAATAATCTATTATTAACTGGACATAATCAAGCTAATAATTGGGAGGAAATTTTGCACAATTTTTCAAAGCATAGTACTTCTACAAGTAGTAGTAACTTTTTGGCTGCTCGTTGTATGTCTGTCCTAATGCCAAATGAAGCGGATAATTCTAATGATCGTAATATCCCATCGTCTAATTTTAATACAGCTAAATTCAACCCATCAGTTATTGCTCGTCTACCACCGGAATTACGTTATTTTGCATCAACAAAACCGGCGTATTGTCTTCCAGAGGAAAGGAATCAATCAACCACTGGTGGGTATTGAAAATGTTTTCACAGTAGGATTTAATAGCATACAGTGACATACACTTTTGTTCTGGTAGTTACTGAAATTTTTGTTTCTCACATGAATATGCTACGACATACATTGCTTTTTAAAGGGAACACGTTTTGTTAGCCTAGGTTCACAGCTTTTTAGCTTTGGTTGAAGTTTACCTATTCCTAATTCAACTGATTCTTACTACTTGAAGACATCGTAGTCTGAACTCTGTGAGTGATTTGATAAAAGTGCGTCAGAAAAAGTCATCAGGGAAGATTCTTTGCAGCAATCAATATGCCCGGTATTGATTGTTTAACAGTAATTCGCAAAAAAAATCATTGGTGGTCCTATTATGCATTTCATGCTTTATGTTATCCTCTTAAATTACAAAGTTTTATTGATTCACCTGCTTACTCAATTTGTTAACTGTAAAAATTTACTTGGTTAGTTTTGAATACACCACTGGTGTGGTCATTGAGTTTAGCAATGAAATAACTCTGGGAAAATGAGTTTCCTCAAGGTTATCTGTATATATCTGATTGTTATAATTGTCGTGCACAAATGCTAAAGCATTGATCGATTGCCTGAAGACTGCTGGCTGAAATATTGTCACAGTCCATTTTAATCAACCTTTCCACAAGTCATGTAATAATAGATATATGTTGTTGTGCGTTTAAGTTTGCATATCATAAGAGCAATTGATAGTGCAAGCAAAATGCGACAACAGAAGTTAATGTTACTCCTTTTAAAAAACGAATTACCGATATATTATTCTAAGATCAAGTTTCAAAACTTGACTAGCCTAGACTGTGTTCTAAAGCGAACTTCTAACTGATACTATGCAAAGTATTCGTATGTCATCTCTTTTGTTCAATGATAAGAAGTACTAAACAGCCAGCAGTGCTGCGAAAGTACACTTATTTTTTTTAACCAACTAGACATTGCTAGACTAATTATTCATTTTCGCCTGTTTTCCATTCCACTTTGTACACATTATCCTTTGAGATTGGGTTGTGTTATTATAACAAAAATCGGTCACAGTCTGTTGAATTAACATTTGTAGATGTTCTGAAAAGAAGCTGCATTGTGTTTTCCGGTGTCGGAAAATTCCACTAAAGTACTAACAACTTCATCTCATAAACAAATTATGTCGGTCGGTCGGTAGGTTTTCGACATAGAACTATGCACATATGTGCGGCAGTTCAAGTCGCCACACTCCATGCAGCACACAAAAGAAAAGAAGAAAGTTGGAGAAATGCATATTAGAGACAGTAAACAGAGGTGTGAGACAAAGGAATAGTAATAACGAAGAACAAAACAGTCTAATTGGAAATCATAAGTCACAAGGAGTGGATGCATCTGCACTAGCCATTGAGAACGATTTTGAGCCATGTCACCAATTGTTTCCAACCATTGGTTTTTACCGTCTCGAGGACCCGAACCAGGAAGTCTACATCTTCCTACGTGGCTTAGACTAACTGTTGTAGATTTCATTGACTGGTGCCATGTTTTCGTTTGACCGCCGCTAGCTCTTTTCCAGCCTGACCCTATATCAGCTAACAAATTATGTAGAGAACATTTCACTCTTTGGCACGTAACACTGAAGCAAACATTTTTAGTTTGAAAAATTCTGAAACTTGCTTATTAATCATGTATGATTTTAAGGTATTGAATGGAATCATCTAAGAAATCAGTTCTTATGCAGACGAAGCATTCAACTGCCCAAGTATGTTTATAACCAATTGAACTGAATCAAAACACTTAAATTTATCGCTAAAAATCGTAGTGTAAGCGAAATTTGAATCTGTTACGTATGCGCAAGAATTCAGAGCTCATTAGTTAAATGAATTCGACTTATCCAAACAGTGTTTGTTGTTTTGTCTTTATGACAGGCGAGTAGTTGTACGTAATACATTATATGCGTGTCTCTTAAGTGTTATATTGCTTGGAATGACAGATTTAAGTTAGATTGACTCCCTCCCTATACAGCTTATTATTTTCTGTCTGTACTTACGCTGTGCTAGACCTCTCCGATACGGAATGATACCAAGTAGAAATTACCCGATATTCTTAATATAAATACTTCAACTATTTAGTTTTCTTATTTCACTCTTACACATTAATTTTCCGACGTTCTAGATTCAACAAAGAGTCAGTGTTCCAGTCCTCCATCTCAGTATGCTGAAGATCAAAGCGATTCAATGCCAACAAATGAATGTCATTATACAAATTTCGGTGATGGTGCCTACTGGATAGAACGCTTGTTGGATAAAATTGCCTCCTTATCAGAAAATAATAAGTCAGCAATTAAAATGTATCTGGCTAGAGCTAGAAATCCCTATCAGGCTGTAGCACAATTACATACTCTTCAACCAATGGACACGATGTCATCCAGTAAAGATATAAACGTCGCTCCAGGATATCAGCAGCAGCAGCACAACAACAACAGCCACAGCAATCGGAAGGTAGTTCGTGTAACTCAAAGAAACTTGATGAAGAGGCGTCCGCGTGTTTACGAAATCTTCAAGCGTCTGCAACAATGTATGCACCGCATTCTATAACAAATGATTAGTGAGTCTATGTAGATATGTTTTTCTCCTTAACCAAGGATGAAAACAAATAAGTTATATTCTCAATGCAAATTGTTTACTTTAGACTTAATCAATGTGATATTGTCCTTAACTCACGTCACAATTATCATAGATATTAGCTGACGGTATTAAACTATGTTGTTAAGTTATTCAAAAGATTATAGGATTATGCATGAACCAGTAATTGGGTGACATGTATTCTAATATATCCTAATAGTATGCCCCATACTGTCAATCTAGATTTTTCATGGGTGGTGACCTGTAATCTATTGGTTTTATTCCAGTTATATCCGATTATGTTTCTACTAGGAGATAGTCAAAACACATGTATACATATGACGATATACACAAATATAAGTACCGAATTGTCTGTCAGATATCTTAAAGGGCTTTTTTCAAAGAAAATTACAGTTTATTTTATTTTAAAAAATTTTATTGCTTCACATTCCGAGTGGAACATAAAGGTTCAAGTAAGAGCTTTGAAGTTTCGGTTGCAGTGGTTTAACTTTTACTGGGTGGGATTGCCAGCCTCACTCCCAACCCCCACCCTCTTTGTCGGTCTTACTACTGACTTAGCAAGATTTAAGTGTGCGTCGGTGGAGGATCAAACCCTGGACTAAGTTCATGGTTGGCGAGCGTTCTATCGCTGAACTACCATCACACTTTGGTTAATGTCCACAATGAATTTTACTCGATCTGATTATCAAATCCATGTGAATGAATGCTAACACTGATAATGTAAAATTAGATTGGAGTAGAAACTTGTGTACATACATACAGTATTGGGTAAATCAAAGAAATTAAAAGTTTATTTTGCCAGGTGTAAGGATAAGAAGATGAACGAATCACATAAATTCTGTTTATGGAAAATAGAAGAAGAGAGTGTGTTTATGTGTAGGTCATACAAGTCATATTTGCTACAAGTTCAAATAATGACTGCTTCTCCGGTTTAAACACGAACACCAATAATAGGTTATTCATGGCACATAAAAATGCTCACCTGTATGTAATACATCTAACTGAATACTTGGTGACTTTGTTTTCAAGGGGTGATTAGCTCTTTTCTGTTTAAGCTACTTCGTATTGACGTATACCATGAAACACGAAACCCACACCTACGTGGCTTAATCCCGAGATGATCTCGAATGGATAGACGCTTCTTCATATTTTGAAATTCATTAGTTGTAGTCATTATTTATACATTTCTACAATTAGTATATTGTAAGGAAGGATCTCTTCTATTATGTTAGTGTCCGTTATGTAAACAAATGATCTATCTATCTATCATTAATTATTTGACAAAATTTTTGTACGCTATTGTATTTCTTTTTCTCACCATACCTACCAAGTAATCCTTCGATACCTCAAAATGTGACAAATCCTTCGTCTGTTTCACAAGTACCAACAAATGTTACACGTGATGATAGAAAACGTGCAGCACAAGAACGACGTAAACGGCTTATGGAACAGATGGCGTCTAAACAAAAGGCCTTTGCTTCCACGCATTTAAAGGATATGGAATCGCTCAGTAAGTCATAACACTTTATTAATCATGAGAATGTTGCTTTCAACAATCATACATGTCATTCTATCCTTGCTGATTTTATCTTTGAAAAACGTCTTTTTGGTTCGTATATCAATCCTTGATAATTATTTTTGTTAAGCGTTTCCTACCCTATATCTTGCAGTTGTAAACTAAAAAGTCCTATGATCTAAAGTTCCTACTTTGATTAAGTTGTCAATAACAAGAACATTATGGAAGTTAGATTACAACACAGTGGTTGATTGCTGGCACATTCGACCCTTTTTCTTAGAGGTTTTGCATGCACATTGTTGAAGAGTCCTAAATCAGAAGGAAACAACTCTCCAAACTGCCTGGGCTTTGAATGTTTCTCGAGATAAAGTAACTTTGAGGGAACAGTCTGTCCTAAAACTCGAATTTTAGACGGAAACATAATCCACTTACTTCCGTTCAGATAAAAATGCAAACAGTTTTTGCTACTATGTATTTAAAACAAGCAGCGGTTGGGAGAATATAGAGTATTTAATAGATTCGTCGATTTCAATTATACTTGTCAGCTGATGAATAAGGAAAACAATTATTTATACAAATTCAAGAGGTTAGCATATATAGAAACACGTGCTGACATGCTGACAACAATTAATTTTTAGGTTTTCTAAGTGTGTATGCTCGATAGGAAGTGAGTGATTATTTGCCAGTGTAATTAATAAGAAGTGGTAACATTCTCAGAAGTGTATATGGAGTCTCCAACCATTAGTTTTTAGCAACATGAAAGCCCCATACAAGCAGTCTACACCTTCATACCTGATTCGAACCAGCAGTCACAGACTCTATATGGATTCCTGCCATGTTTTGTTCTGACCACTCCGCTTAACTCTTTTCTTATCTAACCTTGTGCTAACTAACATTGTTTGTCAAAGAAGACGATGTCTGGGGATGCATAACGTCGCCTAGAGAATGCGGTAAAACGAAAACAATCACGATTACTGCTAATAGCAGCAAAAGTTCAGTCATAAATGGTCACCCCATCAAACTGTGGTCACCGATTTGCATGTGTTTGTGGAAGCAAACTCATTAAGTGTACAGACAAATGTCTGTCGACTTAATCTGCTCAGTACTTTCATAAATGACTGTCAAATACTGCTGGATCTCATGAATCTCCATGACACGTCGTTTCGTGAACTTCGACCACTATGCATCGTCATCAGGAATTACTTGAGTTTGCTGAAGCCGGATATAAATCGAATCTTTGTATATAAATAGAAACCATAATCAGTTTAAGCATAACTATAGATAGTACTGACTACCGTCCGCGAGATTTTTTGGTTCAGAAGGGTATTTTTAGTGTTTTATTCCCTGAGCTGATTGGTTTAATTGAGATTTCATTGAGCTTCTGGGCAAAATCTTCAGTGCTAACTTGGAATTGGCTTGAGCTTTGTGAATTCTTCATAGGTGAAATTTTTATCTTCTTTGCTGACGTTGGCTGTGATTCTATTACCCCCCTAGATTTCTTTTAATTCATAAAATATTAGATGTATAAATGTACACGATGTGTGTGATCTGAACCAAGTCCTCTTCCTACTCATATTAACTTGTCGGTTTGTTTGAGACAGGTTGTTGTATCGCGTTACGCGTTGTATCATTTTGATTAACAGCATTTGTGTTGTGGAGTTTTTAATCTCAGGGCAAAGTGTATTTAAACGAAAAGATGGCCTTCAGTTGAAATTTATGCTGTTATTTGATTTATATCAATTTTTAACTATTTATCATTGGAATTTAATTCGGATATGAATTATTCGCGGCCAAGCTACTGATCAGATTTTCATTTTTTTTCTTTGCCTGCAATTTTTTCTATTTCAGATCAACAGACAGTAGATCGTCAAGATCAGTTGGATAAAAGTGAACCATCATATGAGTGTGTCATTTGTCAAACCCCTGGTCGACCTTCTGTAGATGATATGGTTCTTTTAGATATGATGTGTGAATCGAATCGTAAGTTTTTCTTTTTTTTAAGTTGGTTTGTTTCATTTATTGAATATATGTACATATTTGAACAAAGCAAGAACTACAGTTTTAGCAGAATAAAATGGTATCATCTTTTATTTCGTTGCCTTCTCGTCAGCTGCTTACATTTATTTGCTTTTTATGAGTGACTGCTGAATTTCACTTGGAAATCTGTGATCGGTATAGTTAAACAAGATAGATGTGAGAAAATTTTAATTACCAATGTTACTGAACGACAACTTCTGCTATATTACGAACCAAATTGTGCTAGAAGGGAGACAAGTTTTTCCGTGGTAATCACAGGGAGATTAGCTTGACCAATATGATATCTAAAGTTCTAGGCTCAATAATAATGCGTAGACTAAGCGGTTCTCGGGAGGAACAAACACGAGAGAACCAGGCAGGCTTTAGACCAGGAAGAGGGTGTATTGATTAAATCTTCACCCTTCAACAGATTCTGGAACATAGCCATACTTACCGGTGTCCAACAATCGTCATATTTCTTGACCTGAAGGCAGCATTCAATTCCGTCAACCGAGAGGTACTCTGGCGATGTTTAGCTATGAAGGAAATGTCGAGAAAATACATTGCACTGATCAATGCACTCACTCTACTCGAACTCATGCAGTCAGCCAGATGAGAGTCTGCCGAGAGTTGTCACCTGAAGTGATGACAACCAGCGGTGTCCTTCAGCGATTCCCACTGTCCCCATTTCTGTTTAACCTCATCATAGATGCACTAATGGACTTAGCCCTAACTGACTTCAGCGACTCAGGGATTGACTTGTCATCAGGGAATAATCTCGTTGACTCAGAATATGCAGGTGATATAGTCCTTCTTAGGTGAAGACGCTGACAAAATGCAGCAGAGTCTTCTGAACACCTTGACAGGCAGCAATCTTCGAATGTTTGGCATGCGATTCGCTCCCTTTGTCAAATGTAAGATGATGCCACAGGACTGACTGGACTACATTGACTCCTAGCTTAGAGATAGGGAGTGAAGAGTGAATTGGTTGGTGGAGTGTGTTGACGACTTCACTTATTTGGGAAGTTGCATCAGCCAGTGCCAGTGGGTAAAGTCTCACAGTGTAACAGTAATGTTTACTGTGACGTTTCGCACAATATTCATCAGTGGGTTGATCGCTGGCGAAATCTCAGTACGGATACAGAAGGCTCGTTTAGTATGTCCTAGTTTACGCCATCTCTGGCGTAGACGTGGTATCCGGCTGGCTGTCGACCAAAGGGCGTGTGTACTGCTCAGTAGTTCGCTCCGTCCTCCTTTGTGGCTGTGAGCGATGCATGGCCGGTGAAAGTGGATAACATGAAAATCCAGGCTAGCTGTCTTTGATCATAGGTGCCTAGGTTCTTTCTCCCGTGTGAAGGGGTATAATAGGGTGAGCAATATTGAGGTTAGGCGTCGGTCGAGTACTGGGTAGGTGGGAGGGAAAATCAATCGACGAGGTTGTGAAGTTACATCGGTTGAGTGAGATGGTTAGGACATGTGTTACGCATGGATACAATTGGTGATATGGCTCAAAATCGTTGTGAACGGTTTGTGCAGATGCATTCACTCGCTGTGATCTGTCATATCTACTAAAGCTCTATTGTTTTTCTCAATTACTCTTCTTTTTGGCTCACACTTCTGTTTATTATCTGTCTTTTGAATCTCTGTTTACTGTCTTCTCTTGCTTTGTGTGGTAGATGGAGGGAGTGTGGCAACTCGAACAGGTGCACATCTGTGCAAAGTTCTACGTTGAAACCAGTCGTCAGTCAATGTTTCATTCTCAAACAAAACATTCAGACTATAAACATTGTTTCATTGCTTATTTCTTCGCTTCGCTTCTCTTCATTCATTTATTTGTTAGCATGCTGCTCTATATCTACAACTTATCACATTTTACTGTAGCAAAAGTTGACAGTTTGAAATGATGATATTTTTTATATTAATTTATTTCATATCACTGTAGGAGGAGATTTCGGTTACCGTGGTAGAGTATAATTCCATATTAGAGTCTGTTTGTCTGTAATAATGACAGTAACCCACTATTCAACACTTGAATTATTCAGCAAGTTAACGTCATAACAACACAGTAGATGATTCTTTTTTTCTGAGTCGTCTTTCATGTGCCTGTATTTTTTTATTTATTTTTTTGCAGTCATGCTCCAGCTTCGAGAAACAGCAATATTGCCAACGTTATCTGGGAGAGATCTTAGCCAGTCCTCAGGTTTTCCTCCACTTCTTTCGGTTACCGATGAGTTATCATGGTTATCACCAGAACGACCACCTGTTAGTTCATTTCTTCAAGAAACTCAATTACTTCATTCCACCACTTCTGATAATACATCTCCTGTTAGCGGAGGTAGTCAAGCTCCAGCAGGCATTGTTGGTCTACCTATACAGCCATTAAGTACAAATTCTGGTTTTAGTTCTTCTGTTGCACCATCACAGGCAAAACGTTCATCTTCATCACCTAAACCTCATAATCTTTCTGAAACTAAACGTTCAAAACAACAAACACGTTATGTTGAATCTCGTCAATGGTGGAGTTGCGCACTGCCTTCTTTAATATCTGAAACACTACCATTATTACGCTCTGGATTGTTGTTGCAAACCTGTGGTCATGTGGTTCATCGAGAGTGTTTCCAGCGCTATTGTACACATGTATGTCATATATAATTAAGATTTTATAAAGAGACAATCTTGAACAAGTGATAGTAGATTGTGTTTTCTTTTCTGTATTAATAATAATCATAATAACTGTTTGACAGTCTAAGATATGATCTTTAAAGTAAATTGTTTATCATTTGTCTATCTGTGATTCTTTCACATGCTTCACTTTTACAAATAAGTCATGTGATGGTATGCAATGCCGCTGTCTTTTTTTAGTGGTGTATGAATTTAGCATTTTTTTTCGAGACAGATTGACATATAATACCGTCAGTTTTTAAAGTCTCGTGTACGTAGCCCCAGAAGTTCTCTATTGCTACTCGACTTAATTCTGTACAATGATTCTATCACTAAAGTATAAACGTGTTATTATAAACTGTGGTACACTTGCTGTCGGTTACAGCATCATAAGGATTGAATGTTCAATGTGTGATCATTAAACATTAAATAAAACAATTTGCGAAGTTTACTTTGTTCGCAAAAAGAGAAATCAACAAGAAACTATGGGTAAAGCATATTTTATGCGTTTTTCCAGGTAGAGTGTATTTATGCTCCAAAATAATGACTAATGTCATCGGTGGGAACTCCATTCTCACTTCCGACTGGTTGGTGGTGCGCACTAGAATCACGAATTGGTGGAAGTTAGAATTCATGCACTGGTCATTGAATTGGGTCTTAGTGGCTGAATGGTATACGAGCTTGCCTTGAAACCGGAAGGTCCTGGGTTCGAACCCTGTTGGTGGGTGCGTACTGCTGATAAGTCCCAAACTAGAACTAAATAGCTTGCTGTCCAGCACCACATGCTGGTTTTCAGTGGTTCTTTAACTGATATCAATCGATGGTCTAACCTAAAACTTATTTATAAGTCAATAAGATGTTCTCTTTTAATTATATGTGACTAAAATCGACTAAAAGTTTGCTGTTTCTCGTTTGGTTTTCTTTTCATTTAAGGGCGCGAATAGATCAGCTGCAGCACGCAACCGTTCTTGGGTTGCATGTCCTTTGTGTAGAAGAGATATTCATCATCTGCTGCCTCTAGTAGCAATGCCAAAGTCGAATGGAGACGGTAAACAGAATCCATTCCCTTCTGTAGAATATGCTGAACATAATATTACCACCCTGTTAAACCTACTAGTAAGTTATTATGTACTTTTATTCGCCCTAACGTGTTAATTTGTTTTGTGACTGTTGCATACGTTGGCTATGCTAAATTAAAGGTTACACTTATGTCGACTGATCATTCAAATTTTGATTGTTGTTTAACTTGACTCTCGTTTATATTCTTACTTTTTGTGTTGTAGTGGCCTTATATTATGCGTGTAGATGTCAAGTATCCACTAACATTTCCCCATTTCTCGTTATATCATTTTAGTATACTTTAGGAAATGAAATTTTTTTGTTTTCTCTCACAGTTGATTTGCATATGAGGAAATATAAAAGAACTGAACGTCTAGTGGATCTCATAGATATTCTGGTTGACAGGCACATGGACTCATGTGAAAAATGGGCTAAATCCATTTTATCTAACTCACACCACCCTCTTCATTCACAACTCTCCCCTTACACCTCATCAGGCAAAACCAGAAGCCTATATAGAAAACTATGTGCTCGCACTAGCAAGTACAAAAACTCAACCGTACCCTACTTAGCTCGTGTTCTGTGCGATAAAGGAAGCATTAAGGGTGATACCTATAACTTATCAAATAATCAGTAGAACAACTACATCTCGTCTTTCAAACTCATATCACTTATAGGTACAACGTTTTCTTTCTTTCTTTACCCTTTCTCTCTCTTTTTTTCTATTATGTGCTGCTTTGTTTCTTTCTTCCGCTTACGCCAGTACATATGATAGCATCTACTTTTCTAACACCTTCAAATACTGCTCAACTTTGGCTTTGCTACCGACATGCCGATATGTTGTTGTCATAATGAACTGAGATTTCCTTAATCTATGTAGAATTTTATTTATTGATAATGTACTAACTGGATGCAATACTGTAGTAAAATTGCTGAAAATTCCATTCTGTATCACAAGTACTGTTTTGGAATAGAGCATATTATTATAATTATTAATCCTACTGTTGTCTACTTGCTGGACTTTTCGCCTTTGTCTGTTTGTTTGTGGAGAAAAATTGTTACCTTGTCAACATGGCGTATGCTTATGACTTCAGATTGTCTTCAGTTACGTCTAATCTTAATACACATTAGAATATCTTCTTTTTTACCCTTCTCTTTACGTCTACATCTCGTAAGCATCGTGATTATTATTATCATTATGTTTCTTTTATTAATTCATAGAATGTATTACCGAATACTGGTTCAACTATCTGGAATGATTTAAATGGTCCCGATGATGAATTAAACCTTCAACGTCGAGTTCTTTTGTCCCCGCTAATTGGTGTTAATTATGAAGCTACAGTATTATTAAGGTATCTTGTGCATATATATTTTTTTCTTTTAATTTATGTATTATTATATTTATTCTTTTCATTACCACTTGAGTTATAAGAACACTCTTGTCTTTTGCAATCATAAGTTAATACATTAACCATATCTACATATAGAGATATAATCATTTATTTTAGTTTCTAAAGTGGTTTTTCAATTAGCGTTCTAAGTGTAAGGAGATTAAGAAAATCTGATATCATACAGTTTCTACTTTCTAAGTTGGTTAATTCTCTTTTATTCTACCTATTCTTGTTTAATGTTCCCCCTTAATCTTTCCTGGGCTACTCTAGGAAGACTTTTTTACACTGCAAAAGGCACTAAAATCTGTCAGTGGGATGTTGCTAAACAAACTCGTTAATACTATTGTAGATAAACATATGAACTCCTGCAAGAAATTTGCAAATATTATCTTGTCAGACCCTGAGCATCCTCTGTATACACTACTCTCTCCTTACATTTCATCTGGTAAACTAGAAGCAACTATAGAAGACTTTATGCCCGAAGTACTACAATGCCTTATTTAGCACATATTTTATGTGGATGAGAAAAGTGTAAGGCATGACACTACTAACACGATATTACATTGTTGCTAATATTTTCGCTTAAGTTTGGTTTTATATTGCGGACAATTGTGAAATTCGAATTCAACACTATTTTAAGATAGATGTCGAACTGATTTCAGTTAAAGAACTATTGAAAATCAGAGAGTACTGTACTGGACAGCTGTCTTGGCCTCGTTTGTTGTAACTCTTCAACACCATTTACTGAAGATTGTAACAGTTTTTATAATAAATGATATGTATTACTCATTGATCAGTGTTGTTCATTCACTTCTTTCTAAGAGTTTAAACTAGCAGTAGGAGTTAGTGAGTGAGTTAGTTAGTTAGTTATCATCATTTTATGCCTGAAAGGTGCTAATCGCCTACAAAACACTATCAAGTTCTGTTCTCCTAAATCTCATAAAATACTACATTTCATCGGACAGAATCATGTACGTGGATTTTGTGAAACTACAAGGCATTCTCTCCTGTGTATAGAAGCGTATACAGAAATGCACTAGTTCAACATATATCACTCTTACTAAGCAAAAGAAGAAGTCAAGAGGAAGTAAACTGAAATTATTATTATAGGTAAAACATGGTGTGTTCAGAAAAAAAGCATTCCATCAAACTTTCAACAATGCCCTACTAAATATTGTTTTCAAAACTGACTGTCTGTAGTCACTCATTCTGTATGTAATTTCATTTTAAGAAGTTACACATGGTTAAGGCATTTCGCGAAACCGAGAGTATCCTACTCAAACTGCGGCGTTTTTTCCACATGATACAATCAATGCAAAAATCACAATTCATGTTTATTTGTTAGTTGTTTAGAGAAATACCTTCTTCATTTTTTTGGAAGGGGGAGGAATCGTTTGTTCCTTTCGAATGTTACATTCCAGACACATTCCATCTAAGTTTTAGTAAATGTTTTGTGGTAGCCAGAGAAAAATTTGTCTAATTTCTAGTGATTAGCTAAAAAGAACATTACTCGTAGCACATTACAACGACATAAACATCAATTTGTGTGTGATGTCAAAAACAAGACGGCTTAATGCATCTTTCAGAATTCTTAGCATGGTCTATTACAAAGTATTTATTTCAGGATTTCTTTATGAGTTGAAATCGTTTAGAGAACCATTCGAAAACCTGGGACTGCAACTCTTTATCTGTACCCACCCACCGGGGTTCGAACCCGGGACCTTCCGGTTACGCAGTGAGTTCGTATACCATTAAGCCACTGGAACTCTAACTAGCTTAGTGGATAGCGCTGGTGAATTTGAATTGATGGGTGCTGGATTCTAGTCTCAATAGGACCAATATAACCCATATCGAGCTTTTAGCTCATCCTGGATTCAACTATTATCTTTATCCACCTAACAACATCATAAGACGGTTTAGATTATAACGTAATAACAGCTTTTCCTTTCATTGTCTGTTTAATATCATTTCACATTCCTGATTATATATATATATATATATACACCTGTTTTTGCTTTAGTGTTTGCCTTTTATAATTGTATTTGATTGCCTCCTTTTATTTTTTTCCTTTTTGATAAACACCGACAATACTAACAGATCTCAATTGGAATGTGAATTAAGCGTATTAATGAGTTTCCCGTCACAGTATTCAATGGTATCACGTCGTTGCTACTGGCGTAAGTCACTGTATAATTTTTCTTCTTAATACAGAATCAAGTATTGTTAAATAAATGAGTTAAAGAGTTTGACCGGTTAAAATATGAATGGTATGTGCGTATTTGTGTTACCTATTGAGTATTCCTTGTGACATTTGCCAACCTGACATCATCTTTGGCGTAGACTTGGTATCCGACGATTCATCAAAGAACGTTTGTACTGAACAGCAGTTTGCTCCGATCTCCTTCATGACTGTGAATGAGACTTGGCTATTGAAAATGGACTACATGTCTGTAACCACAGATGTCTGTGTACTTTCTCTCGTATTAATTAGTATAATATGGTGAGTAATATTTAGGTTAGGAGTGGAGTGCTAGGTAAGAAGGGTAAGTCAGTTGATGAGGTTGTGAAGGTGAGTCGTTTGAAATGGCTAGGATACGTGCTGCTAATACCGAGCCATCACCCTACTCGACTGGCAATGTTAAATGACATTGGATTAGGTCACAAAAATGTTCAAGGTGGTCAAACCAAAACGTGCTATTGGTCCATGAAATCTCTGACTGTTGATTTGAGCCACGAAGAGATTTGTAGGCTGTCTGGTCAGAGTTCTCGGGATGCTAAGAATTAATAGCTAAAAACTGTTGGTGATATGGCTCAAAATTTTTCTCAGTGATGAAGATTCATGTGCTCTTTGTGACCTCCCATACCCGCTAAAACGTCGTCTTTTTCCATGCTACTATTCTTTCTCCTTCACATTTCTTCTTTTTATAGTTCTTTTGTTTCTCTTTTATCTGCCTTTGTGTGCCTCATGGAATGTGGCGACTTGAAATGTTGCACTTTTGTGCAAAGTTCTCTGTTGAAAAGTAGTCAGTCATTCCTTGATTGAAGCATTTTCAGAATTGGTTTAGATCCTAAAGATGTCCTAAAAAAAATCGAGAAATAGGTGCACTACCTTTTTGATAAAATTAGCGTTATTACATAGTTTTTTTTCTATTGAAACGGAAACGTAAGTGAGGTTTGAAGAAAATACACAGGTGCGCTTTATAGTTTCATTTAAATCACTATAAGTGACTTAGGTTTCCGTTATTTTATGCTACTCTAACTTACGAATATTGTGAAAGAGATTTTGTATAACTTTTATGTTTGTCTGATCAGCCGTTCTTTTGATTTTTATTTGATGTTCGGAATAGTTGATTCTGTCTGTTTAATCTTTAGTATTCCCCTGTTACTTCGGCCCTGTTTCATAAGTGTGTGCCTCCAAATCACATGAACGCGTATATGCTACTTATACTGTAAACAGACACAATTTCTCAGTTTTGTCCACTGCAGATATAATATGACCAGTCATGACTTGTTAATTCCGCTTACTTAATTAAGTTTTTAACGTCGTCACTTCTGTCTTTTGCTTATTGATTGCAAGCAGTAATAGTCATGAAATTATGTTGATATTTATCGTCGGAAGTTACCTTAAACTTCCTAAAATTTGAAAGCAGTAACCATAATAATGAATTCGGTAGATCATTAGGTCAGTTTACTTAATGAGGTTTAGAACTTAATCGTGGGATTTACAAAAAAGAAATGGATTCACGCCTTATAAATTGGACTATTTTTGTATCTTTATTAGGATTGGTGATTATTGAAGTTGATGAACTGATAACTTAAATAGACAATTCTAAAAAAAAGTATGTTCTTCTGTTACACGTAATTGAATAACGCAATCAGACAACAAGCTATCTCATATTTTGCTTTAACTTATAACAAAAGAATGTGCCTGATTCAATGAATTACCCAGTGAAAGTGTCACTTCAGACGTTATGCTTATGATAAGTTGTTTGAGCTCAGTAGAATTCAGCTTTCTTTCAATCTCATGTATTTTTTTCAGGTGAATTTATCTCATATCTTCGTCAGATTTATAAATCGTCATCTGATATTCAGAGTTTAATACTATGTCTTATGGCTGATGATGTCACAAAGCCGGACAATGTCGCGTAAGCGCCATATGTTTTGTTATTACTCTCCTGGATGATATTTTGATTTTGCAACCATAATTATAAACATTTTTATTTATCAGTGTAGAGCTTTCTTTTATCATAGTGAATTACTGGATTTCGTAGGTTGTGAAAACCCCTGTTTCGCTGTAAATGCATTCAAATTTTAACTCATATCAAAGACAAAATCATGTGCAACAACATGTTTCATGTAAATGCAGCTTCGAAGTGACCTTTCACCTAGAAGTGCAAATCATACGTCGGACATTAAAATTTTACATAAGCTTGGTGTGCTTAGTTAACGACAGTCGAACTCGAAAATCTGCCAGTCCTACTGTAACAACAGAAGACAGGGGCCAGGCAACAGATCGTTTATTAAGGAAATCAACACATATTTATATATCTTCATGTACATTATTATAGATTATTCAAGCAAACAAACACAGTCTTCTGACTGGTGGATTCTCGCTGAACGTTAATCTTTCATCTTTTTGTGGCCGTTTATTGAAGTTCAGATTATCTATCTGCGAATTGTATCTGCCTACGCAAAGTCTGCTGTAGTTGGTTGTTAAATCAGTTTTTGTTCTTATTTTTCTCACGACCAATATTGGGGACGAAAACATTGACGCAAATTACTGTCTACCAATTTGGCTAGCAGACAGCTCTCACCACACTACTTTCATGATTGTTCCTGCAATTCCTCTTTCGTATTGATGTGAATATCCACTCTTGATTGTTTTGTTTCCGCTATTGTCCTCATTAATTTGTGTAGAAGGCTAAATAATTTCTGTTATCACTTATTGGTGGTCACAGTTGCTCCATTCCTTTCATTGCATACGTTGACCTCAATGGCTGACGTTAAGACAACAGGTTCTGTGTCCAAGGTCCTAGTGCAGCATTAGCAACCAAAAAATATTATAAACTCATCCTGTAAACATAACTTATGACTCACCTAGTGGGTCGCATAAGACTGTTGTTGATTGTCTTTCATAACTCAGGTACTCAGTGCAACTTCTTACACTACTCTGGTAGTTTTATTTGAAATCGTGATAAATCGTTACCTTTTACTGTGTATTCTCTATATCATGAATTTGCCCAAGTAGTCAGTGGAAATTCGGGTCGTTTGAACTGACTGAGTTTTCTGAGCTGAGTCTATCTTGTAATGTCGCATATATGCTTAGTCTCAAACAACTGTTCATTGTTTGGATCACCAGATTCACTCTAACAGTCAAAACTGGTAGATGTGAGTAGTTATCAGCTACTCCATCAGTCGTTGATGTATACCATCTTGCTGTACTGATGGTTCTTTTTTGATGTCTATTGTTATCGAAGTCTAGAAATCTGTGTATTTTTGTTTTCCTTCACGTTCCCAGTGGAACATAGGGCTTCAAGCTAGAGAATTGAAGTTTCTGTAGCAGTGTTTTACTTTTACAGGATGGGGATGCTAGCCTCATGCCCATCCTTTCCTCTTTACCGGCTTTCTATTACTCGTTTGGTGAGGTAAAGGAGTGCGTCGGCCGGGGATCTAACCCCGAATCATGTGCATGGTCGGCGAGCGTCCTTACCACTGTACCACCGACGCTAGAAATCTGTGATTATATTATAATCTATGGTTATCGGTAAATTCATCACTAAACAATGTAACTGATGCAATCTGTATCTCACTTATCCAAGGTCCCAAAGACCACCAAGTTAAAAGTACTTTACTGTACTCGACTTCTGTCTGATTTTGACCTTTATGTACAGTTAGAAACTTTCATTCTATTTTGGAAAAAATAATGTCACATCAAGTGTCATCTTTTTTCGTTATTGTTTTTTTTTTTAAGGATCCCAATGTTTGCTTTATTACAAGATCCAGTGGATATTCTACTTGGATTATTACCTCATATTTGGCCACGTGAAGGTAGGTTGATTAACTTTATTGTAACTATAATATTGTTGGAAGTTGGATTTCACCAGGTATATAAACTGCTGAAAATTCTGTGCAGTAAAGATATGATTATTAATTTGCTGCAAGCTGATGTAAATCAACAACCCTGAGAAAACTTAGTTCTGTATGATTAAAATTGTGAGATAAGCTTTTTAATTACACCTCAGAAATACTTTAGCCACTAGATGTTGCATCACTTCACTATTTGTGTCAAGGTTAAAAAGCTTATCAAGAATAATGACCGGATGTGTAACAAAGTGTTGCATCAGTTGCATCACTGGGTTATGTTTTATGATCACCTTCCACGATGCCTAAGATTTATGGGGAAGTGTCAACTTAGGGCTTGAATTTTCTGTAGCAGTGTTTTTCTTTTACAGGATGGGGTTGCCAGCCTTATGCCCAAGCTTCCCTCTTTACTTTACTAGTCTTATTATTGGCCTAACGAGGTAAAGGAGTGTGTCGGCCGGGGATCGAACCCCGGGCCATGTGCATGGTCGGCGAGCGTCCTAACCGCTATATCACCGACTGTTAACTGTTCTATGGTTTACACCTTCAAGAACAGCGGATGGTTACTCAGATAAATATTGGTGAACGTAGCAGATACATATGCTTCATGTCTGGGTATATTGTATGCTGACATTGGCTTTGCATATCACGTATATCAAATCGGCAGTCATAAAAAAAGATTTTAATCAAGGTCGAAATTATTTATCTGAACCTATGGACTAAGCATTCTCAGACAAGTGGTATAATGTGTTGTGATAATTACTGAAAGGCTTCTACCTTTCTTTGACCACTGCGTGGGTAATTTCGAGTATGATGCCTGGTATTATCTTCATTGAGTTAGTTGCCTGAAAATGACTTCTCTCACTAATTCAAATTATTTTTCAGGTATTGGGTCTGTTGGGATATATATAATTAATTTCATTGTAGAGTCAAAATCTGTCAGCTAGTCAGTAAAATCCAGTCTCTCAGTTTTAACGTTCCTCAGTCCACTTTTTATAGTCATGGGCATCCAATATCATCTGTCCTCGAATCCTGAACGTTGTTGATAGAGACTACTGGTTACGATCCATCTTGCAAACTTTAGGAAAACTGTCTCAAAACCAATTACTCATGAGCAGATTCGCTTGTTAGTAGATTAATTATATGAGATAATTTTTGTTTGTCGCATTGATCATTGTTGCAAGCATATAGGAATTTGTTCCGACTTCCACCCATTGGTAATGTGCTCATCGATGGTTTCTCATTCTGTTTGTGAAGAGATCATGTATTTGAATAGCTAAAGAGTTACATACTAGTGCTCTTCAGTTCTCCAGTTGAGAACAATTTTTGATTAAAGCTCTTTAGAAACATAACACATTATTGGTGAACACTGAGTTTAAACGCACTATTATTATGCTACTGACGAAATGACATGAGTAGTTTGATGCTACTCAAATCAATGCATGGCAGTTTGATCGAAGTGATGTAAACATTAGGCTGCTGTTTCACTCACTTGGGCTCAAGATCAACAATGGCGTACCCAGCTGGGAGAGCCGAATTTGCGAAATTGAACACTGGGTCTTTGATTGGACACTAGTAACTAGTGCGATGTGTCTAGTCCTTACTTCGGTGCAGACTGAATTCTATCAGTCAGGTTTACTATATGGCCCCCATTCTAGGGGTAGCTCGCCATCACGGTGCACGTTGATTTGATGATATTAAATGAATTAGATGATGAGCCCGAATAGCTCAGTGGTAACGTCTCTGACTGCAGTACTGGGTGACGCGGGTTCGGGTTTCAGAAGGGACATCAATCCCTTCAAGGTTGCAGATACACCTTGCTGACGAGTGCCAATTGGCACGAAACCTAGGTCCAAGGGTTCCTGCCGATTGCCTCCAAGCATCTTATATGAACACTGGGTCTGTTATTTATTTTAAGTAATGAGTTAAGTATTAAATTCTTTAAATATTACAACACTCTTTCTACCATACATAATGTTTGCAAATAAATATGGGACCTAGGTCGAGCTTTCTCACTCAGTGTATCTTTAAACATGGTGGAACTGATATCCAGAAATTCGAATGAGACGCTATAAAATAACTCATCTGTAATGCTTGTTTTACAATACACATATATAGTTGTACTAAATTTTTTTATTGTCATTTCTCTTTTGTTTTTTCTTTCAAAACGTTTACTTCGTGACAGATATATTCCACACAGTGTTAGCACTAACATTTTGCTTAGCCTATATACGAGCACTTATCAGTGTTTCATTCAATCGACCAACTAAATCTACATCTTTCAGTTTATCTGAGCAAATCAATGCTACTCGACATTTGTTGGGTAAAGTGAGTCACTTACAGTATATGTTCTAGACATAGTAACCTTTTCCACGGGAATTTCTCCTATCAAGGTATTATAAAAGAAAAGAGAGGGCGAACGATTGAGTAGAGTTTTTTTTTAACGATTTCATTTACTTCGAGTGTGTACAGTGGCGACGAGGCGTGAATCGTGATCAGGTGCAATAATGCAACAAAAGCTTAGAAAGCGATTGTACAGCAACAACAAAATATTTGTTAGATGAATTGTTTTCAAGCTGAGCATTGAAACTGGAGGAAAATGATATTGTGGTATGTGTTATTTGAAGGATTTGTAAGTAGTATATATATATGTCAGCTGGAAGAGTATTAAATAGCAGAAGGATAGATTTAAAGGCGAAGAGAAGAAATTGAAGATTCTTGTGTAACAACATAGAAAGCATGAAAAGACGCACAATATAAAGGACATCAGCGAATTGTGATTTCAGTATTGAGTAGAAGAACTTTGGCTATGTATATCAAGTGCTCTTGTGTCCTGACGTTACAATATCACTTATAAAATAAGTAGAATAAAGGATACAGTAAATGTATTCATGACGTGGCGGCTTGTATAAATCACTGGTCTACAAAATTCATTACATCCATCAAAGTACATCATGCTCACTGTATTTCATATTACCTCGATTTATTTATTTTATTTTATTATAGCTTGACTCCACACAGTATTTTAGATAAAAGTATGGAATTTTCAGCATACCATATCGGTAGCCCAAATTTAGCAGGCCGACCATTGACATCAAATGTGCGTCGGCTGGAGATTGAACCCTGGACCATGTGCATGGTCGGTGAGAGTCCCAACCACTGTGCCACCAGCGCATCTTTTTATGTCAATGAATCACAACCTACCATTGCTCCCATATTCAAATAAGTTTCCATCTACCGATACAAACGTTTTGAAAAAAAATGGGAAGAGAAACTCCTCGGAGTAATCGAGCATGCTTTGGACGGAACAATAATCGAAACGATGAGAGGTTGAATAGATATTTTTTAACAGGCAAAGCTCTATCTTCGTCATTTATGGGGATGGTTAGTGGTCATCTCAACGTCTAATAAATAGATACCTTGATAAATTCACTACAACATCCTTGTAGCCTTAATATAATAAGTATTTTTATGTTCAAACAGGGTTGTTGAGTGTCAAGTGTACATTGAATTAATAGTTATTCTTTTAAATATGTAGTTCGTATTCCAATATTTAGGTTTTTATTGTTTGTATATTTATGTTTAGCAAAGAAAATGTGATGTATTTTTCATTAGTGAAACATGAATCGAAAGGGATTTTCCCTTCGGAAAGTATCTCCCATGTGTAAGAAACATTTATACTTTGTTTACAGTGGATGAATACGAAATTATCATACACAAACAATTAAGTAGACATTGACTGTGTGAACTGTATTCACTGAAGCAATGTGTGTTTACCAGTTGTGTATAAGTGTGAAGTCAGAATCTAATACTAGCTATTTTTACTTTATTCCTATACGTTCCAAGTGGAACATAGGGCTTCAACCTAGAGGCTTGAAGTTTCGGTAGTAGTGATATATATTCTTATGGGATGGGGTTGCTAGCCTCACGGCCAACCCTTCCTCTTTACTGGCATTACTGCAGGCTTAGCAAGGTTTAGGAGTACGTCGACCAAGGATTGAACTTCAGACCACATGCGTGGTTGGCAAGCGTTCTACCGCTGAACCACTGACGCACTAATACTAATACTTCTTTAAAATCTCTCAGTGCTCTTTCAATTCGGATATGATTTCAGGCGACAGCGTCGATCGAGTGGTGATTTGGCGACTACTTCGCTACTACAGTGTGCCACCGACAATTATACATCTCATCCAACAGCTGCACGGCAATGCTGCATGCCAAGTAATCCACAACGGGAAAGTTACGGAATCCTTCGAAGTGAGGACAGAAGTAAGGCAAGGCTGCCTACTATCGCCAATGATTTTCCTGATTGCAGTGGACTGGATAATGCGACAAACAGGGGGCAATGAGGAAACAGGCATAAAATGGACTCACACAAAAAACTTGGAGGATCTGGACTTCGCCGATGATATGTGTCTGATTTCCCACAAACTGGAAGATATGCAAGCGGAAAGCAACAGTTTGGCAGAAGAAGCATCCAGAGAAGATAGGACTCCAGGTGAACATAGAGAAAACAGAGGTGATGAAGATTCCTGGGCAACACCACCAACAGCAACAACAACAACAGACAACAATCAGCATAAATGGGAGAAATTTGAAAGAAGCAGCCTCCCTTACTTACCGACCTGGGCTGCATCGTTTCAACTACAGGCGGAACTGACGAGAATATCGAAGCAAGAATCGGAAAAGCAAGACAAGCCTGTGTGGAGGTCAACAGCACTCAGCATCAAAAATAAGATCCGGATTTTCAACTCCAATGTGAAGTCAGTCAGTGGTACTATACGGATCAGAGACTTGGCCAGTGCGTCATAAAGAGCATCTGGAACAAACTACAAACCTTCATTAACAGTTGTCTTCGCTCAATACTCCGCTCAAGATCAGATGGCTGGCCAGAAAAGGTCAGCAACAGAGATCTCTGGCAATGAGCGAACCAACACAGCAGGAACCGATTGTGAAACAAATAGGAAGGAAGAAATGGAGATGGATTGGCTAGCCATACTCTTAGGAAACCATCAAGTGACATCACTAGACAAGCCCTCGAGTGGAACCCGAAAAGGAAGCGCGAGTTGGTCGTCCAAGGGTGACTTGGAGGAGGTCATGTGAAGGGATGATGAAAACGTGTGGACAGATTTGGAGTCAAGTAAAGACTCTAGGAGAGAACCGAACGCAATGGAGACGCACGGCTGAAGCCCTGTGTTCCTCTAGGAATTAAAGGAAATAATAATAATAATAATCAAGCATAATTTCAACTTTTATTCATCTTATTCAAGAAAAGGGTTTGTTTGCCAATTTTATGAATAATTAATAATACTACCACTAATTCCATTAAATTAACAAATTTTAGATTTCCGGTGTTTTGTCAAAACATTTGGATATTCTACTTACATGTCTAAGTGAATTAAACATTCAATCATCTTGCGTCGTAGCAGAGGACACCTGTCAATCATCGGAGAGATTAAAACGTGTTCTAGATTTATCACATTCAACATCAAAATTACCAGATGAAAATTTTCTCAATCAAATACCTTCAACATCAACATCAGCATCATCATCATGTGAATCAATAAATCTATCAACTAAAAGTCTTCCTATAGAATATGATGAAAATCAAATCGAATTGCATATAATTCTACGCCTACTACCATTTCTACGTATTGCTAGCCTTTGTTGGGCACGTTGGCATCCAGAACATGTTGGTACTCTGAAACCATTAGGATTACCATTTGTTGGACAGTTAGCGAAATTATCTAATAAAAGTGTTGGTGGTGTGTCAATAGAAATGACTTGTATTACAAATGAAGTAAGTTGTCGAATATTACGTTAAGAACATGTACTTGGAAAAGCTCATGGTTTTCATCTATAGAGCAGAGTTATTATTTTTTTTCTTGATATGAAATTCCATTGATATGTAGTTTAATAATAGATGAACAAAATAAATGTGTGTGTGTGTGATCTGCCTCACTAATGGTATAACGAAAAAAGTCTGAATAAGAAATCTACATTATTCAAACCAACTAATCGTTTGAAATAGAAAGTTCCTTAACATTAATGTGTAATGCTTCATGAGATTTTCCCACATCTGCTCACCTACTACTAGTAAACATAAAAGGAAGACAAAAGAATGGATATAATTTTACAGGTTGCAGTTTGCTATAATACAAAGTTCGAAAAAATGAGCAGTATTGATCACCCTGTTATGTTGAGGTTAGGCATCAGTTGAGTGCTAGGTAAGGAGAGGAAATCACCGATTGAGATGGTTAGGGCATGTGTTACGTATGCATCCCTAGTCATCGATCGCCTTCCTCGACAATGGGCAATGTTAGCTGATTTAGGGTGGATCAGGTTTGAAAAAAGTTATCTAGTGATGGTCAAACCAAAACATGGTTTCATCTGTCAATGAAATCCACGACAGTTAGTTTAAACCAGCGAGCGACGTCGGGAGGTATAGATTGGCTAGTTTAGTTAGAGTCGTCGGGATGGTAGAAAGCAATGACTGCAGACAATTGGTGCTATGGCTCAAAATCGTTGTCAATGGCTGGTGCAGACGCATTCACTCGTTGTAATCTGTCATATCCACTAAAGCTCTGTTGTTTTTCCAAGGTTTTCTTATTTTTGGCTTACACTTCTGTTTATTATCTGTCTTTTGGATCTCTGTTTACTGTCTTCTCTTGCTTCGTGTGGTAGATGGAGGGAGTGTGGCAACTCGAACAGGTGCACATCTGTGCAAAGTTCTATGTTGAAAGCAGTCAATCAGTCAGTCATAACTTTATAGGTTGTGATTGACTGACTGGTTTCAACATAGAACTTTGCAACGATGTGCAGCAGTTCGAGTCGCCACACTTCACTCAGCACACAAAACCAGAGAAGAAAGTAAAAAGAAACGCAAAATAGAGACAGTGAACAAATATGAGGTATAAAGAATAGCAATATCGAAGAACAATATAATACTATTGGAAATTATAAGCCACAAGGAGTGGATGCATCAGCCATTGTGAACGATTTTGAACCATATCACCAATTGTCTCCAGCCTTCATTGGCGTTTACCGTCCCGAGGAACGGCAACTAGTCAGGAAGTCTACACCTTCCTGCGTGGCTTAAACTAACTGTTGTGGATTTCATTGACTGATGAACCATGTTTTGGTTTGACCACCACTGGCTCTTTTCCAACCTGACTCTATGTCAGCTAACATTGCCTTTGCGAGGAAGGCGATCGATGAATAAGCATACGTAACACATGTCCTAACCATCTCAGCCGATGTAGCTTCACAGCCTCACCGATTGATTTCTCCTCCTTACCTAACACTCGACGCCTAACCTCGATATTGCTCACCCTATTCTACCAGTTAACACGGGAGATAGAACGCAGGCACCTATAATCAAAGACAGCTAGCCTGGCTCTTCATGTCTCCCACTCTCAGTGGCCAGGTTTCACAGCCATAAAGGGGGATGCAGCGGACTGCTGATTATAGGTCGTAGTCTGCTATAATATAAGGTTAAAAAAGAAAAGCAAGTAGGAAAATACTAAAATCGATAACGTATATAAGCTTTTCCGCTCCACTATGCTCAATTCTAAGCCGTGAGGTCTACATTCTCTAACCATAGGTTTCCGTAGTCACAGGACCATAGGCAAGTAATCATCACTTCTTTTCCGGGTTCAGGCCAACAGTCGGTTACTTAACCGATTGGTATTTTATCTTGACCTGATTATTCGTGCCTGATTCTTCCATCAAAATAGCATTTTGAGAAAGACATGCATTATGTATCCCAGTCATCTCATGCGTTGTAGAGTTATATTTCCGTTAATTGGTCACTAGGGAGAAGCCAATGTTATGCGTCTTTGGTGTTGGTGAAAAATGAACTCTATCAGCCAAGTTTTCGAGTTAGGGTATCTCTTTTCACTTTGAATTGGTCTTAGATGTTTTATGGCTTGCCTATCAGACTTTGGTGGTTATCGTCTTTTGAAATGACAATTCTTTGTTAGCTCTTACATGACTCAATCAGTTGTTTTGGAATATTTTGGTCGACCCTCATTTCAGAGTCAAATGATACAACGAAACTCCTTGATCAACTGAGTCTAACGCATTTGTTAGTATAGAAATCAGACATTCATAGTGTTCCGTACGCACTCAAGAAACTCATGATTGCTTAAATATGTATGTTCTATTCTTTTGATTTATACATATTATTAATCCATTTTATTTCCGCACCTGTCTTCTATTTTTGTTATTAACCAAACAACAGCAACGATTGGTTGAATTCAGTGACCTCTGTCGTATCTTATCTTTGGACTGTGGAGATAGTGTGGTAATAAATGTTGGACAGGTGGGCGAATTAGCTGGTACTTTGTGTGGATTGGCTGGAAGCGACAAAGGAAATGCTATACAGTATCTTATTAGACGATGGATAGGTCAAATAAAAAAAGCATCTGAAATCTCTTCATCTAATTCAACAAAACCATTAACGTCATCATCATCATCTCAATCACCATCATCAGTACCATCTGTTCTTGACACAGCTTCACGCAGTGGAAAGAGAAGTAATAATAAAACTGCTGTCAATGAGTACATGGATATTCCACCTCTTGACAGTCTAAAATCACATTTTAAAACCCATATAGTCGATTATCTACTGGTATGTTTTGCAAATATTATTTCGCAAAAATTATTACTATTATTTTTTTAACGATTAAGGTACCCATTAAGATGGTTGGTAATTAATTATCAGGTTCGAAAGAGGTGCTTATCACGAGTTCAGTCCTACAGAGTTACAGTCGGGGATTAAAAATAAAAGCTATTCCTTAAAATACACCCTCCTGAGATGAGATAGTTTTTCTTCTGACGTTTACGTCCTGATGTGAGTGAACGTATAGTTCTTGTCAGATCATCAGGAGTATCATAAAATTTATAGGAAAGTAAAATAACCAGCTGATAGATTTCATCAAATCGTCATAAACTATACGGTATATTTTATAGAAAATAATATCCTACTAAGTAATACCATGGCGCTGGTGACACAGTGGTAGAATGCTCGCCAACCACGCCCTAGGCGGTTCGGGATTCAATCCCCGGTCGCCGCACTTCTTTACCTTGCTAAGCCAGTAAAAAGACTAGTAAAGAGAGAAGGTTGGATATGAGGCTAGCAACCCGATCCCGTAAAAATTAAATACCACTGCTACTGAGACTTCAAAGCTCTAGCTTTATGCCCTATGTTCCACTGGGAACGTAAAGGAATAAGAAAAGGTATACCAACTGGCCTTTACCACTGGTGGTAATGTCGCCTATAGACGTCTAGTGCACGAGGTTATGCATAATCTACTTCATAAATGTTAATTTTTTTTCACCTACCTCAAAATAATTCCTAATAATCGCATTTTTCACTTCTTTTATCGCACATCACAATACCTCCCCCCCCCACTAATTCAGTTTAATTAATTGTGAAACATATATAGTCAGTTGTTGATTAGGTTGATGAGCGGTCATTTAAAATAAAGTTTTAAATATTTAAACGTTAGACAACTGTTTTTGGCAATCAAATCTCTGTGTAGTCATGACTGAAACAGTACTGTTAAGTTAGTAAATCAGAACATAGTCTTATAAACCCGATATAAATGGTATATACTGAAATAGTGTTGTCTTTGCATTTTAGTTGTTTCAAAATGTATTTATCGAATAATTCAAGTTAGTATAACTAGGAAAAACTACGATAAAGAGACTATTAGAATAAAAACAAAAGCATAGACGCTTTACTTAACTGAGTTACTAAACTCATTGACAGTTTCACTCAGTTGTCGTTATATAACCTGAATCATTTCGATTTATTTGTGTTCTTTGAGCTGGTTGGTTGAATTACGAAGCCTTTATTGTCCTTCTATGGTTAACAACACCTGCTCTGAAGATATGTTGTCTAGAAGGACGACGAAAGCTTTGCGATTCAGTCAACCATCTCAGAGAACGCAGCTGAGTTAAAACCTTCCCCATGAGGTACAAATCACCCATATCTGTTCACTACTATTGTTAAATAAGTTGTCAGACGCTAAAGACTACCCATTTCTACGACTATAGATAAATTTTATTATAGAAAAATAGTGAATATGATTCTTTTTCTGTTAAATTCATAAAGTACATTTATCAATTTATTATTTTTCAATATATAATCACTATAGTCATTGGTCGAAGTTGGTCGTCAGTTGTATTCTCCACGTCTTATACGTACACCAGCATCGTTTGATACACTTTTCAATGCATTACATTTAGTCAATTGTACATCAAATCAACATCGTTTTCAAGAGAATATTCTCTGTTTGATCTGTGGACGTTTATTATGCAGTCTGTGCAGTAATTTAGCTACTGCTGTTGTTGAAGTAAGTGAAGCGATAGAGAGAAAACGAACACATTCTCCTCTGTTTGTGATATTGATGATGTAATGATAACGATTTTGAGTAGCTTGCTTTTTGTTTTTTATAGATAGTTTCCTTATGCTACAATTATTCAAGGTGTCCCCTCTCCCTAGTTTGTAGCCATTCAACTTATTATTATTATATGACTTTTCACCCTAGCAACAAACGCTACCATTTACTCATATATTAAGTCAAGAGCTCATTACTACATTGCGTATGCACATTATTTAGCTTGCATTTGTACTAATTTCACTCCCATACCAATTGGATTCTACCAGGTGGAGTTATTGCGAGGTGTTCGTGACCATGTTAACCATGGAATTCTAGAGTCTGCATTCTGTGTGAAAAGTATTACTATTATTCTTTTATTTCTTACATTGGACAATTGTATCGTCACCACTGACACTTTTTTTTGCTAAAGGATTCTAGAACTTCAGGGTTGTGTATAACCACATACATAAACTCACACTAAACGTGTTAAATTAATTTCCATGCCCTTTACTTGTCTTATTATCTATCATTTGTACGCCTTTCAAGTAGTTAATAGTTATAGTTGTTATAGTATCATTAAGATGGTCCAATATTTAGCCGTTGCACCAACGTGTAAACTGTGTTAAACTTGAGGACTAATTTTTAAATGAAATAGATAGATAGATAGGTAAAAAAAGTGAACGTGAGGATGTATATTGATTCAGATATATGTATATTTTTTTAATGTGGTTGCGTTCTCTGAGCTAGGTCGTTTAACTGCAAGGTTTTCATTGACCTTTGAGATAGCGTCTTCAATATGCAGTGAACTTATTTAAATTCTTTATGAATGATATAATTGTACCTTCTAACAATCTTTTGTTGTTATCGGTCGTTAATTTGTATCAGTATTGATTGTTTTCATCGACAATTATATCATTGATGGTGCCTTAATGGTCTACAAGCTCGCCTTGAAACCGTAAGGTCCTGGGTTTGGACCCCAGTGCGTGTGTGCTAATGAAGAGTCCCAAACTAGTACGAAACAGCTGTCCAGTGCTCCCAGGTTCTCTATCAGATATCGGTTCATGATTTGAATCCTGAAACAAAGACAATAACAGCTTCGTAATTTTAAACCACTCAGCTCAGAGAATGCAACCACATCAAAATCATCCACCTAAGCTACTCATTTACCTCCTTTTTAAATATTGTATGCAATAAAAGTAGATGATAATTTGGGACTGTAATCGTAAAATGTTGTTATTTGACTACATTTATTGATCATCTTCTTCACCCGAATCTATTTCATAAATCCAAATGCATATATATATATGTATACGTTTATTGACTTTACACAAATATTTTATTTATAAAAAAAATAGATACATGTACTAATATATTGGTTAGTTGTATTTTGAAAACAAAAAAAATGAAGTAAAAATAGAGGTTATCCGTTTTCTCTTGTGAAAACGGTTACATAATGTGTACAATTAATGGCTTTGCTCTTATTTTTCTCTCTTTCTCTCTCTCTGAGGAAATGAACACCAATTTTTTGCTATCAGTTTTGAACATTATACAATAGATTGTGATAATCAGTATGAAATGAAATAGGCGCAAAATAGAATGTTAGGAGTATACATTTTCAAAGTATCTATCTCATCTTTGGATTGGGTTTCTCCCTCCTTCTCTGTACATTTGTACACCTTAGTTTTCATTTTACGCATCGCCTTTAGGTTTCATTTCTTGGTCGTGAAACTTTTGAATCCCATCGCCTAGGCTGTTGTTTTGATCGATGCAGAAAAAAGACAAATAAACAAATAGAAGATGGTTATACATAAGATTATAGTTCATCCATATAGTCTTAACTTCAAAAGATATATATATGTGTGCATAAAAGAATACTGTAATAATAACTGATTCGCTTAATTATATACCGGTTATTTGTCATGAAAATTGCATTATAATAAATAAACTGCAATAGTATATCGAAATACTAATGATAACCGATACCTGATGGATTTGCCAGTGATCTACATTCATTCACTTTTCTTCAATTTATTACTACATAGAAATAGGCAATCACAATTAATATAGATAGATAGATAGATGAGTATTGTAGTGAATAAAGAGTTTGATAAGGAGAACAGAGAAACTACAAACAACCATCGGCTAACTTTATTCTCTAACTAATCAATACCTAATATAAATAGAAGGGAATTTTTATTTCTGCATGTGTGTGTGGGGGTGTTACTGGAGTGCTTCAGATATAATATCGAGGAGGGGATAGCCAGTGCTTTTTTACGGTGATTTTTGAATCAGCATTCTGGTTAACTCGCGTTTACAGACTAGACTTAATCTAAATGGATGTATGGTGACTAGAGAATCTTAAAAGATTGTAGTTGTGTTGTTGCGTAATTAAAACCACAAGCCTTATATGTCCAAGAATCGACTGTTACTGATTTTTCCAAAAATAATTTGTTTATGCGTGTATTATTTCGGCCATTTTTGTTTTATATTCTTACGAATCATTACGGAACAACTAAACGCCTTGCTGACAAGTGCCAACAAGCACGAAACCTGTGTCCAAGGCTTCCTGCCGATTGCCTCCAACCATCTGATAACAACAAAAGCTTTTTATTTTAAGAACATCTGGAAGACAGTTACTTGATCTGTAGGATACTTGCAATTTTTAATAGTTTTTTGTTTAGTATTTTGAATGTTTAAGTGAGATGAGTGGTTTCGAAGTATGGAAAAAGAATTATTATATTCCCTGTACTGTATTTGTTTTGCATATTCTTCTTTTTGTAGCACACTGTTCTATGTGGTGGTTTCTCCGGTGTAGTACTTGAAGTAAACACATCAATTGTCTATGTCTCGCTTGGACCCAATATCTGTGATTGGGGTTCAGTATATTTGGATGAATATGGTGAAGAAGATTTAGAATTAAAGTAAGCTACTCTTATTGTTTCTCTTAAATATATTTGAGGACTTTGCTTTTATCGATAGTCACATGCGTCGTTATACACGACTGTTGTTGTATTATTTAATTTTAAATATTTCATTTTCTCATAGGGAATAAAAAGACGGTTGCAGCATCCATTCTTTCACTTCCAAACAAAAGTAATACGAGGCTTAGACTATTTGTGATTTTACTGAGGAGACTTTTTTTGTATACGTAGCGATAAGGTCATTCAGTCATCTATTGTGATTGATATATTTCCTGTCCAACTCATCTGTCCTCATATATTCTTTTTAACTAAAAAGCTTTTCAAAAGGCTGCTCAGTTCATTCGTCTCATTATTTTGCATTACATATCGAGTATTAAGAAGTATTTTCCCATCGAGTTAAGTGATTGAAGGTTATAGTCAGGAAATCCTGCATGCCTCTTTGGAAATTCAAATCTGTCTTCTTCTTCTAGACTTTTACTCGAAAACTGTCGGTTCGAAAGCTTAATTTTCAATCTTTGTATGTCACTCTAAGCAGTTAGGTGGATATGTTTAATGTGTATGTGTGTTATACGTGCAAACGTACATAGCTCTACTTAAATAGATATTATGTATTTAACAATTTTTATCTTTAGGAAAGATTATGTAAGAAGCTATAAAGCTAGTACATCTGTTTACTGTTTCTAACAAAACATTACAATGAATATTAAACACAATTGAATAAAACAAACTTACAGACAATGAATTAAATTTTGATTTACCTACAAAACTTTCTTTTCAGTGTAAAATTTAACATGGAAATGAGAAAAACTCTTCTTTTTGTTTTGTAAAACATACGTGTATGTAGAGTGAATACTCGGTAACCGATATGATCAACAGTTTCATTACATTTTATACACAAATTAGAAATACAGCTAAATTAATTAGCAGATCGACTGCTTAGTGCTGGCTGGCTGGATTCAACATAGAACTTGGCACCGAAGTGCAGCAGTTCGAGTTGCCACGTTCCAAAGAGCACATAAAGGTAGACAAGAAAATGAGTGAAGAGAATCGACCGAAAGCTGCTGCCTTGACGTGGTGGTCGGGCTTGCATATCGTAATGACCCAACGAGCTACATTGGCTGGAACTTATGTTCCTGTAGGTCCTACCATGGCAGAAAGGTTGTTTGGATAGCGGTTAGGCTAAAAGCAGCTACCCAATCCAATGCTATGACTCAAACAGAATCACAAAATATCATGCCGGATCGGTCGGGGCCCGGATTAACAACGACCGCGCTTCCTGCTGCCGTGTCACAGGGCAGAAGTGATAAATATGCTACTGAGACACACCAAATAAAAAAAGAACAAACACTGCTTAGTGTGTGTCTCAAATACTCCACTTTTGACCAGTGAATAGTCATGGGTGTTGTATGAGTTTTGTTCCCAACTAATCAAGATGTTCGAACTAGTCTAGTGGATGTGGTCCTATTCAATATTGTATCTGTTTTACACCGAATTTCATTCTAATGTATTTACTCAATAATAGGTGACAAAAAAAATGACTGACTGACCTTAACAACGTAGAAGTTAGTAGAGAATTGCATATAAGCCTAGCGTGTCAAAGTTCAAAAAAGCACATATGCAAACAAGTAGAGAAAAACAACGTAATCGAAGTACAATATGTATAGAGATATACAGGAAAGGGAATAATGATTCAATGAAGATAAGTGAATATAATTAAAATCTGAAAGATGACAAAATATGGAATATAGCTATGCCATCGTAAACAATTTTGAGTCATATCCCAGAACTTTAGCCACCAAGCACCGTGACGATCTCAGTCTGGCAATTTATCAAATGCCGTGTAATGTTTACGAGGTCAAATACATACGTTAAATTTGTTCACCAGTCATAGTATCTAAAATAACATATACCTTAATAAGTATCCTAGAAAAATACCTAATCATTGTTATGCATTCACTTATAAACAATCATATCAAACAGCAGGATTAGGGAGGAAAAATTATTCAGAAGTAATTATTAGTTAGGTTTAATTTAGTCACTGAACCCTTGTTCTTCAAATCAACACCCAATATTTGTGTGTAATAGGAATAGCGCGATATTTCTGAATAAATGGGCTGTTTAAAACAAGTTAGAAAGTTGTGTAAATACCTTGATATGATTATGAGCAATAAATTATACTGAGAAAATCATTCAACCGAGTGTGGTGTTTCACTGTGTTATATCAAAAACTTATCCATTATGGAATCCATACCTGCTTATATTTCTCAGGCAAACAGTCAATCACTCGGATTTTCAACGTTAATTAATTTCGAGTCAGAGACTTGGCGCGTCAGGAGAAACATTTACAGCAGGCTGCAGCTGCTTTCATCCTATGCTGAAAATCAAATGGCCAGAAAGAATGAGTAACTCTTGCAACGAACTAACCAAGAACCTATTGACCAACAAATATGTCGAAGAAAATGAAGACAGACCGGACCGCTGAGTGACATCGTGCATAAGGCCTTTGAATGAGGAACGATGAGTCAGGCGTCTGAGGGTGACCTGGAGGAGGAGATGATTGTCTATGGGTGATCGTGGGGCCAGCTAAAGATGGCTGCAGAAAGTAGGATGAAATGGAGATGTGCTGTTGAAGCTGTACGAACTAATCGCAAACTAAGAGGATAATATTATAATAATACATGTAAATCTCCTCAGACCTAATCTTACAGTGAATAACTGACCTTCTGTCTTGTAGGAAAATTTGTCCCAGCATAACTTGCCATATCACTGTTTTGTGTAAGCTCAATCATCACATCAAGGTAACAATCCTAGTTGGAGTTCTTCAGTCAGTTGCAACACGGTCGTAGATAACTGTCAACGGATGTTGATAAATTTATCAGAAGTGTGCAAATTTTGAGTCACAAGTTAAAAATTTTTGTACAGACACCAGTGTTTAGGTATAATTCTCAGCTTAGTGAATAAACATCTAGATGAAGTTTTTGGGTTACAACATTTCAAAATGCACTCATTAAATATTATTTGTTTGTACTCTTTTGTCTATCCCTTGTATTACAGACGTGGTAAACCGCTGTTTTTAAATGCTGAACGATTTTCACTTCTGGAAAACCAGTGGATAACTCATTCATTTCGTCATGTGTTAAAAAATTGGCGTGCTGTCTAAGAGAAGAGAGTGAGATGATGCTGTCGAAAAAAAGAGAAGTTAACCAGTTTCTTTCATTGTCTCTAAATCTTCACCAGACACTCACACATAAATACATACGTAGATACACAAAGATACTGCCAGTTGACAACTGTTTCAAGTTAAATTTTGAATGTGTTTTTGTGTTCGTGTGTGTACGCAACAATTGCAGGAGCTACAACTTCGATTTCCTTCTTCACTCTCGTCAGCTTAATTCATTACAACCTGCTCACGATCATTTTATCTTAAAAGTTAACAATATGATACATGTCAAGTGATTCAGTCAACATATTCAAACCGAGACACAAGTACACATGCACATGAACACAATTTCACATTGTTTTTCTTAGTTTTCACCGTTTTGAAATTTGAATTGCCTTTTTATTTCTAATCATACTGTGATGATGTGTTTAATTAATGTCTAAATGAAATGGAATGACAAAATGTGAAATGAAAACTCTCCAGACATGTGCGTATTTGCTTATTAAACCACATAAATGTTATCTTACTGTTCATTGTCTAATTAACCAGAGATGCAGATATTTCGAGGAATATGCTTCTTTGTTCTTTCTATTCGTTGCCATCACTGATTACTGTTTATTATAATGACAGAAATGGGTTCCCCCCTCCTCCTGCTCCTCTTTACTTCCCTGTTTTATTCTTTCATTTTAGTTGAGACATAAAGCGTTGTCTCCATTCTTCCATTAAATTTTTCTTTCCTACTTGCTTTACTCTTCTCACCATCTCTTCATGGGTAGATTGCCTAACGAACTGATGTGGAGTTCTCTATTGTCTCTATTGTTCCTGTCTAATGATTAACAAATTTTGCTTGACTGAGGTATAAATAAATACTAGAATATGCAAAAATGATTATCCCAACTGGGCAAGAAAAATGATAGTTTCATATGTGAAAAAAATGCTAAAGAAAAGGAGTCTGTACTGAATAGCCTCATTTTATATTTGTTATTGTTTTTGCTTGCCCCTTAGAGACTATTCATCATCATCATCTTCTTCTTCAATAACTACCTGATTACTTTTCATTCACTCATCATCTTCACCATCATTATTCCTCTCTTTCGTATACTTGTCTAATTAATTACTCTGTCTCTATGTATATGTCAGAGTGTGTTTATATGCATGCACATGTGTGTGTGTGCGTGTGTGTTCACTACTCTCTCGTGCAAAAGTAACCAGAGGAGTTTCAGCGACGTCTTGCGAAAGAACTGTTGAGTAAATACAGGTGTGTAGGTTGATGATATACATCACTTTCAGTCACTACTACTACTAATGTTATTGTTTATTTTGCATCTCACTTTAGTCCATTGCCTTTTTGATTCTCTACACTACACTACACACACACACACACAGTTGTCGTGAGATATATATAAGCATAGGTTGTATTACACTCTTTGTTCCCTTATCTCTTCTTATCAGCGTCATCATTCCTTGTCAATGTCATCATCGGTTTACTGATTTATTAAAACATTCGTTCATTCATTCAATCCATACAGTCCATAAATCCAATCGATCTTTTTTTTCTTCTTTCAGAATTTGGGTTCTATATAAAAATAAACAAATGTGAATATTTCACGCACAAAAAACAATTTGTTCGACTTCCTTTGTTTTGCCTTCGTAATGATTATGATAATAAATGTGTTTGTTTCCTTGTTCCTATAATGCCGTTAGATGTTGAGTGAAATACTGGGAAATACTTTTTGAACAGAGAAAGAAAGAAAAAACATTGGTGCGGAATAACATGGATCTCCTTTCGCATACAACCTATAATCTTTAATGAATTAAAGTCAGCGTAAAATTTAACATACTTTTGTCTACTAATAACCATATTATAGGGGTGTCATGGTGAGATGAAATATTAGGTTAAAGGTGCCAAGCAGTTTAAGCTCTTCAATTGCCGAACATCTGATAGACACTGGACACCGAGTACACGCGCTGGCATCATCCAAAACAATTAACGGATAAAAAAGCCCAAGTTTTCTTGGGTTTGCTGAAGCTATCGCAAAAAAACGGCTGAAACGTGATCTACGCGTCTAAAAGGAATCTGCCGTTGAACTCCAATTACCCTGGTAAAGCATCCCGTAATAGCTCTTTGTTTTCTAATTTTATTAACTTATCTTTTCAACGTCTCCCACCATCACTCGTTTTTTTTTCTGTTTGACATCCAAAGGAGATAATCCTTCTTGACCTTATGAGTTCTACTCACCATATTACATCATCATCTTTTCATCTGACCTCTTGCACACCAAATTTTGATCTTCTCTTATCTAACTGCGTAACTGTTACTAATTTTTGTTAACACCAAACTTGTCAATTAATTTTCGAGAAACTTCTCTCTAACAAGATATATAAATATAATTACACTTCATGTACCTTGTCATCCTGATGTTTCACCTCACCATGACACCCAGTATAATATGCCTATTGATAGACAAAAGTATGTTAAATTTCACACTGACTTTTATTCATCAAAGATTATAGGTTGTATGCGGCTGATGAGAACTAACAAAATATGAAATGGATCCATGTTATTCTGCACCAATGTTTGTTCTTTCTCTGCACAAATTTATAAAGGGTAATTCTTGTATAAAAGTACTCTATTTGAGAAACGATGCTTGTAAGGGGGGTGGGTTCCCCTCTACAATTAATACAAAGAGATTTCTCTACTTTTTGGATGAAGACTGTGATGATGAATGATAGATTAGTTCGATAACAAAAAGAAGCCTCACTTTACAATGTATATACGTGTTCAGGTGACATCGTGTGTTGATAGTTTGTTGATCATAACAGTGTCTGCTTTAAAAGTACTCCCCTCGTGTGATGATGCTTCACTAAGAGAGTTCCCTTTTAACTGAGTTATTAGAAGTCTGATTTTTTTCCCTTCACGTTCCCCAGTGGAACATAGAACTTCAAGTTAGTGGCTTTAAGTTTCTGTAGTAGTGTTTATTTTACAGGACGGGATTGCTAGCCTCATGCCCAACCTTTCCTCTTCACCAGCATTATTTCTGGCTTAGCGAGGTGAAGGAGTGCGTCGGCCGGGGATCGAACCCCTGATCATGTGCATGGTCGGTGAGCGTCCTAACCGCTATGCCACCGATGCAGAAGTCTGATAGTTATGTCTTATTTGTGTTGTTTATGGAAAATAAGCAACTGATAACAGAGGCCTTAAATGAATGCTCAAAGGCGTATATCTCCTTAATCTATCAGTTTTACACAGAAAACAGAGATATATATCTATATATAAGAAATATCGAGGCAGTGAATAATAATACATCCAGTCATAAAGTGACCAGCAGTTCAGTCTTTACACTTAAAAGCACTTATCAGCAACCTATATAATATTTCGTTTTACAAACGAAGGCAGATTGATTTAATTTCATTGACAGCAATTACTGAAAACCAAAGATTACTAGATAGCTTAGGACCCTTACACACTGTGCAGTTTCAAACTCGGGCCGTTGAGGCCAAGCATTGTAACAAGACGAAGGATGACACGAATTCAGTGATATGCAGTTTTGTAGTCACCTGTTGAACTTAAACCGCCTAAAACCAGCTGCACATTTCACTTGTTTTTCATATGTAATAATGCATAATTGGTAGAAAAGACTTTTGAACAGAAGACGACTGTGATGAAATATGCATGCCATGTGTTCACTACCCCAATGTCAAATATTATAAATTCCCAATGCTAAATTTCTCATTTGCCAGCTTATATATTATATATATCTTAAAAATCTGAAATTTACGCAAAGTCAATATCATCAGTTTTCTTAAAATGTCGTCACATTATACTTCTACTACTAATAATAATAACAATGGTAGGAATGATTAAATATGGAAAAAAAATAGATTTTCTATTTATAGGTTCGATAAACCAAACTGACTTACCATTAACTACTAAACACATATGAAAAAATTTCTTCACTTCATTGTATTTCTGAAAATATACATAATTTACAGGAAAATTTTGAAAAAGTGAGGCGAAAAAGACAACAGAAGGAGAAAACACAGTGGACAGTTAAAATGCAAGAATAGCTATGAAACAAGAAGAAACATTTTGTTAGATATGAGTGAAGCTTGTGAATTGGTCAACGGTCATAGTTCTAGCTGTCTCTCTCTCTCTCTCGCTCGCAGTGAACACTGATACACCCATATGTTAAGCGTTTAGTTTAGTCATTGAAATAATTTATCCAAGAGGACAATGGTGTTTGTTTAGTGCTAAGATGATACTGACAAGTTGTTCTGTTGGAATTCATCAACTCATCAAAAGTCATGTTCTTTTTCGAGATTCGAACTCACATCACTGAATCCTGGGACTTTATCACTGATTAAGCTACTCAGATCACAATTGTATGACTAGATTATGCATGAATAAGATGGTCACTGGATATTGAGTGTAGTATGATGCTAAACATTTGCAATTTTGATTCTGATGGCCTTGTTGTCTTCTGTGAGTGTGAGGTTTACCAGGTCGAGCTTTCTACATCCGTTTACGCATCATGTTTTATTAAATAGGACCCCGTTGGCTTATGCATTAGAAATAATCCATGAATGTCTACTAAAATAGCTGTCCAATTCCAAGTGGTACATAAATTTTATCGATTACAAAACTGAAATTTGACTACTGGGCTAAACAGCATTAAAAAACTAGTGTTAGTTGATGTGGAAGTCTGTTGTACTCCTCGTTTCCAAAAAAACAGAAAAGTTATTCGTAAAACAAATGTTTCATGGACCACCATGGCCTCAGAACTAAGAAGGAGAAGAGAAGTTTTGTGGTAGCTAACTCACAACATGACACCCCTTGGCTTGGTGGCCACATTGTTTACCTAATAGATAGAGTTTATTTCAGAGCTAAGAATGTGATGATTATTGTTATTCGTCCTTTGCATTTCTTGTGGAACCTAGGACTTCAGCAGCGCATCTTCATTGTATTCTGTTCTCCGCTGTCTTTTTAACCGGTTTCACATTCGCCTTCAAGCTATTGTTTCTTCGTCGAATAATCTCCACATCACCCTCGGATTCCACTGATGGGCTTGGCCTGTGATGTAACTTAAGTGTCTCTTCAGCTTATGTCCACTCCTGCATGTTTGTTGGGCACTAATTCCTTGGTCAATTCGCTGCACTGTCGGATTTCGTTGTTGCTTTCCCTTTCCGTTCGGCCATCCGATCTTCAGTATGAAGAGAGGGTATCTATCGGCAGAAGTCTTCAGCTTGTTGGAAATGCTCTTGGTGATGCACCAAGAAGCACTCATATGACATTAGTGTCAAAAATACTGATCTTTGTCCTTATGTTGATTGCTATGGATCCCCATACGGATTTCAGAATAATAAACTATACTGTCTTCTTTCTCTGAACCTGGCTAGCTTTGATTTTCTAGTCCATGCTGCTTATGTCAGGCGAGTGAAAGAGACGACTCTTATATTCCTACCGTTGATGGTGATCAGTGCTTGTTGTTGGCTGAGTATCTTCATCACTCCTGTCTTCTCCATGTTTTCTGACATCTTATTGGTTTTCACGGGTAAATCGTCGAGTTTGCACGATTCGAGACACAAATCAACCTCGGAGTCCAGATCTTCGAGGATTTTTTACTTTCATTCAAATGTAAACTACTTATACCATTATTAATATCTTTTTCCTTTGAAGTAACTGGACTAAAAACAAAAGTCCCCTTCTACTGGATAGGAATTTAAGCCTTTCTGTTTTATTTATAAGTTTCAGAATAGCATTTAGCAGAAAGATATTAGCTGTCCTAGTGTTACTGCTACAAAATGATCAGAAGTTTCAAAAGATGTCGGTAGACTTTCCGTTATCTGAAAGATATTAATTAACTTTACTGATTTCCAAAGCTTTTACTACTGCCACTACATATTTTTTTTTCCATTCCTGGCTGGAAAATTATAACCCGTTCACATAATAAATAAGCCATACAGAATCGGACAAAAGATAGTTGGGCGGAGGATATTTTTACCTTATGGACAAACAAAGTCATCTTCAAAGATTTACCAAAATGTATAACAATCCCTCTTATTAATCAACAGTAGATAGAGTTATGTGTTTCAGCAGGTGTAAATATACAGCTTCTGAAGGCAACTTCTTTCACAAAAAAAGTATTTGTTTTCTTTATGACTTAATCGACATTTTCGGTCATACAAAATTATACATTTAAAAAAAAAATCGAAAATTGATCAATAGAATAATGATGAAAATATGGGCCAATCAGAATTGAGAAATATTATGAAATTATTGAGCGATGAGATACATGGATAAATGAGTCAACTTTAATTTTTCTTTGGGACCATAATTCATGCAGTCTACTGAGTAATTAAATGTCATGAAAATGAGGAGACTATTTTCTGTGATTTAACTCCTAATAATACCTTTTTTTAAAAGATGTATATGAAGTCTAAATATACAGAAGTGAGGAGATAATCTTCTTCTTGTTAAGCTCAAGTAATTAACATAGTTTAACTAACACAACTTGTTTATAAAGACACCTGAAATTCAAAATTTTCAAACCCTTTGATAACCAGTGGATCAATCAATGACTTAGATAGGTAATGTTTGTGCTTATTTCAAACCTGGCTGCGATTACGCTATACTCGGTGAAGTAATGTTTAGAAATATGAGTTTGAGAATTATTTCAGTCCGTCTTGAACTCATGAACCTTTCTAACATGTGCAGGCACAGGTGACACAGTAACTGTCTCACAGGATAGATTAAAATGAAAAGTTGGGAAGACAATCTGAATCTATTATTCCAATGACTGTCCATAAACACTGAATGTTCACCAAACAGTTAAGTCTAGAAGTGATTTCTGTCACAGAAGAAGAAATTATCTCTTTATTACTATTGTGGTGAGAGCAAGCTGCTAGCCAATTGGTAGACATTGATCTACGCTGATTGGTGGAAATTAATCCAGGCTGATTTAACAACCGATCACAGCTGACCTAGACGTGGACAAATATGATTCGCAGACAAGTGGCTCGCATTTCCGAGAAATATCGAAAACGAGAAAGCAGAAGAAGACTGCTTTTGTTTGCAAACAACCAATTAGAAGACCGCCTTCTTTCTGCGGGCAGAGCCTTATTAATGTACGTAAAATACATATAAATACCTGTTGGTTTTTGTAATAAAACTGATCTGTTGCCTGGCCCTTGTCTTCTGTTGTTACATTTGGTGTCGCTGCCTACCGACGAATGGAAAGCCTATGCCCTGCAGTTTTTGATGAAGACATATGGATCTTCGGGCAGGACTTTGAGGCTTATTCGCAGTTGAGTGGCGTTCAAGATCTGTCAGCGATAAGGCTGCTACTTGGGACGCTGCTGGGAGGTCGGGAGAAAGCAGCATATGGAAGTGTGAGGCGAAATACCTACGAATGTGCGACAGGGTCAGGCAAACAGTTTCCAAAGTGGGAAGGACCACATATGGTCACGTTGAGATGGGGTTACGCAGACGCAATCGCAATGGTAAACACCGTTAAACAAGTGGACATCTGCAAGCGCCGAGGTTCAAGACAGCTAGACAACAGAGCAAAGCCCCAAGAACCGAGAAGACCGAGCCGAATTCAGTCCAAGCTATTTGACGGGGGGACGAGTGTGGTGAGAGCAAGCTGCTAGCCAATTGGTAGACATTGATCTACGCTGATTGGTGGAAATTAATCCAGGCTGATTTAACAACCGATCACAGCTGACCTAGACGTGGACAAATATGATTCGCAGACAAGTGGCTCGCATTTCCGAGAAATATCGAAAACGAGAAAGCAGAAGAAGACTGCTTTTGTTTGCAAACAACCAATTAGAAGACCGCCTTCTTTCTGCGGGCAGAGCCTTATTAATGTACGTAAAATACATATAAATACCTGTTGGTTTTTGTAATAAAACTGATCTGTTGCCTGGCCCTTGTCTTCTGTTGTTACATTTGGTGTCGCTGCCTACCGACGAATGGAAAGCCTATGCCCTGCAGTTTTTGATGAAGACATATGGATCTTCGGGCAGGACTTTGAGGCTTATTCGCAGTTGAGTGGCGTTCAAGATCTGTCAGCGATAAGGCTGCTACTTGGGACGCTGCTGGGAGGTCGGGAGAAAGCAGCATATGGAAGTGTGAGGCGAAATACCTACGAATGTGCGACAGGGTCAGGCAAACAGTTTCCAAAGTGGGAAGGACCACATATGGTCACGTTGAGATGGGGTTACGCAGACGCAATCGCAATGGTAAACACCGTTAAACAAGTGGACATCTGCAAGCGCCGAGGTTCAAGACAGCTAGACAACAGAGCAAAGCCCCAAGAACCGAGAAGACCGAGCCGAATTCAGTCCAAGCTATTTGACGGGGGGACGAGTGTGGTGAGAGCAAGCTGCTAGCCAATTGGTAGACATTGATCTACGCTGATTGGTGGAAATTAATCCAGGCTGATTTAACAACCGATCACAGCTGACCTAGACGTGGACAAATATGATTCGCAGACAAGTGGCTCGCATTTCCGAGAAATATCGAAAACGAGAAAGCAGAAGAAGACTGCTTTTGTTTGCAAACAACCAATTAGAAGACCGCCTTCTTTCTGCGGGCAGAGCCTTATTAATGTACGTAAAATACATATAAATACCTGTTGGTTTTTGTAATAAAACTGATCTGTTGCCTGGCCCTTGTCTTCTGTTGTTACATTTGGTGTCGCTGCCTACCGACGAATGGAAAGCCTATGCCCTGCAGTTTTTGATGAAGACATATGGATCTTCGGGCAGGACTTTGAGGCTTATTCGCAGTTGAGTGGCGTTCAAGATCTGTCAGCGATAAGGCTGCTACTTGGGACGCTGCTGGGAGGTCGGGAGAAAGCAGCATATGGAAGTGTGAGGCGAAATACCTACGAATGTGCGACAGGGTCAGGCAAACAGTTTCCAAAGTGGGAAGGACCACATATGGTCACGTTGAGATGGGGTTACGCAGACGCAATCGCAATGGTAAACACCGTTAAACAAGTGGACATCTGCAAGCGCCGAGGTTCAAGACAGCTAGACAACAGAGCAAAGCCCCAAGAACCGAGAAGACCGAGCCGAATTCAGTCCAAGCTATTTGACGGGGGGACGAGTGTGGTGAGAGCAAGCTGCTAGCCAATTGGTAGACATTGATCTACGCTGATTGGTGGAAATTAATCCAGGCTGATTTAACAACCGATCACAGCTGACCTAGACGTGGACAAATATGATTCGCAGACAAGTGGCTCGCATTTCCGAGAAATATCGAAAACGAGAAAGCAGAAGAAGACTGCTTTTGTTTGCAAACAACCAATTAGAAGACCGCCTTCTTTCTGCGGGCAGAGCCTTATTAATGTACGTAAAATACATATAAATACCTGTTGGTTTTTGTAATAAAACTGATCTGTTGCCTGGCCCTTGTCTTCTGTTGTTACACTATGAGACTTAGCTTTGTAAAGTGGATTACTACTAAAGGGAAATATTTTAAACATTTCAACTTTCCTATTTAATATGAAAGTTTGGTATGCTTACTTTCAACAACCAATAGGTTAAAGGTTTTTAAGAATGAGATTGAAAGACTGACTATAAGACAACTAATATCATAATACCATATTGCCTAGTCCCAAGTCTGGAGTATATTTTATCATTTAAATCTTGGTAATACATGGTTACAGTCGAATGGCTTGTAATAAACTTTATGCTTGTTGGCGGCTAGCACGAGAAAAAACAAGCCATACCAAGGAAGGTATTGGCCTTTTTGGTAAACCCGAATCATATCGTCTACGTCTTCGGTCAGCAACTGAGACACTAATGTTTTCAGTTAACTCCAATATGAATAAATTATTTGTTTGAAGGATTTCATCATGAGCTGACACAAGTTAGAGAGCTATTCGAATACCTGGGAGTACGTGACAACTGTTTCGTCCCATCTTAGGGCTCTTCATCAGTACGCACACACCATGGATCGAAAATGAATAAATAAATTATGTTTATTTAAAGACCACTGCACTTCAACCAGTGTCGAGAAGGTGGATATGACTTTGTTGAATAATAAACATGGAAACAAATTGGATCAAAGTGTCTTATAGATTGCCTTCAGCAGTTTAAAATCTTGAATGTGATTGTCTATTTGATACTTCAAAGTTAGATTCAACTGTTATGGCGGAGCAGTTTTCGTTATTAGCCTTGAAATAGTGATCTATGCATGTACTGATATAAGTCACGTGATTGCACGGTTTTGATTCGCTTATTTTTTGGCTTAAATTCCTGAGGATTTGTAATATCATACAGCCAATCAGATTTATTTACTTATGGTTAAAATTCCTGAAGTTTTGTAAATTATATACACCATAAACTTTGAATAGCAAACGTTGTCGTTATTGCCGTGGTTGACTAACTTTTGTGTTGACCTCAGTGTGTGTCGGTGAGGGGTAGGGGTGCGTATTTTCAAGTGGTTAGTTGGTTATAGTGTCGTATTTGGAGGTGCATTCTAGTCAAGTAAGATAACCCAGTAACACTCCGTCATAACACTAGCCTTTATGTACAGTCGAGCAAGAAAATTCGTCTCAGCTTGAAAAATTGAGACACTAATAAAGAAGAATGTACATCAGTGGTCTAATAGTAATAGAATAATCGCCAACTATGCACATATCTGGAGTTTGATTCCCGGATAACATACTCCTAAACCTCGCGTAGTTGTTCACTAGTCGATAGTAAGTCCAGAAAAGAAGGAAGATTATGCGTGAAGCTACCGACCCCATGGCTACTGAAACTTCAAGCTTGAAGTCCTATGTTCCCCTCAGAACGCAAAAAAACCTTTAAAAGAAAATTATATTCCAAAAATGCAAATTTCCATAATACTTCAACCCACGTGAAAAATTATGACGCAATGTCTATCAGCATCAAATGCATACTTGTATGATATGCTATGTGCGATGATTGTTTATATCTTACTGTGAAGTCAGATCGGGTTTCGAGTCAATTTAACAAAAAAAATGAGTCAACAGTCTGCACAAAATATGAACACAATGTATACTACCAGTAGTACTAATAATAATCAATACCTGATTTTTGAGTGCATTATACTGTGAACCCAAGATTTTAATTTTACTAATTAAATGTTTTATTCATTCGTAGCACCGGGAGCAGACAAAAATCAACAAAAGACAAAAAAATGAATTCATAAAATTAAAGTCAGGAATAGACAAGACATAGGGAGAGATATGGTATAAAAACGTCTATTTTTAGACTAGTCAGATGATCAGATAAAATTACATTCCTTTAAGAACACCGAATAGACTAGCATACCGACTGAAGCTGTAGCGGTGAAAATCAAGGCTCTGCAGGCCTTTCACGTAGAACTTTATATGCCGTAGTTGAAAAGCACATTCTAGTACAAGTACAATACCATATAACTCTTAATGTATGTTAAATGTTTACTGTCTAAACCATATGAGAAGCCAGGCACAGCACACACACAGTGTTATAGCTAGAGTATGGAAATACAATAGAATCAGGGATGAAAATTGATTAAGGTCTCGAGCCCGGATGAAGAGTCTCAAACTAGGACGAAACAGTACTCCAAGGTTTTCCAACCGATGTCAGTTCATGATGAAATCCTGGTACCAATCAGATCACTACAAACCAACACTTGAATACAAAAGTGTTGACTAGTATTAGAAAATATGAACTAATCGAAACAACCAGAGGGGAATCACGATTACAAGTATAAAAAATACTATACTGCATTCATTATGTTGATGGATACTGTAACAATCGATAGAGGCCGAATAAGCAAAATAACTAGCTATTATTCATTTAATAAATCAACTCGATGTGCTTGCTGCTTTTACAATACTATTTACTGGTTAACATGAGATATCTCTACTTACTCACATCAATCTGCATTATACACTATACAGGTTATACTCACATATTGTTGAAGAAACGTTACATAATATTTATATTCAGGAGGAAATACGTACAGTAGTTATTTGTTTACCTTTAGAGATAAAAATAAAATCAATAGTTTGAAAATATTTCGGTTATTGACTATGCGAATTAATGTCTTTCGAAATAACTTATTTTTACATTCACAATTTAATGCCTGGATGTCTACTACTACTTCGACGTAATGTAGGCAAGAAATTGATACAATTCACAGATCAGTTAACTTAAAGATAGGCAGGTAGATAGACAGACAGACAGACGAATTTTTAAAAAACCACCTTTTTTGTAGTTAGCATATTTAAACAACAAATAGGTCAATATTGAACTAAGTAAATGGACATACATATTACGCAGATTTTTAAATATTTATCTACACAATGGACAAGCTTATTAATATAGTCAAACAACTATTTGACTCACTTAAACAACAATAACAAAAAACAATACTACCACACAAAATCATTCAATCAATCCAACAACAATAAAAAAGTGATGAATAAGCTAATTTCTACACTAATTTACAAAGTATGCATTACGGAACAGTAACGTTGACTGTTATAATGCAGCTTGTCTTTTTAATTTAAATATGGTGGAAATGATAAATCGATAAATCAAATAAGTATACACTTAACATATTAACAGCCGTGTAGATTAATAAGAAGTCAAGATAACGATAATAAATTTATGCATGAGATAGAATTATATAACTTGGAAAGATCAATACTCTTAAATATTATCATAAATCTCCCTGTTAAAAGTAGTTTATTACCATTGATTCGTTTAAGATACTTGTTTATGACAAAGTGAGTGTAAACTGTTTCAAAGTAAGGAACGAGAATCAAATATGTGGTTGACTAAGTTGTAACCTAGATCTCTGTAAAAACGTTTAGCAGTCTAGATTGCTACACTTCATATACCACAAGTAAATGTAAGTAAAAACAAGGAGAAATTCAAAGAACTATTATGGACAGAAACGCACGGCTAGAAGAATAACTACATGACGAAACACGAGAGTTTAATCGATCTGGCTGGTGACAAAGAATGAATGGAACTACACCACTGAGAACAATATAGCCAACAATCTCAAGAACACCAAACAGGCAGTCTATACCTCCATACGCGATTTAAACCAACAGTCACATATGTGCGGCAGCAGTGTTAGAAGATTATGCGGTAGGATTTCTGGAGAGCAGTAACAGATGATACCTTTGATTTAACATTCTATTTGAAGCTAACGACATAGACAGGCAAAACTTGTCATTTATTTCATGTATTCCTATGTAATTGTACAAAACCAACCAAGCAAAATATTATTACATATTAGGACTTAGATCAAGAATTAACTTGGAATCCAGGTAGTTAAGTACTCATATAGGACAGCAGATGTGTAGCCTAAGAAATACAAACCTATATAATAACTGATGCTAGAGTCTATACCGTTAAAATGTGCAGTACAGTGCGTCCATGGCACAGTGGTTAGGACTCTCGCCGACCATGCACATGGTCCGGGGTTCGATCCCCTGCCGACGCACACCCGATATCTATGGTCGGCCTGTGAAATTTGGGCTACCGGTATCCATGCTGAAAATGCCATACTTGTACTGAAAATACGGTGTGGCATCAAGCTGTAATCAAAAATATAAAAAAATATACATGTGTATAGTGTATAACAATAGTAATCAATTTACTTTTAGTGTCAGTCAAGTACATAGTTTAGTTAATAAACTAAAGAATTTACGAGCACTGAGAATCTTTGCTACTGTTAACATCGACTGTGTATATATCGAAAATTGGACTTGTTGTACTTAAAGCCAAAATATTATTTCACAATCTCATAACGCTGTCATGTGACACGCTGTCACTAATCCTATCTTAAGGATACATACAAGTTCTTTGATAAAAAATCTGTTGTGTAAGAGGAACTCTGAATTTATAATTCCTGTCTATTAGAATTTATTAAAATATCAAACATAATACAACGGAGGAGTCAAGTTATTACTTAACTTTACTAGTAATCTGTGAATTTCGGTAGTTTAGAATTCATTACAGTACAGATTTCATTGCAAATCGATATCAGCAACGGTACATCGTTTCCATTTTGAACCCTCTAATAGCTTACATACTAATGAATTGAAGATTTTACAATAAATAAAGTTTGAAACTTGGCGCGTCACGAAAAGCATTTCCAACAGGTTACAGTAGATTTTCATCAATAGCTGCCTTCACTCCACGCTCAAGATCCAAATGACCAGAAAGAATTAGCAACAAGGAACTAGTGGTTACAAACTATTGCTCAACAAATATGCCGAAAAAACAAACAGAGGCGGATCGAATACACGCTTAGGAGACCGTCGGATGACATCGCGCGCCAGGCCAGAGCTTGAGTGGCTCCTGAATGGGAAATGACGACTCGAGCATCCGAGGGTGACATGGAGGAGACTACATGTGAAGAGAAGATGAAAGACTCTGCGCACACACGGGGCCAGCCGAAGAGGACCGCAGATAGTCGGACGAAATGGAGATGTGCTATTAAAGGCCCATATTCTACTCGGAATAATAATAATAATAATAATACAGTCAGTCAGTGTCGATAGAGCACTTGCATTCACTGATTCACTCCGACCAATCCATGTAAGCATTGTTCAGCAGTTTAGATAACTATCTTACGAACTTTGTGTCCAAGGTGAATACTTTACTTACACTGCCTTCACTATCTGATATGAAGTGATATCGCATATTGTTAGATAAAATTAGTGATAAACACTTACTACCTTGATTTATGCATGAACGTTTCGTTTACATGACAACCAGACTTAAATTAATACCTAATGGTTATGATTTTAGTTACTTTTCAATAATCTATATATGGAAACTGAAACAGACGGGAAGTTTATTAATACTATTATTATTATTCCTTCACTTTCCCAGTGGAACATAGGGCTTCAAGCTAATGGCTTGAAGTTTCGGTAGCAGTGGTGTTTATTTTTTACGGGGTGGAGTTACTAGCCTCATGCCCAAGCTTCCCTCTTTACTAGTCGTATTATTGGCCTAGCGAGGTAAAGGAGTGCGTCGGTCTGGGAGTGAACCCCGGACCACATGCGTGGTCGGCGAGCATTCTATCGCTGTGCTACCGACGCAAAATACCGCACACATACTTCTACTAACTTTTGTTTATACCTCTACACTCCGAGTGGTCTTCAAGCTTTAAAGTTTCAGTATCAGTGGTATTGTTTCAAGGAAGTGGGGGATTGGTGGCTAGACTCACACCCCATCTTTCCTCTTTTACAGCAGAGGCTAGTAAACTCGGAGAAGTTTTGAGCGTATGTCGATCAGGTATTGTGAACCCAGATCTTTCGCGTGGCTAAACCACTACTACTAATCCTATCAATAATTAACATAATAGATGATACATAAGTATCCTATTAGCAGTAATAGCAGTTGTGATATATTGTTATAAGACCAGTAATGAAACAAATTTGTTTACTATCAATAAACAGAACATTCAATTTTCAAAACTGCATACTTTAAAACAATCCAGTGGATACAAAAACAAACAAACAAATAACACAGCGTATCAGGCAGGGTGTGTACCTGTATGTGTGTGTGTGTGGACGTGTGGGTGAGAGAGAGAAACGGAGAGGGAGATAGATAGATAGGTGGTGGATAGATGTTAATTACAAAACTCAATACAAAATGTGAAAACAGATATAAGTGAAAAAGGAACGTATACAAACAATGAGATTATCTGTAGGTGTGTGTGTGTGAATTCAACCATACAAGCATAAATGAAGAGGAGAACGAGTAACAACCATTTTTATGAAAACTCAAATAAACTTGAGGTGAATGTTGTAGAGTTTATAATTTATTTTTTTTTAAATATAGGGAAGAATTACAACGAATTAACTTGATAGTTTGATGATGGCAAATTTATTTAATGCAGCTGTAGTAGTATATATTAATTCACAGACTTGCACACACACACACACTATTTTTTCAACACAAACCATCTATCTCCCGACCGTTTGTCATCTTGATTTGAATGTGTACACATTAGAATATACAAAAATAATAAACGTGGTATTCGTTAAATGAATTTTCCCCTCTTTTGACTTTGATGTTGATGATGATATTGTGGGTAAACACACAAAGGCAATAGTCATTATTGATGAATGTGAGTGATTACTGAGACTGACTGACTGACTACAACTAATAATGACTAGTCTACATTTAAGATTGTGGGTAGCATACACATAAACATACACACGCGCGCACACTTATACCATGAGTACACATTACCAAGTGACTGTTGGATACATAGCATGAATAAATATACACATTTATATATATATATATATATATATATATATATATATATAACAATAGAATGAAATACTGCAACTGTAAAAGAATGATTCAATATGCAAACAATACTGACTAGTACAATAATTTATAAAAACATTTCTTCTTCTTCGCAAAAACAAAAAAAAATAAGAAACCGAAAGGAAGAAAAAACACCATGACGATGCATTAAAAAACAGCAACAACAACAGCAACATCACTAACATTGAAGAATATATAAATGTTAGGGGGAAAAAACACAGTATGGACAAACTGATGATAAGGATAGATACAGGAGAGATAGTGAGATATTGTATTGAGAGTGAGAATGAGTGTAGTAAGGGTTATTCTCATAGTAGTTAATAATGGATCAATTTTTAAAGGCCGACCACCTACTTACACTCACATGTACGCACGCATATACACGTGAAGACCAATCAATCACCAAATGAAATGCATTAATTACACAAATCCCTATAGTTTAAGTACAAGGTTAATTCATAACAAAGACAGTGGTGAAGATGTGAACGGGAGAGAGAGACAGAGAGTAACCAGTATATATAAGAGAATGAAGAGTTTTCTATTCACATTAAGATCGATAAATAAATAGATCGTAGGGCAGAAAGGGGGGGGAAGAGAGGGGGTTAAAACAAGTATCCAGTATATAATAGATGTTAGTGTAGAATGAAGGGAAAATAAATGAGCATTGGCATTTCAACTGTTGTAGAGGAAACAGAAGCAGCAGCAGTAGCAATAAAAATGGCAAAAAAGAAGCAATGATGAGTGGAGTGAATGATAATGACGCTGGTGGTGATGACGATGAGTTCGTGTGTTATGTATGAATGATGACAAAAAACAAACAAACCAGCAAGCAAGCAAACAAACAAACAAACTTTATATCTCATTTTTAGAAAAATAATCATATTGAACACACATAAACAAAACAAAACAAAAAAAGGAAAGACTGAAAGATGTTTTTAATCGAAAGAAGAAAAAAAGGTTAATATTAACTGTGAAAATTGTTTAACAGGTGAGTGAGTTTCAGTTACTGATTGTCGTCATTCAGTTGGAGAAATGGTAGTAGTAGTAGTAGTAACAGCAATGGAGCAGGTTATACGATGAATGCAGAACAGACAAACAAACAAACAGATGTGAAACAAATAAATAAATAAATAAGTGAAGAAAACAAACAAAAACAGTTGATCAACTAACAGAATGAAAGAAATTAAACAGAGAACAAAACAGAAAAAACATGAACACCCTCCGTTAAATAAAAGATATATTACAAAGAGGTAGCTCCACCTGAATGTGCTTAATGCAAACATTTGCATACTGTATATGCTTTTATATAGAGATAGATAGATGCGATGAACAACACAGATAAAGGCTGCTTCTTTTTCAATCACTAAAGTGATGATGTAATGTCAATACACGGTGTAATGAGTATACCGCCTCTCACTGAGGAAAATGTAAACAGAACTTCCAGTAGAGGAGAGCACAGAGAGAGAATAGTTAATTGAGTGTATAATATAAAATAAGAATGATGATTCGATATGAAAACGGCAATAGAATGAAGAAAAAAGAACAGATGGAACACTTGAAGGAAGCCCAATTATAATGCAATAAAACAGGTACACAAACAAACACACGGAGAGAGAGAGATTGAGAGATATCCATTTATCTATCTACCTCTGTAGTATTTTTTTTTCAAAGATGTAATCGTATCCGTGTGTGATGAGTAGAGAACAACCAAGGTGACTTGAGTCTAAAAACAAGATCAAACAATTAGTAATTTTTAACAGGCAGAACTTTACAGCATAACTAAACACCTACATGATGCACAAACAGATAGACACACATACACACACGCACAGAAAGAGAAATATCTGTAAAATGGAGACAGAAAATTACCAACACAAGAAACAGATGGGATAGATAGGATAGATAGATAAATAGATGAGAGGCATACACAGGCAGATAATGAACAGAAATGAAGATGAACTACCATTATTATTATTATTATTCAAGCAGTAATATATTCTGTCCATTGACCGGTTTTTTGTAGACGTTTAATTTTTGCACGTATGCCTATTGGAGTACGCGTAGATTCTAAGAAATTGTTCATAATACGAAGTCTAACTTCTTTTAGCATTGGACAACTACCTTTGGTGAAATAATCTTGAAATAGCTGAAGAGAAAGAAAAAGGAATGGTGAAAATAATAATAATAATAATAGTAAGAATGATAGTGTAATAGTAGTAATATTGATTGAGATGAATAATTTGCGAATTATTAGTGTTAACAACAACAACAACGACAACAACAACTACAGAAAACAAAGATGTTACACCAACACAGTTTACAGACTAAGTCCCAAAAATAATGGGGACTGTATTAGCAGTAAAAAAAAGAAAAACAAACAACTCATCTACTTCTGCTGGATGACAAATCGATGCATCACTCTTTATTTTAGGCATCATGTTAACAATAATGAAAATTTATGTGTTAGGCAGAGTTGATGGAGTTAACAAGCATGGAGGGAATTAAAAAATACTCTCTCTCCCACCCTGTCTTCCCTTCTCTCATGTACACCCATTGTCTTTTAAACAAAACATTTACTGACATTTGTTACCAATTCTTTTATGTATGTCTGTACAGTACAGCCACCAAGCGAGAAGTATCAAACATAAATGTACAAAAGTTAATAAAATAGGCTATATATATATATATATTCACCGTCTACTTTAATTGCATCATGTTAGCTGAATAGGCGAAAGAAAAGAATCAATTTAACCGCAGATTAAACACAGTAAGAAATAGACACCAAAACTACAAATACTTGATATAAGCCTGAGTCATATACAGAGACGCAGCATCAGCAACAAAATTCGGATTTTCAATACAAACGTCAAGTCAGTCAGTTCTTCTATACGGATCAGAAACTTGGTCAGCGGGTCACAAAGAATATTTCCAACAGCCTGTTGCAGACCTTTATCAACAACTGTCTTCGTTCCATACTCAAGATCAGATGGCTCGAAAGAATCACCAACAAGAAACTATGGGAACAAACAAAACAAGAACCAATCGCTCAACAAATATGCAGGAGAAAGTGGAGATGGATTGGACACTCGCTGAGGAGGCCGCTGGGTGACATTGCGCGTCAGGCCATAGCTCGAGTGGAACCCGAAAGGGAAGCGGCGAGTGGGACGTCCAAGGGTGACATGGAGGAGATCGTGTGAAGAAGAGTTGAAACAGTATGGAACAACATGGATGCAGGTGAAAAGTACAGCAGAAGACAGAAGCAAGTGGAGACGTGCAGTTGAAGCCCTATGTTCCACTAGGAACCCAAGGGAACAATAATAATAATAATCATCGCATGAATTGTTGATCAATTCAAGGCTTACACTGATATGGTTATATACTTTGTCTTTTTGTCTACATCTCAACACAACTAATCTACCATACTATAATTCTGTTTTACTCTTGTTTATCTGTTTAACTTTGTTTTTTCTTATCAATTTCGCTTCTCCATAGTCAGATATTAAACTTGATAAGTTCAACTGACAATTGGTAGTAATAGTTTCGATATTGGTGAGTGATGTCAGCAATTTGTTTTACCCTCGATTATTGAGACAGATAACTTAACTCTTACAACGAAACTATAGTATTATTTAAACATAAAGATGTTTATCGATTAATAGGAGAACAGCGTATATATGTTATTGTTTTTTTTCAATAACTCTGTATAACTAAAAATTCACATCCAATTCGTCTGGATTTTGAAGAGTAGAACGTTAACCAATTGCCAAAAAAAACGAAAATCTCTTCTATTATTATTATCATCGAGTAGTTGTGAGCATTTTGATCAGAATAGCAATGCTGTGAGTAAATCTTACCATCAGCAATGCTATCGATCAGATCAGCATAGATCAATGTGATATGAAATAAAATACTTTTTGTCATGCAAATTAGACATTTAAAAAAAAACGAAGAAGAAGAAGAATTAACAGTTTCATTTTGACAAAAACCCTCTTGAAAAATACTCAGACAAAATTTGCAACATTTATAGTTTGGATATTTACAAAAATAAACACGGTGGTTTATGACAGTTATGCTGAGAAATAAATGTGATTCGGAAGTCTAAACACGCCTGCCTAACAACCATTGCACTGTGAATTATATGTGACTCTGAACAAGGATTATCAAACATGAGTGAATAGTACATCCTCAACTACCATAGATAAACACGTGGTTGATCTCAGCCGGTGGGTACCGGGTCTGAATTACACTCTACCTACTTCCCAGTGGAGGCGACTAAGGTGGACCTTACACTCTGAATGCGGATCATAGCCCCGTGTACATGCAATCATTTTTTTTTCAATTCAGTTGAGTACAGTTAAAAGTCAATCTATATCAGGAATTATGAGGAAAGTCAGGATAGTCATCGAGACTTAAACTAGCACCGAAGTTAACGATTTCTGTATGGTAAACTGAATTATTTGTCTTAGTAAAAAAATGTTTGCGAATCAAGTTGTTGACGCAACGGTAGTTTTTTTGCTAATCATCCAATTCGAGTATTTTTTTCAGTAGAGATTTCAGTGTAAGCCTAAAAATCCTTTTCAGTATTATTTTGCTTGAAACAGTAAGAGAATCCTAACTCTCACTACTTTAGAGTGAGTGATTACGGCAACCGCTACAAATAACCGTGTCACAATTACATTGAATTCTTCAGTAAGTATACTGATAATTAATGATAGTCCCTATTCGAGTGAATGCAGACAGATAACTTTCATTTGACTGTGAACATTTCATCATTACAAAATTTCTTTATGAAGTAAGGTCGTGTGTAATATGAATAATGAAGCGTTCACATAATTGAATATCACAGCTTGCAAAAAACACCAAAAAACAGTTATTATCCTGTATATTATTAATTAGAAATAAAATCAATTTCTAAGCGAACAGTTATTATGCCTGTTATTCAAACAGATAAGAATTGCATACAGGAAATATACGGGGAAAAGAACACCCTTGCATTATTAATGAACTCACTTCAGATATCTGAAGGCTGATAACAAAGTTGAAGGGGTGTGAAGGGGGGGGGAGGAGGGGAGATTTTTAACACATGAATTGAATACATTCTTTTTGTTTACAAAAACAGAAAAATTCAAAAGGTAAGTGTGAAACAACCAACTAATTGCAAGTTTCCCTTTCTTAAATAAAATCCATGAATTCCAGTTGTTGAATTTCTTCAGGAACAAACATTAGTTAGAGATCATTGAAAACCAGGGGGCACTGGATAGCTGTTTCATCCTAGTTCGGAGCTCAGTGCACAGAGTTAGAATTCACGGATCATTGGATTCTATTCCAAGTGGCTAAATGGTCAATGAACTTGGCCTTGTAACCTGAGTGTCTCGGTTTCGATCCCTGGTGGGATGGGGGTGAGCACTGATGAAGAGTCCCAAACTAGGACGAAACATATAACCAATGCTTTCCTGCTTTTCAATAGTCTCTAAGTGATGTTAGTTTTTAATAGGCTAATTTAGCTTAACTTCACAGATTTTATGGTATTGAGGCATATCACGTGATAATTATTCATAAACAAACAACCTTGTATTTGACAACTGAAGAATTAATCTTAAATTCCTATGAAATACTTTTACGATGCTCAACTATCTCTTTTTGGTTCACCTAGCAAGACAATATACATATCACCCATATACTACTCTCATTTATTAGTAGTATCTTAATGCAACAAAGAAAAAATATGCATCCGTATTTTTTTTCAAACAAGGTTTTCCACTAAAGCAAGTTTTCTTTTTTGATATGATGATAACAGTAATGAAATGAAGTCAACGGCAATAGAACTTGATCAGATGAAAACTATATACCGACCACTAATCCTAATAAGATGTTCATTATCAAGGAGAAATGGGAAAAAAAGGAAGAAGTGAAAAGAGCTATTTACTCGGCAAGTTAAATTCGGCGCCTTTTTATCTTTACTTTCTTATAGTTTCTCTTCTTTACACAACTGGAAAAATAAGAATCAATACCTTTATGATAGAATGAATAATAGGTCGAAGTAAAAAGTTATAAAAAGTAACTCTAGGCAAAGAAATAATTAAAGTTGGCGAAAATATTGATTTGTAAAGTAAACGGAAGTAGAATAAGTAAAACAAAAAGTGGTGATGTTCGTTTTATGACAGGAGTTTATCAGAAATAAAACAAGTTTATCAGAAATAAAAGGGAAATAATTACTAATGTTAATTAATACTAATGATTGTGACACGCACACAACACACACACATCAATTATTACACGTATCGACTGTTGCATCACAAGACAGTAATGTAGGTGATTCAAATCAGTGTGAAACTGAAAATGATGAGTTAATTGTTCAAATTAATGTGGCGAAATGAAAAACGAATCAGTCAGAGGAATCGTTAAATTCAGATCTAAAACTAAAGGCTTCATACAGGTATGGTAGTTATACTATCTAACTTTTGAATCAAATACAATTGGAGATAATGAATTTCACCTGAGGGATTAAAGCTTCTCAAATGAATATTGTTCAACGGTGAGTGTACAATGTCAAGAATGTATAAAGCATCTCCAGTCGATTCTAAGCTACACTGGTTGTAGTCTTCAACCAAAAGTTTTGATTTTTAAACAGACCTTAGCTAAACAACCTGCCATCCCTTACATAATCAATGTTCACAAACTTCACGGAATAATACCATGGGTTTTTTCTGGTCACTATTTACTTCCTTCTAACCTAATTTCAAATCAGCTAATATTGTACATTGAGGTAAGCAGTGAATATATAAGTGCGAAATATGTGTGAATTTATATTAGTAACTGGCTAACACCTCTGCCTGACTACTCCATTAAAACATAGACAAAGTTATGAAAGGAAAAGTAGAAGAATACCAGTAGCTGAAATCGCCTACTTATGACTTTATCATACAAACATATGGTAAGACAGAAAATACTGTTGAGCAGTATACTTTTACTATTGATAGTTAAACGAATATCCTCTTCACATGATGATTAGCATTAATTGTAAACAAAAGCAGAACAAACTACTTGATAATGTGAATCTGTCAATTATGAATTTGTGGCAGAAACTATGATTCAGGAAAATCGATTTTTCATAAGTTTAAAAATAAAATAAATTTATGAAATTAACTCTTAAGTACCCTATAAAAAGCACACTCAGAAACAAGATATCCTACTAAATTTACTTTTTTGCATAAACAAACATGATTAACAGACACCTTAGAGATTACACGAGATAAGCCAGAATCTAGGAATAAAAAAACAACTTATCGAGTTGGCAATTTCTTGAAGAAGATTTGGATATCTCGGCTAAGTGATGTGAATATGTTTTAGCGCATAAAAGACAGAGAAATATCAGGTTAAATTACAAATCAATTAGTTTCAGGAATACTAATAGAGAATCAAATGTATAAATAAACAGTTAAGAAAAAGAATCGTAACAAAAGTGGTTCCCTAGCTTAGCGAATAACCATTTACTGTTTGGAAAGACGGGTGTTAGTGACAGTAGGAACACCAACACTCAATAGGTTGTGTAAGTACACCCAGGTGGTTTGTTTAAGTTAATGGTGGTTCGTAATCACTATCCAATTTAGAAATGGCGGCTAGGTACCGGTGTGGTGAGAGATGGCTGCTAGCCAAATAGGTAAACAGTAATTGACGTCAATGTTTATGTCTCAAATATTAGTCATGTGAAAACAAGATCAAAGACGGACAGCAGACTTTGAGTAGGCGGATACAATTAGCAGATAGATGATCTGACACTCAAGAGACAGCAACAAAGAGATGAAAGATTAACTTTTAGTGAGAAACAACCAATCAGAAAACTGTGTTTGTCAGCTAACAATAATCTATAATAATGTACACGAAAATCAATAAATATGTGTTGATTTCCATAATAAACAGTCTGTTGCCTGAGTCTTGCCTTTTGTCGTGACACCGGGATTTCGGTGCGAAGGTATATATTGGTGATCTGTTCAGAGAAGCCTCTGAAAGACAACTAGAACATATATTTCGAGAAAACGGGAGACTATGTAATGTGTGGGTGGCTAGAAATCTTCCTGGATTTGCATTTGTTGAATTTAAAGATGCTGCAGACGCAAGTGATACTGTACGCGAGATCGATGGAACAGTTATGTGTAACATCCATGCGAGAGTTGAACTAAGCACTAGGAAGTCATGAAAGAAGCCCTGAGTAGGTGGTGGGGGTGCGCACAATGGCGGAGGCCGTGACAATGTATTTAGTCCTCGAAGATTGAAACTTTTCGATCCTGGCGAACGCGGACATTATGCCTAAGACTGTCGTCTCTGAAGTGGCGAACCAGGAAGTCAAAAAGGTAGGGGAAGGCCTGATGGCCGAGGTCCATGTTGGATCATAGAAGTTCTTCACGAAGCCGGAGTCGTTAATACAGCTGAAGTCTGTCTCAGCCCTATGATGTATTTCTTTTTGAACTCTCGAAATATTCCCAAATAGGATGAAATGCACGTCCACGATGCTGTTGTTAGCCACTACTAGCTATGTATCAGTGTTGAATTAATGAGAAATAAGTATCTAGATTGCATAAACGTAACCATCTATACAACTTAACTCTTAACATATGACGTTTACAGTGAATCGATAGTTGATACTGAATACAGGTTTTATACAGATTAGTGTTTATCATGATAATATCCTTCTCTCTGAGATTCAAACGTTTGTTTCAAGGCTAAAAAGTCACAGTTGACGGCGTATAGATACTGATTGTTCGTTTATCATGAGTGATTAGCCAATGATACTATTGGAATACAGAATGGTAAATAATAAATTAGAAAGTGTATTTTTTCACTAGTTGAACTATAATCTTTCCATCAAATTATTTTAACAATATTCCTTAGATAACAAACAATAACAATTAATAGAAAAAGAATGATTTAATTCAATTAAATGATGCACAAAAACACAAACATTTTACTGATAGTATCGAAGAGAAGGATACACTATGTTTATGATACAGAAAAGTTTAGTAAACTGAAAGTCAAACCCCTATCGATCAAAATCTAGAAGGCATGACATGAAAGCAAAACCTAAGACACTGATCGACTTGCTGATGATAAGCAGAAATCAGTAAGTGATGTGCTATTGTTGCTCTTCAATAACTTATTGATTTTTTTTATAAACTAATCTATCTCTACATGCATAAACAAAATCGGTAAGATGTTAAACGTAGTAATAATGTGTGTGTACTTTTGTGCTAGAGATATTGCTATACAACAATAAAAAGAGTTTGACAATGTTGCTAATTCTCAAGTAGATTAAACATTAAGCAATTCTTCATTGTGTCAGACAACCAAACGCCAACATAAACTACGAAGAAAAGAGTTGGGTAGTGAAAATTCTGTCACAAGTAACTCCAGTCATCATCAGTTCCAGTGAAGACAAATAAAATTGACTAATCTAAGTAACACATAACTTGTAAATAGGCATCTAGGATTTCACTGTCACTAATAGATAATAATGAGACTATATGAAATAGCCTTGCAATGGACCGACTAATGTTGATCTAATGGGTGATGGCTGAACATGGAATGAAAACCCTGATCATGAGGTAATTCGAATCAGTGACCTACAGTTAGTCCTAGATGAATGCACTGTTTTAGATCATAGCGTATCAATCATATCACTATTAGTCTACCAATTCGAGGCTATGTCTGATAATTTCACAAAGAATTAACAATCAACTCTACTCTTTTTAATTCAGGCTGATTTGAACTGACAAAAGAAGACATGATCGAGAAGCTGGTGTGATGTTAAACGGAAGTGGTGCGATAGCTGAGAGTAACACATAGTGATTGAAGGGAAGTGGCCATCTAGTTAGGAGCTGGGTTCTATAGTTCATTCTGAGGTTGTTGGTTCACACCCTGTAGCAACTGACGCTTTTATTTCACCTACTGTAGTAACAATATTTTAAAAAAATTCATCAACCAGAGCAGTAAGCTACCTGATAGTTCAATACAATGGATTAAGCAACAATAAAAAAAGAATCTACATTAAACTAACTAACTAACTAACTGACATGGGAAATATCATCGACAAACACCACGATATGTAAGATTACTTGACTTTCACGGGCCAATTTACAGTAGATTTAAAGTGAATTGAGTCAATCAAGCTTTAAAAGATTATAAATAAATTTAAGAATACCCACCTAGTCCATGGAATTATTGCCTAACTGAATCATTTCTATAAAAAACTCTGCGGATCTAATTTTTTTCAAGTTAATAAAATACAATAAAGTGACAACACTGTATAACTTGTATTATATGAAATAAACAAATCACAGTACTCGTGTTCTACTTTTATATTAAACAGAATAAATGAGGATAACCAGTGTACACCACACACTGATTGATCTGATTAGTTGAAGACTATTCAAACCAGATAACTAATTATCCTCACTGGTCAATCAGAGTTTTGTAATAGCTCTTCTACTTTGAATTTTCACGCTACCTACGATCTAAGGTCAGTTAGCATAACATTGTGATCTCAGCACTCTTCGTCTCTACGAGAAACAATGGTAAGATAAGCAGTCATAGTTTGAATAATAATTGGAGAAACTAATTATTGGGAAAATGAAGATGATTAGAAGTCAGCCGCATCCACCATTATTGCCATTGTTAGATATAATGAGGAGTTAAATATTTCAAACCTGTTTAGTCTTATTCTAAAAGAGTCTTATTTTCTTCTACACAGAATGTCATCATTATCAGCAGAACTGTGGCGTATGCTACTGACAAGAATCTATAAGTAGTATATCGCGCGCGTGTGTGTGTAACGTGCAAGAATCTTGAATAGCTGAGTGATGGATTAAGTTGTGAAGAGAGAAAAAAAATGAAAATGATAATTGGAAAACTACTATATAGAAAGTATAACCAGAAAAAAAAGCAGAATACAAATAACTTTGGCTGGCTAATTGAAGTTTCTTCAATGTTACATTTTTGTATGTATCTTGCCACTACTACAACACATAATTTTGCCAAATAAATAATTCTGCTAGTGAATACCACTGCTGTGTGTTCTGTTGTCACAATTGGTATCGCTAACAGAAGTAATGCAGCTTTTTTGTCAATTTACCTCTGTCCAGCTGATATAAGATGTATGTGTCTATGTATGTATGCATATTTGACTTACAAATAAAGAATAGTTTGATATTTAAGGTAATTTCTATTTATTTATTCAATATGGTGGATTGGTCTCTTTAATGGAAATGTTAAAATGGTAGTTAGCGAAAAGTGAAGCCCTGTGATCCTTTCTTTATCGTTGCTTGCCTTTCGAGTGGAACACAGAGCTTCAAGTGTGCTTTTTTTATGTTTCAGTAGTATTTATGTTGTTTTCACGGGATAGGGTTTGCTAGCCTCACGACCAACCTTCCACCTTTTCCGTGCTTACTACCACCGCCTAGGCGAGATTTAAGAGTATTTCGACTGGGAATCATATTAGAAACGCGTGCGTGGTTGGCATACACCTTAACAGTGATTCACCGACACTAAGTCTTTGGGCCACCCAATGTTTCCAACTACATTTTTAAAGTGTGTGTTCGATTCTTCTGTTTATGTAAAAGCATTTTTAAAGGCGTCGGCAACAACTTAGGTTACATGAAGAAAGTGGTGAGTTCTGTGACAGAGGTTCACATTCATTACCAGTTAAAAGATCTCTTCACCTATCCTATTCTGGTCAGCCACCAGGCAGTCTCATCAGCCCTTACACAACAGGTGTGATCCATCGTTTAGTGTAGGGAGGTGGTGAACATGATAATTGATTTGAATTATTTACATTATGATTTTATGCAGATTTTTCAGAAATACTACAATTAAATGCTCATAGGGAGTATCCATCATTACTCTACAATACAGTGACTTCAAAGTTACTTTCGTAATAATGAACTTTTAGTCATTATATGAAAACTTCCAGATTCATACTATTTGTAAAAAGAAACTAGAGACACTGTGTCCCAACAATCCTTTACAAGCTTCCCAGTTAAATATTTACTTACCTTTTCCTGGATATGCAAACCTTTTAAAAACATTTCACTTAGTCAGTATTTTATTACAGCATAATTTAACTTAAGTCAAGTACGTATGATCTTTCCACTGAGTTATAAACACTGTCGCTGTAATACATATCTGAGGAACTGATATTTTAGCAAACTCATTTTAGTGCAGTGGTGTTACGGTTGTAATTTAAACAAAAGTCAGAGTTGTAGTGAGCTCCACATTACCAGGCATAATCACTACTAACACCACAATTACACTTTCCATAGTCGAGTCTCCGCCATTAAATTAATTTATTCGGTAGTGTAATTATGAAACTACTACTCCTCTTTCTTAAAATCTACATGTCAGTGTCCAACGTTATAATACATTGGCTAATGCTTTGCATGTGTCAGTTCTCAAGCATCATAACCGATTATATTTCTAGAGATAATCATTATTATTCTCTAAGCTGATATTGAAACACTCCTTAATCGAAAATCTAGCCCAAATAACACTATAGAAAGAAGGCTATGTGTAAATAGTGTTAAATTTAGTGGATAAATGGGAAACTGTATAACGTATAGATAATTGACAGGTCAGACTAATATACTTAGTCTTAAAGAAAGTCATACTGTCTGTGCAACCTAAACCTAACTCATCTACAGTTCACTGGTAACATGTCTGACTACGACGTCAGACACCATAGGTTCAAATTTTTTTAAGAAACTAAGTTCTGTAGGAATTTCAGAAATACCTTGTTGACGAAATACAACAAACAGAAAACTAGAGTCGATGAAGACTTAACGCTGACAACACCCAACCACCACCAGTTTATGCATAAAACAAAATTCCACCCTTATGTCGAATCACTCAACCTTATGGTTTCATTGTAAACACACGTTTACAGCAGAATTCAGTTTGGATGTCAAATTAGAAGACAATATGACATTGGTTACCAACAATAGTCAAGGAACAACCACCCATATTTCAGTCATAACTCATCCCTCACCAGTTTATTACAGAGAATTAAATCTAGGTAATGCTTGATTGTTCAGCGATAAACCATGAGTATTTGATACAGTTGAATAAAACACTATCAGAGTACGACTGTCGACAAGATGATTACCAGTCAAACTATATAACCTAAACATCATATCAGAAATATTAATCGGTGTAAAAACTGAAATATCTGAAGACAAAAAATTAACTAGCAGAAATTATGTACTAATACTATTTTTCTCACTTACTTTAACTATCATCTGAATTTCTGTGTCACTAAACAATCGGCCATTTGATTTCACGGAACCTCCGGTTTGATTTTGTTGAGTATTGTTCGAATTATTATTATGATTATTGTTATTATTATTATTTTGGTAGTCATTATTGGTTTCACATTCAACTCTATGCCTAGATGAATAATTCCCTTCATTTGGATCACTTTCTATACAATAAGGTAAATGATGAGGCTGATTATGATTCGATATTCCAATTTCTTGATTTGACTGATAATTTTTCATAGGTGTAAGTAAATTTCGATGAGAGTTCATAGAATTACCACTGGAAACATTTGGAAATTGGGAACCAACTAGACCTAATGAAGTATTCATATTCGAAGTACTCCCATGTTGAGCAGATGAAGATAGTTGAGAGGGCAGTGCAGGAGGTGGTTGAACACCATGTGTACCAGTTGATACACCACGATGATTTAATCCCAATGAAGTGGTGGTGGTGGTTTGTGTAGGATTCGATGAATGATTATTTCGTTTATCGAAATATTTCATATTTTGACCAGTGGAATTTCCTTCTCTGTGTACATTATCAACAATAGTATTGTTACTACAGTCTAAAATGTCATTATGTAAAGCTGGATCCAATGAATCTGTGAAATGTGAGAAATAAAGTATACATCAGAAAAGAAGCGAATTTATTCTATCAATCCCTTGAATAAATTCTTTATCATCCAATTGGAAAAGTGAACAACAACATTTAACAACCTATATGCCTCTGGCGCCGTAGAAGCAAATGAAAGCTTTCCCATACAGAAGTTCGTCCTACAATCACGTGTCTTCAGGTTAAAAAAGAGAACATCAGTCGTTTCTATTATTATTAGCGATGCTTGTTAAGTTTACAATACTAACGGATTAGAAGAAGAGACTGTCGCTCCAGTTGTCTGGAGGACTATAAAATCTAAACTACTAAAAGAAATAATCATTTCTGTGATGAAGAAAATACTGTGCATGAAAGATAAGTCCGTTCCAACTCACTTACTTTTGTGGAAACAATTACATGAGTTGTTCGATGCGTATATTATTCATTCCTAACTGGTCGGAGAATCAGTGGCTTTATCAAAACTGAAATTACATACTTCTATCATATAGAAAGTCTACTGTCTTTGAGCTACTGGCCTACCACTGCTCTTTCAAAAGTAACCCAAACATTACTCAATATATGTATCAACTCAAGACATGCTAAAAATAACTAATGAGTATTCAACATCCTATTGGTATGTCTGAGTCATCACTTCACAATGTACACTTACGCTATCCTGTCAGAAAGCATTTTAAAAATTGTAAATGGACACTGTAAGCATAATCCTTTCAGAAATTAAAAGCACAAACGAAAATAGTTCCGATTAACAGTCGACATAATGTAGAGCGCATGGAGTCTACGAGAACAATCAATGCCCAGATCAATACGGTATCATAAAATCCCTGCAGTTCTGAAACTGTTGTAATTTAGAGGCCCAACTGTTTCGAGTTTCAACAGTAGTAATTGTAGTATGCACTAGTTGTTTGAAAAGATCAAATGTGATGCAGAAACATTTTTGTTAAAAGCAACTTAGAGCTTTCAAAAGAAAGTTTTATGACGGCTATAAATAAGAGTACGTAATGATACGTCATCCTAAGTACACTTCCTTTTTCTACACCTGAAACAACAAAACAAGAAAGCACTGATCGTAAGATTGTGTACCTCTAAACTCATGCCTCCGCAACACTGATAAATTTTCTGTCTTCCAATTAGTCTGTCATACAAGCAGAACTGGAAAACTATCTTTTCCAGTTGAAACGACTGTCCATTGGATGACAGTCTAGGGGAGATGGCTAAACCCTGATTCCAAACCTCCAACGACTGGCGCATGAAGCTCACTGGAGCTCACCGGCAGACGTATGGACAAAGGGCTTGTTGGATGTCCTGAATGTCTGGCCTCATTCAAAAAGGCGTATGAACCGAACTCCGGTCACCGGCTGCCAATGGATAGTGGACTCCCTACTCCACTCCTACTGCCTTGTAGGTCACACTCGGTTGTGTAAAGGCTAGAGCTGCACTCTCAAACAAAAGGCCAAGCGATTCTGGGGACATCACTCGTACCAAATTCCCATGAAACTTCATGAACTCTCTTCATCAGATCGCCGCGCCTGGGCAGCGATGATTCGAGATGCTCATGAAGCCGGCTCATCCTCCCGTAGGAGATAGCCGAAGTAAGGTAAAGTAAGTCACAAACAAACACAATATGGAAACTTTGAATGTAATTTTCTGATTCGGTTTTTGCAAACACCTAAGTGTCATTTCTACAGCTAATCAACTCAATCTTATGGAGTGATCGTAGTGTTTGAAGGCAGACTCATATACATGTGCACACACACAAACACAACAAAATATATTAGTTTAGGCTTATAATGTACTAAGATTAAAAGCCAACCTAAGAATGTTATTTAACGAAATCAGTTGTCACGACTGAGCACAAAAATATCTAAAACAAAAATCACAAAATTTGTGTTGAGAAAATAAAAGTGTGCAACACTAGAGTTTCAAGTTAAGTTGACGATTAAATGTTCAGTATTTGGATTATCTTCAACAGATACCTAGTTGGTATGACCAATACTTGAAAGGTACGACAATTATTTGATAAGATCATCCCTCCGGTAGCTATGTTTCCTGTACACTTTAAACTGCGTATATAAATTTGAGTGTGTTTGTGGAAGCAAATACATAGGTCCTACAGAAATGCGATTGTCTACTCGCATGATAGAACATTTGCTACGGTGGTTGAAAACAACTGAAGTCAAAGTGTCTAAAAGTTCAATAACAAAGCATTTTGTGGACTACGGACATGATATTGACACTGTCTACTCATTCACTCTTGTCACCAGACAAACAAACAGGAAGATGCTTGCAACTGAAGAGGCTTGACCAATCAGTTTACAAACCAGGTAGGTGTCTTTGTGTACGAAAGGAAATGGTGGTCACTGTGAATCCACCATGGTAATATGTTCTACTTATTAACTGTTATTAACATTATTATTGTTAATAATACTTTATTCTGCCTGTTATTATTACTATTTTTGATTCGTATAAAACTATCCTTTATCATTACTATTATCTTAACCCGTCTAAACATTATTATTATTGTTAGTATTATTATCAATATTATTTAGTTCGGAATTCTTGATATATTAAGGGTCTTCCACTCACTGGTAACTAGTTGTTTATTGAAGTGATTTAATTGGATCGTAATGCATTTTATCTTAATTTTATATCCCTGTATGTAGAGTATCCAGCTGAAGAGTAGTTCTGCCGAAATTTGATAAATTCATTATATCCTGCTTTAGTAATTTTTGTTTCTTTTTTTATAAACTTTAACGTTGAATTCAGTATGGGGATGATAAGTGAATATGAAAAGTGGGGCTAAGTTAGAAGCAAGCTATGCAGCTGAATGCTTTGAATAGCACCGCATTTCATCACCCGCATCCCTAAAGAAAGAGTAAGACTTTCAGATAGATTGAACTCTGTAGCAGTTCAAGTTGCCACAATTCATGTAACCCGTAAAAGTAGACCACTGCTAATTCTTTTCCAACGTAATTCTATGTCGGCTAATGTTATCTGTCGAGGAAGGAAATGGCTTGGGATGAGCAACATATGTCCTAGCCATCTCAGTCGATTCATTTTCACAACTTCACCGATTAACTTACCCTAGTTACCTAACACTCTACGCCTAACCTCAATATTGTTCACCATATATTACCGCTTAACATTTGAGGTAGAAGGTAAACATCTTTATTCAAAAGACAGTTAACCTTTCACTTCTTCCACTTTCAATGGTCATTTCTCACTCACAGAAATAAAGGAGGACGAGACGAACTGGTGCGCAGTACAAACGTTCTTTGATTGACAGCTGGATATGACTCCTACGCCAAAGATGACATGAGTTGGTAAATAGCACACAAGCTTTTCGTATCCATGCTGAGATCTTGTAAGCAATCAGACTATTAAGGTTGGTGCAACTTCCAAAATAAGGGTTGTCAACAGGATCAATCGCCTCTCTAAACTAGGGGTCTGTGCACACAAATGCTGCATCATCATCTTACATTTAACAGGAGCGAATCACATGCCAAATATCCAAAGATTTCTGCTCATGATGTTCAGAAGACTCTGAATTTTATCAGTGTCTTTACCGAAGATAATATCATCCGAAAACTCTTAATCAATAAGACTGTACCCTGGTAATAAGTTAATCTGTGAGTCGTTCAAGTCGGTTAGAGTTAACTCCACTAAACAAAAATGGGGATAGTGGGCATCTCTGACGGATACTACTGGTTGTCAACTCTTCAGATGACAACTTGTCATAAGCTTTTACACGGGTGCGTGAATTCAAGTAGAGTATCTTAATTAGTGTATTGTACTTTCTCGTCACTCCCTTCACGACCAAACATTACTATAGCACCTCTCGGTCTACAGAGTCGAACGCCACCTTCAGGTCAAGAAATATGTCAAGTGTTGGACGCCGTTAAACATATCCATATTCCAGAATGTATCGAAGGGCGAAGATATGGTCAGTACACTCTCTTCCTGACCTACGGCTTACCTGGTTTTCCCGAGTCAAGGTTACCCCCCCCTGTGATTATCACAGGATGATTTGGTTTTCCTTCTATGAACTTGGATAATCAGTGACTTACACCAGTTCAACGGAACTATCTGCGATTCACAGACATTACCTGATACCTTTGTTAACCCAGACAACAGTTTACCACCATCGTGCTTAAATACTTTTGAAATCATCCCATCAATTCCTGCTGCTTTGCTTCATTTCAGATTGGAGACAGTCTTTGTAATCTCAGTTTCAGATGGAGGACCGATGTCTACATCCCATTGATGTAGGTGTTGGATGCTGGGCAAGTTGACCGTGGCTATAGACCAGTTAAACTGCTCCTCGAAATCTTCCCTCCAATGTCCCAGTCGTTTATCATGAAAAAAAATTGAGGAGCCGTTTTTCAGAGATTACCTTTCACAAAATATTTCCCTAATAAGCCTTGCCTTAACCAGTGTGGATGAAGCAGCACTTACTAACCTTTCGTTTTACGTTATATATATATATATATATATATATATATATATATATATGTATATCTTCTTTTAATAATTTCTTACCTGCATGTTCATATACACTTGGATCTTCTATTTCAGAAAAACACTGATGTGGATTTTTGACAGGGATTATTTTATCGTGCGATACTTGTATCCATGATGGTAAATCAGATGGAATACTGTTAATCCAACGTTGAACATTCATCATACGTTCCTAAGTGGAGAAACAATAAAACAAAGGTGAATACTTTTTGCTTATGAGACCTAAAAGTTCACAGTTTTCTATCCCATACGAGATTATCATGACAAACTGTTAAGAACTCCCTGATTGAGTGAAGGAGTAGAATTCTTTTTTAAAAAATCGTTAGTTTAATCAAAAGTAAGCCTTGAATTATACTAATAGAAATAGACATCCACGATAAAGTTTAAACATGGTCGAGAAGTCAGATGAAGTTAGACAGCGTATAATAACTCATTTGATTCTTATAATGATCGCTATAAAATGCTGCATTACAGGTTTTTAATGGTAATCTTCTTCTATGATAAGGACTATATACTATATAACTTCGATCACTGGAAAGTACTTTATCAAACAACCTTCGCTATAACCCCAAACATCCGAATAGCTTGTCACTAATAAAGGAGAAATTAAGACTAGTGTGGTGAGAGCTGTCTACTAGCCAAATTGGTAGACAGTAATTTACGTCAATATTTACGTTCCCAAGATTTGTCGTGAGAAAATGTGAACAAAGATTGATTCAAAACCGACCACAGCAGACTTTGCGTAGGCGGATGCACTTAACATATAGAGGATTTGACATTCAAGAAACAGTCACAAATAGATGAAAGATTAACTTTACGTTAGAAACAACCAATCGGAAGACTGTGTTTGTTTGCTTAAATAACCATAGTAATGTACATGAAAATATATAAATATGCGTTGATTTCCTAAATAAATGATCTGTTGCCTGGCCCTTGTCTTCTGTTGTTACACTAGTACACCGCAATATTATCTCAGTGACGATGAAAAGGCATACCGAATCGCTACACATAATGTACAGCGATCATGCAGGAAATTCCTTTAGTGTTCAGACCATCAAAGTGACTATTTAGATAACCAATAAGATTGCCTACACTTGTCAAACATCTTTAGATACATTAAGGTATCACTTCCTTTGAAATTAAGAAAGTACCTCAGTTGATTTTTCTTTTCATGTTAATCTCCAACTTAAGTGTCAACATTTAAATGCTAACTAAAGATAATTGATTAAATAACCAGTATGATTACTAAACTACATGTACAAAACAAGATACTGTCATAAGGTGCCATCTGCCAAATGACTGTCAACATAAATAGACATGTTTTAACCCTTTCTAACTCAGGTATCCTATATAAAGCACAAACATTGCAAATTATTACTTAATAATAAATAATAATCTAAAAATATGGATATACAAAGGACAAATAATTAACTAATTACTTGTTTAATTTCTTTTATTGTTATTGTCGATGTAAGCGTTGCAATGTTTACAAATCAAAGACAAATGGACGCACACGCATACACACACATACAAACAAGCAAATACAGATATCAGCAAAAGTGGATTAGAGAATATATAAAAATAATAGAAACCAATGCGTCGATACCTTAAAATATATAGTGAATCAAAACAAAATTATTGTCAAACTTTGTTTGAACAAGTAAAAATGTATATAAGACTATAAGGTGAAAATCTTATTCAATGGAGTTTGGAAAGCTCTGCTCTGTTGCGAGTAAATCGTTAAAGGCTCTTAAGGTAGTTAAACCTTAAAGGTGAGAGGAATGAGATAAAAGAAGGATGAAAAGTTTGAAGATGTGTTTTTCACCTTACAAGTAGATATTACTCCTTGATGAAAAATATGCTGCATGTGAAACTGTTGAGTCAGTCAGTGAATACCTTCAATCTATCCATGAAGTTAAAACAAGCTTGATGAGTTGATGTTTAACAAAATCTATGAAAGAATACTACAAAACTTTCGACAGCCATTCCTAAACTAAGTTATTGTTGTGGGGTGAGATAACAAGATCTTGGTTTCAGTTATAGGAAGTGTACTGAGCAGCAGTATCCACCGTCCTAATATGTCGTTGTGAAACACTGCTATTAAAGATAGTAGACATTTGAAAAGTTATTTATTAGATTAGGCTTACGTTGTTATAGTGTGAACCTCGCTCTAACTCCTAATGTTTTTGGAACCTAAAACAAGATAAGTCAGACAAAACAGGAGTTTGCCCCCAAGAGATGAAATCAGGAGTCACTGGTCAGACCAGTCTTCACTGATGCTTGTTCCAGGTTATAATGAAACGACCTTAGAAACTACAGTTATTCAAGTCTTAACTTCACTTATTTGGGAATTTGCATCAGCCAGCCCCAGCGGATTGATCGCTGACTCAATCTCAGCATGGGTACAGAAGGCTCAATTGGTATATGCCAAGTTACGCCATCTGTGAAGTAGACGTGATATTTGGCTGTCGACGGAAGGACGTGTATAGTCCTCAGAAGTTACCCCTATTCTCCTTTATGGCTGGCACACATTATCACTGAAAAGGGACTAACTGACTGAGTGGTTTCAAAATAGAACTTTGCACAAAGTTGCAGCAGGTCGAGTCGCCACACTTCACTGAGTACACAAAGCAAGAGAAAGTAAAAAGAAATGCAAAACAGAGACAGAAAAGAGATATGAGGCAAAAAGAATAGTAATATGGAAGAACAAAAGAGCTTTATTGCACATGACAAATCACAAATACTGAATGCATTTGCACCAACCATTGACAACGATTTTGAGCCATATCACCAATTGTCTCCAACCTTCATTGGTTCTTATCATCCCGAGGACCCCAACCAGGCAGCAGTCTACACTTCCCTACGTGGTTTAAACTAACTGTTATGGATTTCATTGACTGTTCCTTGTTTTGGTTTAATCACCACTACCTCTTTACCAAGCTGATCATATGTCAGCTAACATTACCTGTCGAGGGAGGCGATGGCTAGGGGATGCATACGTAACACATGTCGTAACCATCTCAATCGGTGTAACTTGACAACCTCGTCGATTGATTTCCCCGTCTTTACGTAGCATTCGACGCCTAACCTCAATATTACTCAGTCTATTATGCCACCTGACATGAGAGATAGAACGCAGGCATCTACTCTCAAAGATGGGTGGCTGTCAGGGATGCCCACTGTACCCACTTCTATTTAATTTTATAATAGATATACTAATGGAATTAACCCTAAATGCTGACTTCAGCGACTCAGGGATTGACTTGTTATCAGGGAATAATCTCGTTGACTTAGAATATACAGTGGTAGAATGCTCACCAACGACACATATGGTCCGGGGTTCAATCTCTGGCCACCGACGCACTTCTTTACCTCGCTAAGATAGTAATAAGACTGGTAAAGAGGGAAAGTTGGGCATGAGGCTAGCAACCCTATCCTGTAAATATAATCACCACTGCTACAGAAACTTCAAGCCTCCAGCTTGAAACCCTATGTTCCATTGGGAACGTAAAAGAATAATATGAAAAAAATTATATGATAAATACGCGTATGATCAGAATGTTTGAAAAATGTTACACATGTTAGATAAATGACGTCATAATATTACTTTGTCAAATGCTAAAATATTTTGTCTGACGTCATACATTTTAATAATTCTATTGGAGGAAAGAGTGATAACAGTTTTAGTAAGAATGTTAACAATCAAAAAGATATATCCAACTTATTAATCCTAGGTATGATGAAATGACCTCTTTTTACGCCATTATTCACTAACTGTTAACTGTATACAACCAAGAGCAACTTTCACATCAATCTACAAAATATTAACATACTTTGGTTATTGAGCATGAAGAATGTAGGCTATTAATATTACGTAATTCGATAGTATAATGGAAACGATGAGAGTTGTTATCAAGCCAGTTAGTTTATATATGTTCATATTTTTGACCTGACCGGTTTTATTTTTTGACCTCTGCTCAGCTAAATTATTCAACCTTTACACAACACGTGTAGTCAACTTTACACTTCTATTTACTTTGTAACTTCTGTCCTAAATTCTGGAATAATTTTGCAATTATTCCTATATGTACTGACAAGCTTAATAACAACTTTTAACCTTTCCATTATGCCATCGAGTTACGTAATTCCATCGTTATTATTTTACACCTTTACGTTTCAAGTAGAAAATAGGAAGGATTTTCAATAAAGCAGGAATTAGGGTGGCATTTAAACCTACAAAATCACTCAGAGACAAGCTCTGTAGGTTAAAGGACCCAGTTGATCCAATTAGACAAAATAATATAATTTACAAAATACCCTGCAATGACTGTGAGGTCAACTACATAGGTCAAACTAGTGGGTCAGGGGTAGTCAGATTGTCAGAACATAAGAATTTAGCTAAGGTAAGAATGGTTGACCCAGAGAAGATAAGTAATTTAGAAAAAAGCTCAGCACTATACTCCACTGCATGCAATAACACACAACCACACAATAGGGTGGGAGAGGGTTAAAATTCTAAAAAGTAATCTAGGTAGGTGGAGAGAGAGGTTGATTACTGAATCCTTGTTCATCGAATCTACACCCAACACATGCAATAGGAATGATTCATCACTCATACCCGAAATATGGAAAATATTACTACCAATCAAATCAAGTGAAAAACAACGGAACTATTTAAATGAATTTAGGAAGTCGTGTGATTACCTTGATATGATTATGAGCAATAAATTGTGCTCGAAACGTCATCAGTAAACAATACTGTATAACACTGTGAGACTTTATCAAAACAAAATTTACCCATAATGGAATTACACTCTACCACAGTGCACAAGTTTTATTCTTATATCAATGGAAAATAAGACTTCAACCTTGAGTTGTGAAATTTCATCATCAGTGGTGTTATTCTTTTTACGAGGGTGGGGTTGCCGGCCGGAGATAAAACTCCAGACCACGTGTGGCGTGGCTGGCGAGTGTTCTGCCACTGAACCACCGATGTAACGAGCTGCGTAATATTAATGGCCTACATCTTTATGCTCACTAACTATGGATGTTAAAATTGTTTTAGGCTGTATGATGTTGAAGAGAACCAACAATATATAAAATGACAGCATATTATCCTTCTTAGTTGGTTGTTCTCGTTCTGTTGAAGTTCAACGAAAGGGTTAAATAGTATGAACAAATAAACAATAACAGATTAATGACTAGCTTCGAAGTTGTCAACCAAATGATGAATAAGCAGAGATTCTTATCAATAACTCTGAATTATGAAAACAAATCAACTTAGTGATTACACAATGTGAAACTTCAAAGTATCGTAATCCCTCCGCGCATGTATGTGATGTACACATCATTCACTCTTAAAGATGGAAGAAAATACCTATAAAACACATTTCAATTTCTGTTGATTCTAAAGATGATCTTAACCTTCAGTAGTATAACACCTATATCCGGATAAATTGATTATTTTTCTTCTAAGGCAAGTACATTTTTCTTTGCACTTCAAATGTCTTACCACGGAGGTTGTTTTTTTTTAAAGTCTTATTTGTTTCTAGATAGTTTCGTATACATCCTTCTCAGACACTAACTATTATCGTATTTCATATGTTAACAACAAAATGATAAATATTTAAACTTTCAAGTATTGGTTTTGTAGGGATTTTTGTTTGATTTCATGGAGGATTTCATCTTGAGCTGACATCAGTCGCAGTGGCTCAATGGTCTAGGAGCTCGCCTTGTAACCAGAAGGCCCCGGGTTCAAACCCCGGTGGGTGCGTACAGTTGAAGAGTCCCAAACTAGGGCGAAACAGCTGTCCAGTACTCCCAGGTTTTCCAGTGGTTCTCTAACTGATGTCAGCTCATGATAAAATCCTCCATGCAATCAAATATTTAAATGTAAAGCATTCTATTAATTTTCCAATTTACATATCTCTGTGTATCATTTGCAAATTTGTGTGTGTGTGTGTATTTTTTCTGTTGAGTTTATCATTCACATGCGACCACTTATAACATTTTAAGACGTCATAAGAGTAGGAAATATTGGAAATAACTATTGGACAAGAGCTATGAGTCAAACATGTTTTGTCATCAAACATAGTGATTAGTTTGTAGATATTACGATGTATACAAAACGCCACATGATGCAGTTTAAGAAAACGTTTATGTTATAAATATTACAGCTGCTTATAGGTTCGAATTCTTGGTCAATTTTAAGATTGATCCTATTGTGATATATAGTAATGGTAAAATGTGTCGTTGATACACGGATAGCGCATACTGCTGACTCTTTCACAGTAGGTAGAAACTATAGTATGTTAAATGATGCAATCCTCAAATATATATATATATATATATATTGACTAAGACAATATTCGGAAACATCATGGAAACTGAAAACGACTGGACAATTATTTCCTCCTAATTTACAGTACAGTGCTACTATATGGATCAGAGACTCGGCGCACCATAAAGGGCAATTCGAACAAGCTACCGGCCTTTAACAACAACTGTCTTCGCTCAATACTCAAGATCAGATGGCTGGCCAGAAAAGATCAGCAACAGGGATCTCTGGGAGCGAACCAACCAGGAACCGATTGTGCAACAAATATGCAGGAAGAAATGGAGATGGATTGGCCATACTCTGAGGAAACAATGCATCAAGTGACATCACTAGACAAGCCATTGCTCGAGTGGAACCCGAAAGGGAAGCGGCCAGTCTGTCGTCCAAGGGTAACTTGGAGGAGGTCATGTGAAGAGGAGATGAAAGCGTGTGGGCAGACTTGGAGCCAGATGAAAACTCTAGCAAAGAACCGAACGCAATGGAGACGCGCGGCTGAAGCCCTATGTTCCTCTAGGAATTAAAGGAAATAATAATATAACATAATAATAATTTACAGCTCTACATCAGTGAGAACTCTCATAACTCCAGAGAAATGGAAATAAAAACTGCTAAATTTTGAGGAAAAAATAGATTACTACTAAACAGTCACCATGTTCAAATTCAAAAGTACTACTTGAAGAAGGCAAAAGGGATAAATTGAGCAGAGTGAAAGCATGTCATTATATTTCATTGATTCTTGCCAATGACGTCATCTTATCCTGCTCAATTTCTTCTTTTTGCTTTCCTCTCAATTTTATCAAGGGAAATGATGAATGTAACAAAGATACTTATTTTCCAACTTTTATCGATGCATAACACACCATCATACCTGACTTATTTGACTCTGTCGGCCATTGTCACTCATTGGAATTTTAGGAAATACGGATTAAGTCGGTATTAAAGAATGAAAGAATAAAACAGATTTGAATTAGAGTAACTTTCATTATATATTTATCTACTATATAGTATCAGTAATTGCTTCTGAATGACTAGATTAAAATAATGTAATCATTGGAAAAAGAATACTCATCTATATCAATTGAGGAGGCGGTCTGTTTAAAACTTGCGCTACCGTAAGATCTCCATCACTATATTGAATATGATTTCTCTTGGTCAGTTTGTTTTAATCTAATAAAATATGACCTGTAATGGTATTATCTACTCTCGCAAGTATTTAAAATGTTTACCACCTACTGATTCGTAAGTTTTTACTAAACTTGAGAAAAAGCGTAACCCCGGGTGGCAAAGTACCCCAATACATGAGATAACTGTTCCTGAGATTGAATAAAGAAGAATGAACATATTTGTAGGATAATACGAGCTCATTTCATTTCGTCGATTCTCTTAAACTGCGTACATCTTAAATTAATCAATTATATTTTACAAAATGGTGTTTGAACATACTTTTCACAATGACTTCAAGTTATAAATAGAAAGTATAAACAACATAATTTCAAAGATGATGTAGGTAGACAATTATATTTAGTGTTAAAAGAGTAACTATTTATATAGTAATTAGACAAATGGGTGGACTTCAGATTTGGCTTGGAAACAAGGATGGACTAGAGACAAATACTAGATAGAATAACAGAATTAACTGCCATCAAAAGACTTCGATCCAACCTATGCATACAGAAAGAGAGTGTGACTAATCTCTCACTACGCTGGTAACCATAATTGTTTCGTTCCTGTGCTTTTGTGTTTGTTTTCTGTTGCATAACATTCCACTCAATCTTGGTTTTGATTTTCACTCACTAAGTTTAACTCACTATTAAGGTTCCAAATCTGCTAAATCAAATTATTTTATCTATTTTATAATTATTTATAATTTACTTCACTATTCACCCCCACCCTCCTGAACTCTCCACCATAACAAGTATAAATTAACTCTGTTATTCTATCTAGTATTTGTCTCTAGTCCATCCTTGTTTCCAAGCCAAATCTGAACTCCACCCGTTTGTCTAATTACTATATAAATAGTTACTCTTTTAACACTAAATATAATTGTCTACCTACATCATCTTTGAAATTATGTTGTTTATACTTTCTATTTATAACTTGAAGTCATTGTAAAAGTATGTTCAAACACCATTTTGTAACATATAATTGATTAATTTAGGATGTACGCAGTTGAAGAGAATCCACGAAATAAAATGAGCTCGTATTATCCTGCAAATATGTTCGTTCTTTTTTTATTCAAACTAATAAAGGGAACTGGCTGCATGATGTTCCTGAGTTGTTTCCTTGGTTTTCAAAATGTACTCCTGAACTTTTATAATTGGCTTTCAACAAAATGTCGTGCATTTCTCTAAGGAGACAGAGAAGAGATATCATAATGGACTGGTTTGCATTTCACATCAGACAGCAATCAGTCACTCGACCTACTGTCAATCGATATTTTATTTGAAGATCCTGGATGAAGAGAAAATATTGTGCAATAAACTCCGCTGGAAATTCTGTACATTATATGAACACTGTTCAGAACACAGCTATTATTATTATTATTGCTGTCATTGAGAACAAAAACAAATGTGAACATGTTATCTGCTTTTTTCAAAACAAACTACTGAATCTTTATCATAGAAACTCTAACTCTGTTTCTTTATCGTTCTTTTCCTCGTTCAACATATGCACATATGCACAGATCAATTTTAACATCACACATCATAAATAAATAGAGGAATTTGATTGAACTGAAGCAAACAAAATATCAGTTACGTCATCCACACTCTATCCCACAAAATTAAATCAATTGATTACAGATTCATCATGAGCTGACAATGGTTAGAGACATTGAAACCTGGAGTACTGACAGCTGTTTACATACGCACCATCGGGTTCGAATTCGGGTCTTCCGGTTACAAGCGAGCTCGTAGACTATTATGCCACTGGGACTCGATCCAATGGCCCATGAATTCTAACTTCTGCCAATTCACGACATAGTGCGACCACTAGCCAATGTCTTCAGCGAGTATTTGTCCTCACACCCGACCTGCTGCACCCTACTGGTCACGACTTCTCACTAGAACCCCAGGTAACTACCTACCTCCCCTATTCTGTAACCAATCAAATCTCTACAAACCAACACTTAAATCAATTGACATTACATACTGTGAGAAAAAGATACTATGAGCACTTTATAGTGAGACCTTCCAAATGCTACTATCAATAATACTACTATAACTACAATAATAATAATAATAATAATAATAATAATGAGAGGTTAATTTACTAGTTGTATTGATAGTACCACTATCAGCCAGCATACTAAACAATATTATCAGTAGTTATTCAGAGAAAAAGTGACTATATCACAGTATTTCAAACAAACACACTAATATACACAGTGACGTACATTTGATGATGATGAAAGATTAGCAATGATAACTGTAACAATAACAACATCAAAAAGAAATACTACACTGAATAGAAAACATCATTAATCAGAATATAGTAGTCTAATACCAAACAGTTATGTAGTATACCACCTTGCATCAACAGTAGAACATACGGCCTCAAGCTTTTCGAAGCTTCGGTATTGTTTCTACGGAGTGGGCTTGCTGGCTTCACATCCAACCTTCTTATTTTACCAAGTATTCCGCCGACTGGACGAGGTTTAGGAGCAAGTCGGCTGGGAATCGAACCCTGTCCTTCTGCGTCGTTGGAGAGCATTATACCGGTGAACCACTGACGCGCTGCTTAATATGATGTCCACTAAACTATATGACGTAAGCAGTTAAGAATGATTGCTTAGTCTCCTTGAAACTTACATATGTGCTAGTGAAGATCTCATTATCTTAACCAGAACACTTAATGTAATCACCACCAGACCACTTATCTAACAGACACGTAAGCCTAGTAATGAAATGTTGAAGATATCAAAACAATTATTATCAATTTGGGAGACATCCTGATTATTTCAAACTATTGTTGATATTAGATGGTTGGCACTCGTCAGCAAGGCGTATCTGCAACCTTAAAGGAACTCATGTGTCACCCAGAACTGCAGTCAGAGACAGTACCACTGAGCTATTCGGGCTCACGATTTACCTCCTGTAGGACTGACTGTATTGGATACTCTGATTGGACGCTAGTAACTAGTGTGATTGTGCATCAGACAAAGGATACATCACACTAGTTACTAGTGTCCAATCAAACAAAGTATTCCAAACTGTGCTTAGATTAGGTGGAGAAATTTAGATGTCAACTGTCTTATCTATGTTTAGCAATCGAAGGTGTAAAAACTTAGAGAATTGAGATAGAATTTCGTAGCATCCTATGGTAAAAGTTGAATTTTCATCAGTCGTATGTTTCGTATCCACTAAGTGTATACCGGTATGGAACTAAAAATCGACCTCATGATTCCTTTTTTTAATCACATTGGACAAAGTTCAAGAAGGTGGTGACGAGTCATTCTACCTATTTAACCGTTTCCACAAGAGCAGTTAAACAATTTATAAATGCACATTATTATTATCATACTGTGTTACAACTGCACAGTTTAATCTTAGTTTCACAATTCACTTTAGAACCAACCACTCTTTTATCTAATCACTATGAGACAATAGTTATTTTTTCTCTCCACCTCTACAAATATACACATTCTATTAACAATGATTGACTACCTGGATTATATAAACACTTACATGGATTAGTCTTTGTTGCTGTTATTACTACAGTCACATTGATTATTATCCACTAATTCGTTTAAATGAACTTTGATTCTGTTAACCACACTGATATAAAATGTCTATGCCTAGTAATTTGATTATATTGGTGGCCTGCTTGAATCACTGGGCTACCTGAACTTCCATCCACTATAATACATCAAAATTTCTCCATTTTGGATTGTTTTCATCATTCCACTGTGTCCCTGAGTCACGAAACGGCTTTCAAGCTACTGGTGTGCAATTTCTCAAAATAGACGAGGTAAAAATATCATAAGGAATTGGTTTTCACTTTAGGTCGAACAGCACTGCTGAGTCACTCGATACACTGTTGATTACTAATATATATTTGAAGATCCTGGATAAGGAATAAAGATTATGCTATAAAATCCGCTGAGAAGTCTGTACAGGGTGTGGACATTTTATCCAGAAGAAAGCTGTGACAATAATTGTTATGAAAAGCTTGGTGAAAACCTGCCGAAAATATGTATTTGCTTAAATTGTGTTCTACGATTAATATAAGCTCAGAACTTGAGCACTGTGGTAGAATGTAATTCCATATTAGATAAGTTTATTCGATATAACACATAGTGATGATAACGTTTCGACTATTGCACAACCCATTAAGTTCACATATGACAGTCTTCAACCACTGACAGTATTCAGAATTGTCGTATGCCACCATAAAACTTCACTATCAGTTCAGTTAGTTAGAACTGAGTCATCTGGAACAGATTTCTCAGGTACCAGGTTAATGAGACACACTTACCGTGCGAGGACTAATGATACTACTAGTTGCCCTGGCTGAGTAGTTAACTGGGAAGGGACTCGAGCTCGGGATCTACTGTCTGAAAGTCGAGTACTTAAGCGCACGAGTCACATCTTCACAATCACCCCAAGGGAGATGTGACAGTAAAGCAGATGTAAAACTAACACTACTACCATGGAATCCCACCTTGAGTGGAAAAAAAACTCGAGAAATGAACAGACTTTTTTTAAACATTATGACTTCTTGTTTAGTCACAGTAAATCTTGTGTTTTATAAGCATTTAATGTTATCAATAAAAGAATTCTTTTACGGTTTATAACTGACAGGATTTCATAGTAAATAAAAGAATATAAAAATTGTCTATTTCAAATAGGAGCTGAGTGACCATTGTACAAATGCTTCCTCTACTGTTATGCAACTATGATACAGTTGGGAAATGAAAGCAGTACTATTAGATCCAATCAGAAACAAAAAGGATTTGAATACTCAAGTCTTCTCATTCTACAGCACTCATCAGTAGGGTATACACTGCCAGTCAAAAAGGACCTCACATTACCTCGCTAGCTGACGTTCACGTCAAGCAACACCGTAAAAAAGGTCAGATCATGCTTAATACACGATCTCTAAATATTAAACAATATCATACTTCGAAAGGTTTTTTAAATGGTTGGAGGCAATCAATAAGAAGCCTTAGAGTCATAGAGTTGTCGTTCTTACTGACACACTCGTCAGTAAGGCATTTTTACAACCTTGAAGGAAGTGGTGTCCAGCCAGAAATGTGAGCCCCTGTCAACTAGTGCATCAGTAACAGAGGTTACTTCATTCTAACACCTAATCACTTAGCAACACAATTGGCAGTAAACAATATATCCTTATTTATTTTTATATAACAGAATAAATGAGAATCAATCTGTAATATTTTGACTTTTCAACTGAAAAGTGCATCGACGAATGAAGATCTGATTCGGATAGGTAATACACGTCGTGATAAAACATAAAAAAGCAACAACAAAAAATGAACAAACACATTTCACTGAATCAATACACAAACGACCAGTGAAATCCTAAAATTTAACATATTCTGTGATGAGTTCAAGTCTATTTATTTATAAAAGTTAAACATAAAGACAATTTTATTACTTCTTTGTTGTTGTCGTGTTTTTTTTACTTTTAAAATCTTGATAAGAAAATTTCATCACATGGAAATATCGACCAGAAAAATTTTTTTTAATTATAAACAATTACTGCATGGCTATTCTCTGCTGAATGGAAATAACCCACTTCAGTAAGAAAGGCTTTTAAAAGAATGGAATTGCGCGATTACAACAAAGAATGTGCTATATAATGGTAATAGCTAAAATGAATGAAGCATAATATGAAGATTGGGAAATCAAAATAGTAATTCTCTGTCTAAGAAGTTGATTTGGTTATTTTTGTGACTGGTACAAGTGGATGAACGACTTTCTTAACTTTAACCAACTTTTATAGCACTTCTGACACCGATATCATATTCGATTATGTATTAAACTGACTTGACTGGCTGGTTTCAACGTAGGACTTTGCACAGACGTGCAGCAGTTCGAGTTGCCACATACACAAAGCAGGAGAACAGAGTAAAGAGATTCAAACGAGAGATAATAAACAGAAGTGTGAGGGGAAAAGAATAGTAGATAGATCTTTATTGCATATCATAAATCACAAATACTGAATGCATTTGCACCAACCATTGACAACGATTTTCAGCCATATCACGAATTGTATCCAACCTTCATTGGTTCTTAGCATCCCGAGGACTCCAACCAGGCAGCAGTCTACACTTCCCTACGTGGCTTGAACTAACTGTTATGGATTTCATTGACTGTTTCTTTGTTTTGGTTTAACCACCACTACCTCTTTACCAACCTGATCATATGTCAGCCAACATTACCTGTCGAGGGAGGCGATGGCTAGGGGATGCATACGTAACACATGTCGTAACCATCTCAATCGGTGTAACTTGACAACCTCGTCGATTGATTTCCTTCCCCTAATCTCGCTATTGCTCACCTTATTATACCACTTAACACGGGAGATAGAACACAGACACCCATGATCAAAGACAGTACTAACCTTTTCGTATCTTCCACTCTCAATGCCATGTCTCACAGCCATAAAGGAGGACAGAACGAACTGCTGAGCAGTGCACACGTATGTATGTATTGAAAGGCACGAACATTGAACAGAAGTTTTTCTACTATAAGACTATGAAATTTAACTGCAGAAGCTTAGTAAAAGGATACTGAAAGAGAATGTAATTCAACCAACGAATCTGGAAAGCTTTATAACTTAAGGTAAGTGAGATATTCCAAGCAATTGTCTATGATAATTGACAAACGACGTCATCCTATAGAACTTTAATATATATATATGGAACTATTCTGTGAGACTGTTGACTTTCCATCTAATTTTTGTACGAAAGAGTATTTCTAGAAATTTCGAAAGTAAAATATTAGAAACTTTATCGAACAGGCTTCAAAATCTATTAGGATGGTACAAATGTGTTCAGTTCAGAACACCTCGAACATCACGGAAAAGTTACTAAACTTAACCTGCTTCCCTTCTTTTCATATAAATTTAGTCTATTTTCAAGCGTCATTTTACTTCTGGATACTTTCTTTTCCTGTAGTACTGTAGAGTATGTCAATTTCAAGTATTGGTTTGTAGGGATTTGGTTGATTGGTTACAGAATTTCATCATGAGCTCACATTAGTTAGAGAATCATTGGAAAACCTGGGAGTACTGGACAGCTGTTTCGTCCTAGTTTGGGACTCTTCATCAATACGCACCCACCGGGGATCGAACCCACCACCTTCTGTTTACAAGGCCAGCGAGCTCGTAGACCATTAAGCCACTGGGACCCGATCCAATGGCCAGTCCATGAATTCTAACTTCTGCCAATTCACGATATAGCGCAACCGCTAGCCAATGTCTTCGGCGAGTATTTGTCCTCACACCCGACCTGCTGCACCCTACTGGTCACGGCTTCCCACTGGAACCCCAGGTAACTACCTACCTGAATAGGGCCAGTCGCCAGTGAGCATCTCATTGATATTCAAGTATTGGTTTGTAGGGATTTGGTTGATTTCAATTATTGTATTTTCTGTGTAAAACTTGATTGCATCACATTCGTCCCCTCCCCCCCCAAACGACTAGAACGAACACATTTGTTTATTTTGTTGACACAACTCACTGGCCAAAAAATAACAACTTAGAGCTAGTGGGTTTCGTGATTCAATTTCGATCTAGGCAACTGAACAGTAGCATAAGCCCTAATAGATTACATAGAGAACACAGATCAGTACATGAAAACTCTTTCCCGGGAAATGGGTTGTATTATTATTACTGTTATTATTGTTATATTGTGTGAAATAAACCACCCAAATTATATCAGATCATACATTATTTAAACATCTGCTTGACTATAAACGTTCAAACTAAGTAATTTACATATGACGATGCAAAGCGTTTTGAAATTACAGAGATTTTAGCTCAGATAAAATCACTTTATCAATAAACTGATAGAACTCTACTGTAATACAGCAGTGTTGATTGAAAACCTGAATTTCTACAACAATCAAGACTTTATTGTTCAAATAACACTAACGTTTCATGTATACATGCTGTTTTCCAGGTTACCATAATTATCAGACAGATTCCTATCAATGGTGACTATATTCTGCCAAAAAAATTATCACTGAAACTGTCTGCGATAAAGTTAGCTTGGCAGACTAGAGTTGTTACAACGGAACGATGAAATGAGTAGATGCATCTCCTAACACATAACTGATTTGTTAAAAGTTGATTACCTGGACCAATGAATAACAGTTCTCTCAACGCGATGGTGACTGAAGTTGAGTAGAAAGCTCGAGTTCTACTAAAATTCAGTTTAGAAACACCCCTGATTCTAGTTTTAAATTAAAATAATCTGATTCTCCCATAACTCTCTCCCATGAGAAAAAAGACTCAGAAAATGAATGCTGAACACTTAACAAAGAACTTTCCAACATTGTGGTAAAGATAGTACTGTAGCTCTGTTAACAGAAGAGAAAAAACATCCCTAGGCTTCCCAATATGCCTTTGATGGGTGAGACAAAAGCGCAATAATCAATCAAAATATAGGCACAGAAAGCAAAAAGAGGGGAGTTTCCCATTTTATTTAGGGTACATAAAAGATTATCTTTTACTGTGAAACAATGTTTAAAATAGTGGTCAAATGTATGTAGTGTCAAGCGTTTGTATCTACTCAGACACTTAACGCCAAACTGATTTCCTCTTTTCAACCATTACATAATAGTATTCCAAGTTGTTAGAGGGTGTACTCTTCGATTTTTATTAAGGTTAAAGAAAATTAAGTTCAAGCATGATGAACGTTAGTAAGAATGACATCTACTTTCAGGTGTTTTTCTATACACTGATTCCTAACAACTACAGTACTGTGAAACCCACCTTAAAAGTTACATTTTGTCAATAGATTTCCGTCAGTTTTTAAGAACTGGGAAATGCATTGGTAATCGTTTGTGACAAATTTATATCCATAATTGGAAACTACCCAGATTATAAAGTGATGTAAATGGTTTGGCAGCAATGCCTTTGAGTTAAATTCTTTGAGGAGTCGTGAATCGGCAGAAGTTGAAATTCATGGACTGGCTATTGGATCGGGCCCCAGTGGCTTAATAGTCTACGAGCTCGCCTTGTAACCAGAAGGCCCTGGGTTCAAACCCCGGTGGGTGCGTACTGCTGAAGAGTTGCAGATTAGGACGAAACAGCTGTCCAGTACTCCCAGGTTTTTCAATGATTCTCTAACCAATGTCAGCTCATGATGTAATCCTGTAACCAATCAATCAAATCCCTACAAACCAACACTTGGAAGTTAACTTTCTTCATCATACAATTTTATTTGTTTGAAATCAGTTCCTGTTATAACAGGTTTTTCACGTTCCAGGTCATGAACCATGCTGACTGTGTGAGAACTGATGATGCTACAAGTTGCCAAGGCTAGAACAGGTGAAGCGGTGTTCAGACTTGGGACCTAGTGACTGAAAGTGGAGTGTTTAAGCTAATGGCACATCTTTACACAACATATAAGACATCTTGTTGATAAATGTCAAAAAAGCAAAGGAACCTAGTCGACTGATTACAAACAAAAAAATCCAACTAACCACTTTACGCCTAATCAAGATTTATTAGCTGGAATTTAATAGTCATCTATGTAACTACTTAAAACTAGGGGGGTACTGGACAGTTGATTTTATCCCAAATTGAAACTAATCAAAAATTATCACCAAAAAATCATAGAATACTTTCAGATTTTGTGAGAGCATATTGCCATCCAGCCATTGAGTTAGAATTTAACAGTCTTGTAAGGGGTTGGTGGTAAGTATGATGAAGAAAAACCTCGATTACCCAAATACTCCCTACTTTCCAATGAGTCTCCAAATGATTACGGTTTGTAATGAAACCAACCAAAAAATTAATCGACCAAAGAAGTAATAGTTTGAAGTTTAAGCTAGAGTTCAATTTAAGAAACACTAGCTTATAAGTTACAAAAACACCAACAAGAAAAACCGAATTAAATAAGAAATATGAAAAAAAAACGGTAAACTAACCGACTCTCTTAAACTAGGAGGCAGTGATGGGAAAGATGATGAATGCGCACCGGCTGTACGTTCACCCGTACAATTTGAAATTTTCTCCTTACCACGTCCATTTTGTTGACCAGATACATAACGTTTCCCACTACTGTTAGGAGCATTGTTATTTTTGTGACTACTCTTATGGTTCTGTACATTTTCTACACGTACTGGTTCACCGTAATTGCCATTTGAGAACTATGGGTAAAAATAAAATTATGTTATGTTATAACAACACACTAATATTGTTACTTAGTACAATGATAAAATCAGTAGTAACAGCATTACAGCACATCGATTCAGCTAACTAATTTTTAAGCAAGGTGAAGTTGTATTTCCAAACCTAAATAGTACTTGACAATGTAGGCGACTTTTATGCGACACATGCAACCTATTATTTGTCAAAATACTGCACTCTCTATTATTCCCAATATTTGTTGAAAAACAAAAAACTACTTTCGAGTTACAAACACCATATTTTCAGTTTTTAATAAAAGAGTGAACTTAGTATATTCAAGTATTGTGATTATTAGTATTATTATTGTTTCCTTTAGTTCCTAGAGGAACATAGAGGTTTCAGCCGCACGTCTCCATTGAGTTGGGTTCTCCGCCAACGTTTCCACCTGGCTCCACGTCTGCCCACATCCTTTCATCTCTTCTTCGCATGACTTCCTCCATGTCACCCTCGGACCACCAACTCACCGCTTCCCATTCGGGTTCCACTCGAGCAATGGCCTGGCGTGTAATGTCACTTGATGGTTTCCTAAGAGTATGGCCAATCCACCTCCATTTCTTCCCGCATATTTGTTGCACAATCGGTTCCTGCTGGGTTGGTTCGCTCCCACAGATCCCTGTTGCTGATCCTTTCTGGCCAGCCATCTGATCTTGAGTACTGAGCGAAGACAGTTGTTGATGAAGGTCGGTAGCTTGTTCGAAGTGCCGTTTATGACACGCCGAGTCTCTGATCCGTATAGTAGCATTGACTTCACATTGGAGTTGAAAATCCGGATCTGATTTTTTATGCTGAGTACTGCTGATCTCTACACAGACTTGAGAGTGATGAAAGCTTGCCTTACTATCCCAATCCTCGCTTGTGATTAACCAGTCTTAAATATTCTTTCTATGCGTTTATTTCGCCCACTGTTAGTTTAACTGGTTCAAAAATGACAAGTGGTGTATCATAGTACACTTTAACGTGAAGCATTCAACCACTCAAAAATCTAGAAAAATTTCAGACATGAAATAAGAGAACAGATGACTGGTTGTTCAGTAAAGCGGAAGAAAGTTAACTTGTACAATATCAACGCGGTATAAAATTCAAATATGAACCCTACTTAGTTGTATATTTTTGTTTTGTTTTTAATTTATTTAGGCTGACTGATTTAGGTACTCCACTTCCAATCATTATTTCAAACCATATACCATCTACAAAATGTTGGATGATAAAATGATGTCATGCAAAGTGTAAATCATGGCCTAGCACACAAATCTGTACATAAGAACCGATGGCACTAGCCAAATGTTCAAATCACTATTTAAAATTCCCCTGCCTAAATCAACTGAGCCACAATTCGTGAGTCCATTGAGAAAATGAAAACAAGTATAATGTCAACAGGAAAATAATTCTACTTGAGTGCTTTTCGCACATTTTAGTTAGCAATTTAATGAAGAAACACACTATGTAAACTTACATAACACTTTGTATCGTTATTCCGTGAGGTATTTTGACTCCAATAATGAGTATTTACATTATTTTTCGAAGGGAAAGCCACATGAGATTCACCTAATATTTCAACAGAACCGGTTGTATCTGTTTCTATTTCTCGTTTCCGCTTTTATTATTGTTGTCATTGTCATGAAGACGAATAGATGGAAAAAGAAAAAAGACGACAAAGTAAAAAATACCGCACTACAAATGATATTTACCTCAGAAATAAACTATAAAAATACAAACAGAATTAAGTGGAATTTAGAATAGTGTTCTACCTTTCCCAGAGATAATATTTCAGATAAAATGACTGATAAAATGAATGCGTCTTCATACAGCTTCAAACAACAGTCAATTACTTCGCATATTAGCAACAATATAGTTTTATTTTACCATCACATGGATACATAACAGTGGATGTGGCAGTCTGAACATACAACACTAAGGACTGGCCTACTGCCTTTGCCCTAACCTTTACAATGAGCCATTTGCTCCTAAACGGGTAAAATGTACGACAGTGATAATATGTATATATATATATATATATATATATACTGTTCTTTATAAACCTCAAATAAATCAATTGGAGCTCAAGCACACTGTTTTCGAAATGAAATTTCTATTGTACCAAGAATAGTGGAGTATTTTATTATCCTGGGAGCGTGAGCCATGGATTTACAACGAGTAGGTTGGGTTCTACTCAGGTTGTGAATTCGTTGATCACGTGTTCGTATACCGTCAGTTTTTAGAACTACGCCACATATACTGAAAGCCAATGATTGTTGTATTTCTTGAAACTAGGATTGTTTTCTATTCGTTGTACAGAAGTGTTCTTCAGAATAGTCTGTTAGAGAGAGGTGCTCTTGAGATGATCGCTAAAATCCTGAAACATCTCAAGTAGAATGAGGGCATAACAACTAGCCTTCACTACTGTTCTCAACCAACAGTGAGATGAGACAGGGCTATCTGATCACGTCACTCCTCTTTGACTTTACCGTCTACGACATTCTGGGAACAACTCTAAAGGAAGTGTGATGATGTAGTTCTACAACCTCCAATATCACACTTTGACCTTGAGTATGCAGACGGTAACATACATGTTAGCTGAGTTGCACTTAATCAGCGTATGACTAGTGTATGTAAGTGTAGTATATGCTTCACTCAATCTAAGTAAAATTATTGTTGCAGGATTGGCAGGAGCCTTTACCTGTAGTCAGACTTGGTAGTTTTTTGAGTGCCAGTGAAGGTGTGAAGGTTGAAATCTCTAATCATATAGTAAAGACTCGAGCGACGTACGACAACCTGGGTTACTTCTGGTGCCGTCGCGACGTCTGACTGGTCGTCAGAAGTTGGGTTTACAATGCTACTGGGCCTGCAGTCTTGCTCTATAGCTGTGAAACCTAGTCTTTCCAAGCTACTGATGTGCAGCCACTCTACGTATACGATTATCGCTGCCTCCATTAAACTACTTATGCCAAGCGGAATCATCATGTAACTGTGATTCGACCGTGTTTGCTTGAACATGATGGAGATCATCTTTCAACAAGTGATGCTATCCTTAGATATCAGATTTGTTGGCTGGGGCATATGCTACGAGTGTCATTCCAGCGGCTCTCATGCCGCTCATTATTTGGCAGCCCTAGGGCTGGAGGGAAAACGTGGAGAGGTAGCCAATCCATGGTGTTGTGTTAGGTTAGCATTTGTTTGTGCATTAAGACTCCCTGGATGGGAGCTGAGAGTCATAAGATATGGCTGAGAATCAACAATGACGAATATGCTGCCATTTTCTGCTTCAAGTGCTCTTGATAAGTAAGCTTGCTCGTTCTCATGATGCTCTCTTTGAATATTTTCGTTTCTTTTTCTCATATTGCTTTTGGTGTGGCACATCGTGTGACACCTATACCATACGAAGTTTGTATTGAGATGAATACATAGATATACCAAGATCAAAAAAGAACAGTAACTCTAGAAATGCACAAAGGGAGATCACGAGGCTCAAATCGACAGTGAGTGATCTCGTAAATTTGCGCCAAAGCTTGATTTGACGACCTCGATAATTTCTGGATAACTATGCTGCCTAGCCTAACAAGATAAGTGAGTTTAGATAGTAAAGGACAGAGTACAACACGTGTTCTGACCACAATAATCGATAGGGCTCCACGAATTATTGTTTATTTAATGCACATTTAAACAGACTTGTGAATACGCTAGTAATCAAATACATGAAGCTGGGGTTAAAAAGGGGATTTTTCCCTCTGTAACTGTGCAAACCTTAAGCAAGTTAAGTAGAAAAGGTACAATTGGAAATTAGTGAACAATATAAATATCAGACAATACTGTGATAAAAACAGTTAACTAGACATTTTTAGACTTCATAATAAGCTGGCATTTTAAAGTGGAAAAACACCCAAATTATAATCATGCCTAGGGAAATTAAGCAATATTAACAAAGAAAAAAGAAATAAGTATACGAATCTCCTAAGATGAGGAATATCAACATGAACACACCTTTCGTTTGAACTGACTGTTTTCATTGAATTCATGATCGTTTGCTCTACGCCTTACTGTTTTAGTTCCATCCATTTATTTTTGATTTATTACCAGAAACAAGAGTACATAACGAGCTGAAAAATCAAATTTCACGAGAAAAAGTTGTGAGTAACTTGAAATGTTTACCACATGGAATAACTGTTAATTAAATGAAAACGTCAAAGGTGAAACTGACTGGGAAAAATGTCTAGAGATGACAGAATATAGAAACCTAGATGGCGTAGGCAACCGTAGGATCAATTAGCGATTGATAACCGTTACTGGCGAAGTTGAAGTATCATAGCCACAGCCAAGGCCTTTCAAGGTTGACCCCGAAGGATAAATCGGAATCTATGATACTTGACTTCGCAAAGGATTAGTTGGAGCAATACGAAAAAGAAGTGCTGCAACATTAATTCCAATCATTCATCGTTTGGTATTGCTATGCATACTGATGATTAGAGGGGATATAACCAACTCTCATCTTTGGGTCATATTCATTATCGTACTAACCATTCTTCCGACCTCGTGGATCCAGTCACAGGCACGCATACTAACCCTATCGAAGGATTCTGGGGAGATTGAAGGAAAGAATCAGGAATGTCAATGGATCGCACAATAACATGGTTTTTAGCCACACCAATGAATACGTGTATCAGGTATGGTATGTTTCTCTGATAATCATCTTTGGAGAAACTGGAAGACGTTTTATCAATATACTAGAGACCGTTATCCGGCTTGATAACATTTTTTGACGTTTTTAATGCATTTTTTAAAACGATTTTGACGGTTTTTAGCATCTGAATCCTGATCGGTTGCTCAACGTGACTTTAGTTTGGTTATGACAGTTTAACTTTTTCCAGTTATTAGTGCATAATAGACCTATTTAGATTATAGGGGGGAAGAACTAATAGGTAAGATCAAAAGATTATCATACGGTTGCCTGACACAAAATCCGGTAGTAAAAGTCAGAGGAGTTAACGGTTTTCTCATGATTGAAAGTGAACAAGATTAATGAATTGTAAAGGAAAACAATACGGGTTTTCATTATTTGAGTTCGGTCGGTTACATGAATGAAATTGAAACCTAATACTAAACGACAGACATGTGGATTGTTGTTCTCGTTAAATGATTAATTACACGATGTAATCCTACAACCAACAATATTTGTGCAATTCAGATTTATTGGCTGAGGATAGAAGCCTTGGAGCATATGTTAATCCTTTTCTAGTAAATTTCTGTGGTTGTCTAAACCTTTCTTGAATGAATCAGTTAAGGTTGCAGATATCACTTCTTCTGGAAGTCGGTTCCAAGATTATATGACTCGGTGTGAGAACCAGCACTCCGCAGCAATATTACTTCTTCGTGGTTCTGGAACTCTCCTGACATGTCCCGACCAGGCCTTACTGCTCACCCCGAAAATAGGGTGAAATAAAAAATGAAATAAAAATCATGAGAAAATTTCCCCATAAAGAATTAGTCCGAATTCACACTTCACTCTCATAGAAATCGAATCACTTTCAGCCTTATATGTAATTCTTCAAGCCTAGTGACAACAAAATTTGTAGTGTCACTGATAAGAATAAATCACTCTGCACTTCGCATGCAAATCTATCCCAACCAACTTATATCAGATGGTATACGGCATTACAGACTCCATAACATAAGCTTAAGGATAGTTTGTCACCATTTTCTTAATTTACTTAATCAATTGTAATATGTTGCAGCTTGCACAAGGCGTCGTTTTGGCAAACAGGCACCAACCTGACATCTAATTTGTGAATAATTTAAAAGCATGAGAATTAAAAAGCATAAGCCTCATGAGTTTTAGTGGATTCTTAATGAAAGGACACCATAAAAAGAAAATTACAAACATAAGTACCACTATTGTAACGCAAATGTTAAACACGGCGCTTATAGAGGCAACACAAATTTCCAAATTTAATAAACTTATTTGCTATTCAAACTTGTTACATGGCTTAGACAAATTGATGAGGGATAGCCACAGACTTTTATTCGCCAGATTAAGCACCTCAATAGACAAGAAATTGTCATTATTTTTGTTGTTTGGGAAATATTTATAGTAAATTTTCACATGCATTTCCACATTTCAAATCAGTATTTTAGAAAAACAGTAGGTCTTAGAAATTATTTTTTAACTAGAATTCATGAGTATCAATCTGAATGCAAGCCACTTATTATCTAGGACATACAAGAAGAGTTATTAACTGGGTTTCACAGATGGTGACTGGAATCTTTTCAAGCGGCCTCTAGCTATTGGTAGATACGAACTGGAACTCCACATTCTGCAAATTTCCGGACAGTGTGCTTGAGGATGTCCTCATTAACTTGTAGTGTGACGTCCTAAGGAAAATTTCAGTCCAAACTCTTGGGGAAGTGTCTGAAAGAAAATGAAACCTTGGAACAATGGTTTCGCATTTTATTCACAAAAATTGTTTGCTCATTCTACCCCAGTAACGCATTACACAATTCCGAATCCGGATTCCACTTCCAACAGAACCCTGGAACTTTACACAAAAATAGTGCAGAATCACTTTCATATATGACGAGTCATTTAAGAGGTTTCGACGTTTTATTTGAAAAAGATGTATCTATTAAGCAGCAAGCTACGAGGTGCTAATATCGAAGCTCCAACTATATGTGACTAAAGACAGATTAACTAAGTAACACTTTTTATTCACATGTAACTTCACGCATACAATCAAGACTGTTAACAACATTTTAACCCTCCTCACAGATTAAAGATGGTTGAGTTGTGTACTGCAGTGTATTCATTTATCTGATGACTGCGATAAATTTTGGTGGAAATGTGTAAGGTTTTTGGAAGGTTTCTATTCAGACAATTAAGTGAATTACCGACCGATAGCTGGCAATACTATATGAGGTTAATTAGGTTTTAAAAACCTTATTTTCAAAAACACTCCAAAGGTTTGGTGCTTCGGGAAACCTGGTCAAACGCACGGAAGGGCATTAATCATCCAATACTATACGAATTATAAAGAAGATATTGTTCCTGCTTGCCCAATCGTCTCATCCTTCTGAGTTATTTAGTCATTAGCTGGATCTGAGTGACAATAGCATTCTGTTTTGTAAAGACACAACATCAGCTTTCTCAATGTAATGACTCCCCTGAGGGTGTCTGTTAGATTAGCCTATCTTCTGAGCTATGTCTTGGGTTTCCTATTGGGTGCATTTGCTTTTCATTGATGACGTTAAGTTTGAACTCGAGCAGAACTGTGACATGGAGACGAGAACAAAGTAGAGACAGTAGACAAAACTTGAATAAGCCGAGAAAGAAACTATCCCGGAGATTTCCGTGGACGAGCTACCTAACGCCGCATCGGTTAAGTAAGATATCTCTCGGTGCCGACCGGCAAACAGGTGTTTTGCTTTTCAAGTTTGACGATGGACTGATATCAGTTAGAAGACCACTGAACACCAGGGAGTACTGGACGGTTGTTTCATCCTAGTCTCAGACTCATCGGCAGTATCCACCCACTGGGTTTTGGACCTCCGACCCTCCAGTTACAAGGCAAGCTCGTAGACCTCTCAGCCACCAAGACCCGAATTAGTGGCCCAAGAAATCCAACTTCTACAAATTCGTGATTTTAGCACGACCACCAGCCAATGTCATCGGTGGGCATTTGTCCTCACCGCCTACAGGATGAGCCACACCGGTCACGACTACTCACTAAAAAGTCCGGAAACCCCGTCCTGTAGGCAGTCAGTAGCGAACATCAGATTAACTTTCCAGAGATAATTTGTAGGGATTACACTTATTTTCAAGGCTTGACCATGGACTGATATCAGTTACAGAACCATTTAAAAATCACGGATTGATAGCGGATAGAATTCATGGGCCATTGAACAGGGTCCCAGTGGCTGGGTGGTATACCAGCTTGCCTTGTAATTGGGAGGTCCTGTTTTCGAACCCTAGTGGGTGCGTACTGCCAATGGTTCCAAAAAACTATAACGAAACAACTGTCCAGTACTCCCTGGTTTGCGATGGTTCTTTAACTGATATCGGTCCATGGTCAAACTGCAAAAACAAGCCATAACCCTATAAATCAACTCTTGGAAGAAACAGGCGTTTGCTCAACTGTCACTGAAGACACGTTCCATGCGGCAGGCTTGTTAAGGAAGAAGACATTTTTGTCCTGCGGCCAAGGATGCCTCACTACCCATACACACAAAAATAAACAATTAGCACGCGCAATGAAAACATGTTAGTGAGTGTTCGTAGTTAATGTTCTCACGAATTCAGGCCTGAAATCAATTTTTATGGTCTGAAAAGAGGATGTCAAAACCGAGCACAGACACTTTACACTCCTGATAAGACTAAAAAACAAAAATATTACTTTCCCGGGTTTCACATTTAAGTTTAAAAGTGGACATCCACTCTGTAGTCCCAGGTCATGGATATTATAAGTTTGACTCTGCAGCCGAGTGTTGTATAGTCTTTCAGATAAGGTTAGGCACGGATATGGTTATGGTGTACGTGTGTTGACGGTATGCACAACCTGATACAATATGGTCAAACCTGTTTCATTTTCGCCAATAGTCTTTTGTTAATTATGACTACATATGTGAAAAAGCTAGGCACAATATACTACATCTTCACATCTGCACGAATGAAATTCTCATTGAACTCCAACGACTCTGCTTCATTTACGTCATCTATTCTGACTTCATTATCTCTTGGTTCTTACGTTTCAATGAAGCATGCTTTCAAGGAACTTAGCCCTAAGTTCCTATTGTAACGAAGACGCTTTGAACAGATAATGACTATGTATTTTCTCGACTTTAACTCCAAAACACCAGTATTCTTTGAACGAAGTTATATTGTTTGGCAATTAAAGCAAGACGAATACAAGTCTACAAACAAATGTTCAGTACAAATAAAATTATAAAGTACTTTTATTCGTATTCTTCCGTCTTCATCGAACTTGCACACGATCGGACCATTCACGCCTCCGAGTTGCTCGCCAATGGTGACCAAGGTCAGTGAACCAACGTTCAATGTTCATATTCCTTGACACATGCTCTCAAAGGAACCTCATTGTGGAAATAAAAAGGATGAGTATGGTTGGTGCTTACTGGTGTTTGAATTGCTTGCGACAAGTACTGACTCAGTCACGCGTGCAGTAACAAACCCATACTACTGCCAAGCCTGTTAGTTGGACTTGGTTTCACTTTATCTGTTAATAAATGCGGTTTCTATTTCTAAGTTAACACAGACAAAATATTGCCCATTAACACAGGCTTTTGAAAAAAGTAAGAAAGGATTAAACTTTCTTGTCAGAATAATTTAAATAGGTATTTCGCACGCATGATAATAATGACAATTTATATTTCGTATTAACTGGTATTTAAAAGAAGTGCAAGCTACAAGACACTGAACAAAAGAGTTAAGAGTGCCAGGGAAGACAAAAGAAAATATTGTGAAGCCATGACAAGTGAAACAGAACAAGCTGCAGGCAAAGGGGACCTCGCAACACTCTACCAAACTACTAGGTACCTATCGGGCAAACGTTTGACACAAATTAAGCCGGTGAAGGATGACAATGGAAAGTCACTCACCAAAGAAGTGGAGCAAAGGAAACACTGGGCTGAACACTTCAAAAGACTCCTAAATCGACCACCACCGACAATGCGCCCAACAATACCAACGACGGAGACAGAGCTACCAGTGAACACCAACCCCCCAACGAAATCAGAAGTCCTGAAAGCAATCAAGATGCTAAAAGCTGGAAAAGTAGCAGGACCAGATGGAATCCCAGCAGAAGCATTGAAAATGGACTCAGAGACAACAGCAGGCTTGATGACGCCACTACTGGAGAAGGTGTGGAAAGAAGGCAAAGTACCCGAGGATTGGAAGGAAGGATACTTATTCAAACTACCAAAGATAGGAGACTTAAGTCAATGCAAGAACTGGCGCGGAATTATGCTCCTGTCCATCCCAAGCAAAATACTAAGCCGCATCATCCTGGAGAGAATCAAACATGCCAACCTGGATGAAAAACTTCGACCGGAACAGGCTGGATTCAGGAGAAACAAGTCATGCATTGACCAGATCGCCACATTACGGATCATCATTGAACAAAGCTTGGAATGGCAGTCACCTCTCTATCTCAACTTCATCGACTTTGAAAAGGCCTTCAGCAGACAGCGTCGATCGAGAGGTGATTTGGCAACTACTTCGCTACTACCAAGGGGTGCCACCGACAATTATACATCTCATCCAACAGCTGCACGACAATGCTGCATGCCAAGTAATCCACAACGGGAAACTTACGGAACCCTTCGAAGTGAGTACAGGAGTAAGACAAGGCTGCCTACTATCGCCAATGATTTTCTTGATTGCAGTAGACTGAATAATGCAACAAACAGTGGGCAATGAGGAAACAAGCATAAAATGAACTCACACAAAGAACTTGGAGGATTTGGACTTCGCCGATGATATATGTCTGATTTCCCACAAACTGGAAGATATGCAAGCGAAAAGCAACAAGTTAGCAGAAGAAGCATCAAAGATAGGACTTCAGGTGAATATAGGGAAAACAGAGGTGATGAAGATTCCTGGGCAACACCACCAACAGCAACAACAACAACTGACAACAATCAGCATAAATGGGAGGAACCTGAAAGAGACAACCTCCTTTACCTACCTCGGAAGCATCGTTTCAACTACAGGCGGGCAGAACTGACGAGGATATCAAAGCAAGAATCGGAAAAGCAAGACAAGCTTTCACTACTCTCAAGTCTGTGTGGAGGTCAACAACACTCAGCATCAAAAATAAGATCCGGATTTTCAAATCCAATGTGAAGTCAGTGCTACTTACTACACGGATCAGAGACTTGGCGCGTCATAGAGAGCATCTCAAACAAACTACAGACCTTCATTAACGGTTGTCTTCGCTCAATACTCAAGATCAGATGGCCGGCCAGAAAAGATCAGCAACAGGGATCTCTGGGAGCGAACCAACCAGGAACCGATTGTGAAACAAATAAGCAGGAAGAAATGGAGATGGATTGGCTGGCCACAATCTGAGGAAACCATCAGGTGACATCACTAGACAAGCCATTGCTCGAGTGGAACCCGAAAGGGTGACTTGGAGGAGGTGATGTGAAGAGGAGATGAAAACGTGTGGACAGATATGGAGTCAGGTAAAGACTGTAGCAGAGAACCGAACGCAATGGAGACGCACGGCTGAAGCCCTATGTTCCTCTAGGAATTAAAGGAAACAATAATAATGATGATAAAAGAAGTGCATGCCACTTTTACAGGCACGATCAGTTATGTTATAGATTACAATCAAGAAGTATTAATACATTTTCAAAAGTTTAAATTGCTCAGTTATGGTGCAAGCAATCAGAACAGGTTCTTAAAAATTTTAAATTGTAAACCCTTCATTAAAGTTACTATCAGGGTTGAGCGACAACCCAATCTTCGTCCAGTTGTCTGTTGATAGTTATGGCCAACCGATATGCAACATATATCTGGGTGAGTGCAATGCCCTCACGTGATTAAAAGCTATTTCAGGAAAAGGATAACGTCCTGGGAGGCTGCGGAATGGTATCAAATACAGTTATGGATTACACATCATTGAAAGTATATTTACAAGAAGGAGATGGAGACTCCTTGGAATGATAGTCTACATTTGCAATGTTTAATGCTAACCATATTGGTCTAAGCATGGAAACTATGATGTCTTCGATGGAAATATAGCTATGTTCAAATATTGGTGTTGTTGTATTCTTAATCAGAATTTAGGCAAGCAACAAATATGAACAAAGAGTAAGTTGTAGCTTTAATAAAGGCCTAGGTAGTTAAGATCAAATAAAGTATAATAGTGCGTAAATAAAAAGATTATCATGGGATGGAGAAGTGATATTTCAGCGAGAAGTGAATTCAAAGATCTGGAGGATTTGAACCTGTAGGACAAATCGACATGTGAGATGTCTCACGAATTTCTGTAGTGCCCGTGGGGTAGCATCTTGACAAGACGTTTAACGGGCTTGTAGATGGTAGGAGTAAGGCTTTTTTATAATGTAGATCTGTACAGTCATTATCGTTTTCTAACCTTATGTTGAGAATCCAAACTAATGTTTAATTTTCGAACTGTCAAAATATGCGTATTGCTATCCTACAGATCGGAGCGATTCAAATTTGTGACCACTACCATGTCTGCTGATCAGCGTGCGCCATCCTGCTCCTTATGTTTTGACGTTTACCATCTTTTTGAAAATGAGGAGTGCTTCTAAAAGACACCAGGCAACCTTATGTATTTTATTACGTTTAATTCGTGAACTGATTGTTCATTGTTTAATCCAGAAATTCTTCGGGAATTGTGGGTTCAGCTTGTTTGACTAAGTTGCAAGCCTTAAAATTTTTCGCATGGGTATCCGCACTCCATACAACCGTTTGTAGAAGTAATTCTATCACAACTTAGGAGGATTATTGTATCGATAGACCTGTTCTAACCAGTCAATACAAGCTTAGTCCGTGGTATTACCTCGTCAAATCAAAAAGAGTTTCGAGTGGCATGCTGTGATTTTGAAAGGCCCATCTTTTACTGGACTGAAAAATGATTGACTCTCACCTCATCTCATTTATGTTTGAAGCATGAATCCAATTCCTTGGGCATAAATACTGCTTTGATTGTTCGCGGGATTAAAGCGACTTAGAGTTAGATATTTGTAGTCGAAGTCTCCTAAAGCATGTGTCCTGGTCACGTTCATTTTTATCGGCACTTGGACAAATAAACTCGGCAGCAAGTCTCAGGACTGTTCCAGATACAATTTCTGCAATTGAAGCCTGATGGTCGGATACCTGACATTAATACTGGTGGGAATTCTGTCTGGTGACTGGGGATAGAATAAGGTGTCAATGAAACTTTAAGTTGCCCATGGAAGCGTTCTGTTGCAGGGGATCAAGGAAATTCATCAACTCAGCTGAGCCTCAGCCGTTTTACCGTCGACGATCAATTCGTTTATCCTTGTGGATTGAAATATATAATTTTCAATATTGCAGCTGTGCATACGTTTGAGAATATCACCTTTAACTATTCTTTCCATAATCCAAGATGCTATGGGTGTGATATTGATTGGCCTATAGTTGTTGACTTCAGTTTTAGGTATTTTAATGTGGTTTTCCATTTATCTGGATAGGTTTGGCCCTCTAGGGACATTGTAAAGATCTTAAGTAATAATAGAGAAATGGCAGAACCACCGTGTTCATAAGAATGCGATGGTATACCGTCAATACCAGAACTACAAGAGTTTTTAAGAGTTTTAATGGCTTGGTTAATATTAGAATAAGTTAAATGAACTGTACTGATTTGTTTCAGCGCTTTAGAAGAAGAAAGTTCCATTGTAGATTGTAAACCGAGAAGTGAACTTGTGGGCTTAAGGTAGTTAGCTGCAAACGTCTCATTAAACAGTTCACACATGTCTGCATGGTTGCTGTATAGTTCGCCCTTGTTTATAAGGAGAGAAATTTTATGGCTTTGGCGATTCATTCGTTTCTTTAGGATTGCTGTGAGAGCACCTACTCTGGTGGTGCTGGCTAGTGAGGTGCATTCTTCATTTCTCATACGCAAGTCATGAGCTTGCGAGATGGAGCTAAGAGTATTAAGTATTGACCCTAGTGTACTAAAGTCGTGTCGTCTGAAGTAACTTGTTGACAGTCTCTTCAGTTTCCTACGATCCTTTGGCTTTATGAATGTCTTTCTATGTGGGGAAAACATTAGTGTTTGAAATGGGATGACAGCATCTAAGCATGTGTTGGAGTTATAGTAAAAGATGTCTAGAGCTTTCGAGAGGCTATCAGTATAGAAGTACTCTCTCCATTCTGAGGATCTTAGCATTGATTTCACTAGAGTCCAGTCTGCCTTACTGTAGTTCCTGTAAGTTATTTGTTGTGAAGTAGGGGTATGGGTTGCATTGCTACTTGACGGAAGTGGCAGTGCACACAGCTCTGTTTTGTGGTCGCTCCCTGGAAACTCAGAACCTACTAGGGTGGAAAGGGGACTTATATTGTGGCAGAAGATTAAGTCTGGTACGTTATTACCTCTTGTTGGGGTTGTGACAGTCTGTTTCCAGCCAAGTATATCCAGTGTGCCTAAGAACTTATCAAATTTAGTTGGGCCTGTGGGTATTTCCCAGTTGATTTCTGGTAAGTTGAAGTCTCCACATAGGATCTTATGATCGTAGTGTAGGGTGGATAATTGTTCCAGAGTATTAATAAGTTGGGTCTCGTAATTACTAAAGGTACCAGGTGCTCTGTAGGTGCATCCAATTAATACTATTGCGTTATTTAAGTGTAAGTTAACCCATAAAGTCTCAGGCATGTTAAGTGTACTACTTTCTAACCGTGATACAGTAAGTGCATTCAGAAAGTACATGAGACAACCCCCTCCCTCACCACCTTCCCTGTCACACCGAAAGTGTGTGTAGTTATCTAAGCTTATCTCTTCATCCAGTATGCTCGAATTACACCAAGATTCAGTGATGACAATTATAGGGGGTTCGTATATTACTGTGAGTGCTCTGAGCATTGGTAGTTTATTTAAAACAGATCTAGCATTTATGAGGATCAGGTAAAGATGAGATTTGAAATAGCATTTGAAGTATTTAAGTTCGTTAATCAGCCCCGAATGTGGTTCAGCATCCAGTAGTACTGTTTGACATGACGACCCTATGTTAAGAGGAGTTTCAGCATCATGCTCATCTATGTCTATCGAGTTGGTGTTTGCTGTTTTCGGTGAAGAATTAAGCGTTGGAGTACTGGATGTGCTATAGGCTAAGGCATTTTTATTTTTAGTTAAGCTGGAAACGTGGGTAGAGATCTTTATTTGACCTAAACTTGTGCATGTATCAGGTGTGCTTAATGGATGCGGGTGAACTAGACTGTTCCTATATTCATGCAAAGGGGGCGCCAGCACTAGCGGTTTAGGAGTGTTAGCATCCCTACCAGCTGTTTTTTCAACGCTGACAGGGACGCAGGGGATAAAAAATGATTGGGACCTTGTGATGACCATGGTTTATTATTCCACCTATTGTTAGGTACTAGCTGTGCCCTTGTAAGGTTTTCGTGTGTACTGCTTTTTGGGTTAGTTCCCAGCAGACTTGTACCATATATTCGATCAAAATTTATTTGTGTGCCATACTGTGAATACCCTGAGTTGTTGGTGGTCGAGTTCTGACTATTACCACTTGTACTATTGATGGTGGCATTGTTGTGGCGTTGGTTATCAGTGTGGGCCATGGTGCTATTTCGCACGTTGTGGGTGCCAATACTGTTGACCGTGGGAGATGTGGGCTTATTTATACTGCCATTTTTGTTGTTGGCATGATTTGGGGTCATATTCTTCTATTTTTTACCAATGGACTTATGGACAGGAGAGGACAGGGTCGACTTTCGGGGGATTTTGGCTTTTTTTCCGGGATTATTTGGTGACATGTCTATATCTACGGTGATAGGTGGTATAGTTTTATTGGCTATTTGATTACAATTAAGTGGCCTTTCGGTTGGTGTTGCAATCTGAGAAGATAATTCTGTGGGGTTTGAGAGGGGTGGTGCGGTGGGTTCTACGGTGTCTCTCAAAGGATTGGGTAAAATTGCTGCTTGCAATGTCCTATTGTTTATTCCACAATTAGACTCAGTGAGATAATTATATGCGCGCCTTTCTATGACTGTCCTGTCTACCGCAACCTTTATTAGTTTGTAATTTCTGGCTTGCGATAGGGTGTGTTGGGAGTGGATGAATTTTCTGGCCTCAGCCGGTGTTTCGAACTGAAAACGAATAGGACAACACTTTTCATGTTGACTCTTCTTCAGCCTGTAGCACTTAGTCTTGGAGTTGGGCATTTTCGCCTCACTAAGTAAGATGCGCTGTACCCTTTTTAGTGCCTCATTGTCCGGAACGTTGTAGACAATAGCATTTAGTTTAGCGTCGAGTCGTTTTGTTACTTCTGTAGTAACAAAGTTAATTAGGTTATCCACCTTAGATACCGATTCTGTGTCAAGGTTGTTAAGGTCTACAGTTTTCATGAGGATAGTTAAGGGTGTCAGTTCACAGACCTGCGATCTGATATCGCTGATCTGATCTGATAATTTGGATATTTTGGTATTGGTTTCAGAAATTCCAGGATTTACTGACTTCTTGTTTTTTATTTCCCTTAACTCGGCCTTAAGTTCTCCTATAGACAACTTTAGAAGTTCTATTTCTGAAGATATTACTGAAACAGAGCTTGAAGGCTGGAGCTTTTCGATAAGTACATAAGGTGTAGGGAGGGTTTCTGTATGAGCAGAGGGTACTGAATTTTTGGGAGTAGTGCTAATACTAGCTGTCAGTACAGTTTTATCCTCAGATTCAGCTCGACGCTTACGACATATAAGTGAGTTATGTGGCTCACTATAACCATTTGTAGGGAGTGTGTTGCTTGATGTAGCAATCAGAGACTTAAAATTAGTCATCAGATTTACAGGGGATTGAGTTCGTTGCTTTTTACTTTGGTTAACCATAACTATTTGATATGAGAGTTAATAGTTATAGGTATGGAGGAAGTAGAGTACTTGTGCAAGGATTACAACAAGATAAATTTTATGTAACGAATCACGCAAAAATGTAACGCAAACGTTGGACGTACCGCGTATTGAAGTCCCTAACGGAATGCCTTTCAACCTAAAGAAGTGCAAAGTAGTGCAACTTCATTCCGGCAGGTCACAGAGTGTAAATTACACCCTTGATGGCCAGAACTTGAGTTGTGTGCCATCAGAACGCGACCTAGGCCTTATTTTAACAGAAAAGCTAGACACCAGTGTAAATTACACGAGGGACGTCGCCAAAGCTTACGCAACTTTACACTATATGCATGGGCAGCTGGGAGCTCTTACTCCCGAACTATTCTTAAGATTGTATACGACATACGTGAGGCCACTCCTTGAGGTGCATAATATCATTGCTCCTCCGCTACTCAAAAGGGATGCTAACATCCTAGAAAGTGTCCAGAGACGAGTGACAAAATGGGTGATCGGCCTCCGCAACAAATCATATGAGGAAAGACTGAAGAAATTAAGTCTTTTCACACTTAGTTACCGAAGTCACAGGGGAGACCTCATCACCGTCTATAAGATCTTTAATGACCAGACCCACCCTAATATAAGCATCCTGCCATTAAGTGATTATAAGCTTCCACGAGGTAACCCGCTAAGGATAGCACACCAGAGACCAAAGACTCGAGTGCGTTCACATTTCTTCTCGCTTCGAGTTTGCCGTCTCTGGAACGCTTTAACGGCGGCCGTAACTACAGCGCCATCTGTGGAGACTTTTAAGCGGAAGTTGGACAATCATGGAGAAATGCATGGTTTACGTCTCAATGGCTTATCCTCTTAAAATTTGAAATCACACTGTCAATGGATAAGCATACAAGCTAAATCCCCACGACCCGTCCTGTCTTCTCTCACTGTACCGACTACTCTATCTTTTCTTTGGTCACCTTTATTATTTCACTTATCTCAACCTATATTATCTACACTACAACCTATTATTATTATTACTATTTTACTTTTATGACTACACCGAATGACCAACGGGTGTTAGGTCAAACTCCATTCACGACAGCAACTGAGTCCTAACACACTGCACACTACAAACCGCATCTTGACCAATCCTCGCACCACTCCTCTTGGAGTCTACCAGAGCTAAAGCAGTCGAGTGGCGGGATTTACTAAGCATAAGTTCACCGAAGATCTGGAACCTCTACCTTACAATCAAGAAGCGAGCTCAAAGAAATTACTGGTTTATACTAGCTCGTAATCAGGATATTGGATATGGCTTCTCCGGTTCATACAACTAACCCTGAAGGATCTGAGTTATGACTGCTATACTGTAACTTCACAGAAAAAACACTAGGGCCAGAGCGAAACTGCAGGGATTTTACGCGTAGTAAATGCGAATCGTTTGGCACTTTATTCTGACATTTTTGCGTTGAAGCTTTTAAGTCTTCAGTAAATGACCTTCGCGGTATCATTAATACTTTTAAGGTCGCGTAAATAAGACGGGGATTATTTATTGTCAGTCGAACTGTATGGTATGGTAAACCCGATTAAAAGCATGGCATGTCGACATGTTCAAAATATGGTTCAGAGTGTCTCTAAATGTTCTGGAAACGAGGCTCCTTATTCACCTGTCATAGACACCAACTCTGATTCGGCTTCTAGTTCCGTTAACACATCTAAGAGCTGTAAAATTTCAGGACAACCAGAGAAAAAGCCCGAATGTCACTCAGAATCAGATGAAAGATGTCATAGCAAAAATTGTCTTGCGCCTAACATATCTAGTCCCTGTGCTTTCCATTGCGAAGAAGACCAACAGTTACCTATTAAGTGTGCACAATCAAAAAAGATTTCACATGAAGGTATTAACGTGTAATGTTTAACTTCTGTCTAGACTTAGACGATCGCCAGTCTCCGAATGACTATCTCTGGCAGAAGTTGGAAGCGTTGATTGACCAGATGATCTCAGAGGAGGATGGGATTCCCGTCCGTAATGTAAAAAGTCTTATGTCCGTTATTCCCAGTACATTCACAGGTTTGTTACTTTTTGTATCTTTGTACTGTTTCCCCCGCAACCCTGTATATTTACAGATTAATATGTTTCATGCATGTCAAAACCGCAATTGTAATAAAAGGTATCAGCAGTTTGTATTCAGAAACAGATCCTATGTGCAAGTGTGACCTTGCAATGTGACATCAATTTGACGACATATTCACTTCGATTACGACCTAGGGAAAGTAGAAATGTGCCGTTGTAAAGTATTTTCATTTTAGACATCGAGCATCTTGTGTTGCTTGCACTGTCGTAGAAAGACATTACAGACGCCACGTTTGAAGGTAGAGCTGCAGAATCTATGCATAACATTATGGTGTCTGGAAGTTTTCCTCGGTATTTGGCTCTACTAGGGTTTCTGTTAGAAGTATGGAAATATAGATTTACCTACAACATGCTTGGTTTTTGTGTCCTATTATGCGCGGTTTGACCCCACCTGAGACACACCTATCCAGCTAATATTACATTCGTGTATTCTGTACACTTTGCCTATTGTCGAAAGCTTCCAAAGTTTTCTCTTCTGAAACCGACGAGTATAATAAATGAGAACAATATTTAAAAAGTATTGTTTCCAATTAAATCTCATCAGTCGTCTACATACATAACTCTGTCAGTAGGATGGTGTAGTTGTGCATGTATGTTTTGCAATTAGTCATAATCATAATAACTGTATTAAAATCACTGATGAAATATCAAGGTTATTTGTGATAACAAGGATGATGGAAGTTGGTATGATTATACAAATAAATGTTAGACATAGTAGCTAAAAACCAAGGAGAAGGAATAGGTTATATAATACTAGACCGTGGGGGAAGTAAATGAACCAAGTTTAAACAAAAATGTGACAAAACTAAAAAAGAGTTTATGTGCATCATTTTCGCACAATGAAGTATAAAGACTCATACTACTAAAGTAGAACTTCAAATACTGCGGATGCATTGCAGATAGTTTGACCACTCATGTCAAATAAGTTCCACACTGGCATGTGCGCCAAACATCTGCCCGACGCTTCTGTTAGTTGGAAATCTCAGGTATTCAAGGAACTTATATTTAATATTTGGAGTTGCTTGTGCTCCAATCGTTTTATGAAAAATGCCCACTTGCATATGTGAGAGAAATACAGCGTTATTTAGCAAAGATTCTTATTGTCTGTTTCATGTAATTGTAGCCGTATTGCTGGAAATTGTCTGTTTGTTGGACCTCGTGCTTTATTTAACATTTTGTCATGATGCACATATTATCATTCTGTGCGAGCACAGTGCTGTACGCCGAAGTGCTTTTGTTGAAAGGCGTTGTGTGCGAATTTGTACTAGTTATTTCACTCGAAATAGTATCATCGAAATCACACTCAAGACTATTTTTTGGCTGTTGAGTCGACAATACTGATATTCTGATCGCCTTCAACAGACATTCATAAACTAATAGTTTATGCTGTTCGCAGGAAGGATATATTTCACTGCTTATTTCTGCGGCAGAAAGATGTATTTGCACCGTGTCTAATTTCCATTGGAAGTTCAATGTTGTGCATGGTTTACAATAAGACCACCTTCAAATAGGAAGTTTAAGTCACCTCACAATTATGCTAATCCCTTTAGATATTAATGTTCTATAGTTGACCATTATGATCAGGTGGCGTTTCAGAATCAGTATTCTGAAAAGCATATCCTAAACGAGAAAGAGATTTAAACCTGTTAACAATGACAGATACGCTTTTGTAATGCAAGCTTCTTGTTGTAGTTATAAGCCTTGCGATTACTTCCATAACAGACGAATTTTATTTTATCAAAATGCTTTTTGTAGCCTTGTCTGCCCACAATTCGTAGTAAGCTTTCCTAGGTGTGAGCATAGTTCTTTCTAAGAGGTTTATTTAACTCTATTCGAAGAATGTCCACAAAATAATATGCTTATAATTTTTCTCTTTACTTTTAGGCAGTGATATCGTTCACTGGTTGATGGAACACACTGGTGCTAGCGATGTTACTGAAGCAGTTCATCTTGCTAGCCGTATTGCGTCTATGGGCTACATTTTTTGCATTGACGACCATGTGCTGACAGTTAAAAATGATGGGCATACTTATTACAGATTTCAAACACCTTTTCTGTACCCAAGTCGATGCATGGAAGCAGATACTGCAGATTATGCTGTATACTTGTGTAAACGCACTATGCAAAATAAACAAAGACTAGAGTTAGCCGGATTCGAAGCTGAACGTTTAGCTAGTTTACAGAATATTTACTGTCACAAATGGGAATTCATTTATATACAAGTAAGTCAGTTTGGAAACATTACCGGCTATCTAAACTATACAAGAGTATACACTTTCATGAATCGAAGAATGAGTCACGTGTATTGTGTGACGGTAATGACGTTACTTACATAACCGAACTGTATTATGTGAAGTTAATTTTAAGTGTGTTAACCACGTGTTAATCTGGATCAGCGAACTACAACTTCCCTTTAACTAACACTCAGTGCATCATAAGAAAGTTTATTATACTGACCAGTTGTTTAGATCTATGTATGCGGAATTGTTCAGATCACTAAATTGATAATTTTTAGTCTGCTACCTATAGCATTGAACCACAACTCTGCGATTATCCAGTGAACTAATCAATTACTAAAGTTTATGGGTTTAGTTTATACACGTAAAACTTGCGTGAGAACATTTGTGCTCTACTCCCACGATCCCAGTGAGAATTCATATATGACGGAAAATAAATGTGTAATCACAGAATTTGAAAGACATCTAGGTGGATTGGACAACATATGCAGATGGAAATTTGTGTCCGTCTGTATCTATCAAAGCAGTGTGATAACAATAGATTCATCATTAATAGTGGACATGGGTTGGTTAAAAAAACACATCTTCCCACCATCATATCTTTCCCAGATTCTTATATGGATTCGTTTTCAGATTCATGTCATAGTGAACCTTGTTATACTATGAAGTCAGCTGGAGTTGTAAATCTCTGTCAATTCAGATCCCTCAAACATATTTAAACATGCTGAAACACCATCTTGCTCGACAACATGGGGTGTTGAAAAGTTATCAAGTCAAAGCATGTCACGAATTCTTTAGTCATTGACTGTTATTGTAAATAACTTAGAACAATGTACGTTGCTAGGCTGAACTCCTCATGGTGCTCGGAGTTACCGATCGAATTCTCTGATTGAATTGGTTGATTAAATTTCGCAGTATACTTAATATTTGGCGCCCCCTTACATAATGAATTCCTTTGTAAAGAACCTGAAATCTTGTCTTGGAAAAAAATCAGATAATCTCCGGTCAACAGTCTGTTTTACGTCATTCATACGTAGTACAATTTTTTATGGTAGGTGTGTGGCTTGTCAGTTTTTACTTAATGAATCCCGGTTTCTCGTACATCAGGCTAGATAACCATCAAACATATAGAAAGCTATTTTAAATGGTATGTAAAATTTTGATAACCGCAAACCGTGGGACTTCGACCCGTGATGTTACTTTGCTGTATTGTTGTATTTGTTGTATTGAAGTCAAACACTTGGAGAGTGGTCCTTGAAAAAAACCTTCTTTTCAGCCTGTGCGTCCAGGCAGTTTTCTATGCCTCTTGTAAAAAATATGATAAGATAACTTGGTGAAACTCACCATTCTTAAAACCTGTATGTATTCAGTCATTAAATCCACTGTCGCTATGTTATCGTTATCCGTATACATGGACTGTCCCGCTTTTTATTTTTAACCATCATATGTATTCTTATATTCGTCGGTTATTCGTTACTGTTTGAATTCTCAGTCTGTCCTTACCGTTTTGAGTGGCTAATGATTTCATTTTAGAAAATTGACTTCCATTACATTATCTAACATGGTTATTCGGATATCGTGTGTCGCAGTCACCATTTACAATCTTCGCACATTAATGCGAATCCAATAACATGCTCAGTCAGAACTCTGGAATGTCTCGCTGTTGATATATACTGGATAAAAGATTTCAGCACACAAAATCCCAGTGAAATACTGTACATTACTTCTTCATCATTCATGTGAAATAATACGGTTCGAGTCTATCTACTCTGGGACCCTGCGTCATCGACGCCCCGCTTCCGGAGTGTTATTAAGTGATAAATCCAAGGTGTATTACTGAGGTGAACTCCCCTAAGCAAATGTTTATGTGCTGTTATATTGAAAGGTTATATTAGAGTTAAAGGTATCTTAACAGCGAAGCTTTGTTATTTCTTTTTCGATAGATAGCCTTCTGAATGCAACTAAAGATGAGTTCTGTCACAAGCTGATTGACCCTCTTAAGGAAGGTTGCCTGAAAGATGTGCAGTGCTAAATGTGGACTGTGAGGAGAAAATCAGGTGTCTAGGCTCAGAGGAGAGTTGTTCAGGTGATCATTAGTCAATAGGTGGTCGCATCTCAAATGAAGAAAACTGTCTGCTGCAGCTTTGCGCGTATCAGAACATATTTATTTGAAGCAACAACTTCCAATATATCCGTACTTCTGCCATTCAAGCTTAGACTCAACTAGATCTCGTAACAGCTGCCGATGATGTGGGTGCATACGTGGCTATCATCTTGTCCTCTGTATTTCTATCTTTCTACAATGTGTACCAGATTTTCTCGCGATTTGGCAGTGATTATAGACGTCGTTGTGCACCTTCTAATATAGCCAAATGTCAATATGATCTAGATTTAGGGCTACCTACTGACCCTTCAGAGGGTATAGACCAACACCGCTTGTATTTAATGGACACCGATGAGATCGCAAGTGAAGCCGCTTGAAATTTTATCATATTTTTTAAATACAGCCATTATGACGGTTTGATATCGTAAGCTGTTAATTTTTTCACGTTAGATTGTGTTAACTGATCATTCAGTTTTCACTTTTATACATATTATATACTTTTTAACTATCATATGCGTGTTACATATTTAATTTTTCAGGCTGAAGCAGAAGCTAAAGTAGATAAGAAAAGAGATAAATTGGAGAGATTGGTCCTTGAGTCACAAGAAAGAGCTTATTGGGATTTACATCGGCCTCCACCAGGTTGTATCAACACAACTGACATTGATATGCGTAAATTATGTCGTGCTAAACGTCCTAAAAAGACTCCATCACGACCTGTGAATTTCCCTATTCCAAGTGGTCCAGGTCAGTTTGTTGCACAAGTGTTTAATTAGCGTTATCCATAAATTTTGTACTGCCAATTAACCGTTTTAGCTAGAATTGTATGATTCGTTTGACCCCTGCAAATTTGACTTATCGACGTTCATATAGCGTCTACTTCTGATGAACCTCAGTATCAAATATCTGTATCCTCGAATCCATCTCCCCCAAATAACTTGATGAGTTACACTTCGACAACTCCATCTCCAAACAAAGAGACACAACTGTCTACAGGATACATATAAAACCTTAATTGCAAGCTGGTTCGTAGGTTGATTATCAGATCGCACCACACTGTAATGTACAAAAATGAAATCAACCTCATAAACAGTGATATGCTTCAATTCTTGAGGTCTCATAAGTGAAATATACATCACATGGCAATTATTTATGTATCGTGAGATAACTTGGGAATATGGATGTGTAGATAAGCACAGAATTGTTTTTTAAAAAGGAGTAGAATAATTCACTCACACATCTTTCTATTAGTTTCTAACTTCTGTTTCTTGCAGTCACTAAACAGTAACGCTATTGGAAATCGGCATCCTAGTACAGGTTCACATAACAGATTATGAACCACGTTGATTTTGTGAGGATTTACGCTACTAGTTGAGTACTCCGGTTGAGATGGAATGTAAATTTAATTAAACACCCAATATTTAGAACTCAGATATCTACAATAATAAGCTACAATGTATTATCCTCGTTGATTTAATATTATCCTTGGCATTATGCATACAAGTGATTACAAATACAAAAAGTTATCTTTTCTTTGGAACGGAAGCAAATTTACTTGAGTACATACTTCAGAAGATGTGCACGTATTATTTCAGTGAGATTTCTCAGTCTAAATGATATCAACCCAAACCATTTGGACTCACTAAAGTCAACAGAATCCAACATATCACATTTCCTATCTAACTTAATTAAAATAGGTAAACCGAATCATACTCTAAGTCTGACTTTAGTGTGTGGATCATAGTTACACAAACTTCCTCTATAACTGACTGAGTTTCAACACTGAATTTCGCACAAAGGTACAGCAGTTCAAGCTGCCACAGTCCATGTAGCGCACAGAAGTAAACAAGAGAGAGGGAGAGAGAAAAAGAAATTCAAAAAAAAAACTATAGGATGACGATCAACCCCCTACCTCAACTTCATTGACTTTGAAATGGCCTTTGTCTACGTTGAGAGTGAAGTAATTTAGAAACTACTTCAACACTACGGAGGGCCCCAAATCTTCATCAACGTCATCCAACAGCTATATGACAATGCCACTTGTCAGGTAAACTCAACTAAGGTTTTGAAGCGAATACAGGAGTAAGACAATGCTACCTACTACCACTGATGACATTCCCAATTGTGGTGGACTGGATTATACAGCAGCAATACTTTACACCAATACGAACACTGTAAATCTGAATTTTGCGGATGATTTATGTTTAATGCCACACAAACTCAAAGACTTGCAGGTAAAAGCCAAGAGAGTGGCAGAAGAAGCAGAAAAGACAGGACTTCAAGTAAACATCGAGAAGACGAAGGTGATGAACAACCACATGAATCAATCACTATCGACGGAGGAAATTTGAAAGAGGCCACTTCATTCACTTTTCTAGGTAGCATCGTTTCAACTATAGGCTGTGGCACAGATGAGGATGTCAAAACCTGAATAGGGAACGCCAGGCACACCATCACTCTGAAATCAGTTTGAAAATCTTCTGCACTGCACTCAGCATAAAGAAAAAATATGTGGATTTTCAAAACCAGAGTTAAATCAGTCAGTCACTTCTTCTCTATGGGTCAGAAACTTGCACTGCACATCACGAAAAGCATTTCCAACAACTAGCAACAGACTTTTATCAACAGCTGCCTTAGCTGGATCGATACTGAAGATCAAACGGTGGTTGGAAAGGATTAGCAACAAGAAACACTGCAGTGGAACAAACCGACCAAGAGCCGATTGCTCGACAAATATGTCGGAGAAAATGGAGATTGATAGGGCATACGTTGAGGAGGCAGTCGAATGACATCGCGCGCAATGCGTACCATCGCTCGAGTGGAATCCGAATGGGCAGCGACGAGTGGGTCGTCGGTGCGAGGGTGACATGGAGGAGGTGGTGTGGTGAGCAGGAGATGAGAGGTTATTGCCAATCGCGCACCCGGATGAAGAGGACAGCAGAAAATAGAACAAAGTGGAGATGTGTTGTTGAAGCCCTATGTACCACTCAGAACCCAAGGGAGTAACAATAATAAAAGAGAAATGTGAAGGAGAAAGAATAGTAACACAGGAAAAGCATGACAGCTTAGTGGATATGGGTGATTACAAAGAGTGGATTCATCTGTGAATCTTCAGTGTAGCGTTTTCATCATTTGACCTACGTTCATTTTCTCAACTCTTAAAGCGCTATTATTTTTCATATAAATTTCTATGAAAATTTTGTATGTGTTCAGCTTGTTTGAAATGTGTTGCGCTAACCCACTACACAATTCTGATAATACAAGTCTTCTTATCATATCGTGTAAATTCATCAATGGAATGAATTGTTTCAAATATTATACGTTACCAGTGTTATTGCTAGTAGGTAACATCATGGTTAGGAATTCTAAATTAAAGTAGAATAGTTCCTTTGTGCATTCTCATATCTAGATGTTTTCTATCATCTACCAGGTGATAATGAAAACCCATGAAAATGCGAGCAATTTTCTCATGAAAAATACGTTTTTGTTTACTTTAAGTGTGATACCTCACTTTCTATGTAAGCTATTTCTGCACATTTCAGATGGATCCATTCTATTCTCAGTTTTGGATGGTCTGTCACCACGGGATCGAATAGCTAAACTTCATGCTTGTTCACGTACAAGAATTAAACTATCAAAGGCTGCTGAAAGTTTACAAGTATGTTTCTGTTTATTGAATGGATTTTACTCCTATTGACTTACAATATGCAAGATTGTCTACTAATTATGTGAATCAGACATGTGGCATGTTTAGTAACTGACACTATACTGACAAACAAATTTGTGTGACGGAATGGAAACAGTATGTTTTCTTGAGGTTCTCGATACTTCCAGTTTTCGATAACTTAAGGGAACAAGATGGTTGTAAAACTTTAACTCTATGGCTGAAAATTGATTTTCTAAAACGAGGATCACATTGGAGTAATTAGTATGGAGAAGAGTAAAGATGTGATTCACTGGCCGAAGAGCTTGGTTTACATCCCACAAGTCATTGGTTCGTGTTCCGCTCCGCCTACTTCAGCTTTGGTAACTAGATAGCATCATCAGTCGTCACTCGATAAGTTTCACTCTTAGTCTGGTAGATAAAAGATCTGTTCCCCGCAACTGAGTTTAAACAAATCAAACAGTATTAGGGAGGAGTACATACTACCCACCAGGTTGCTTATCGCGCTTTTTGTGCAAAACCGTAAAGCTTTACTCTTATTGACCTTGTTATGTGGAGCGACCTGTAGATATGTAATCCATTAGTTAAACTTCAAGTGTAGCAGCTGTCTGTAGATCATTTTTGTCTCCCTTTATCCAATAGAAATTGGTTGACTTCCTTGATCCACCGAGGAAGGAGGCTCTGGAGTCGTTGTGCCACAGGATGATACTGCATACCGGTCTTGTCTCGCAAGAGGCAAGGATAAGTATGTTCGGTTCTCCTAAAAACCGATACCCAGTCAATGAGTATACCATTATAGCTTCCTTGTTACTGTATTCATTTAATATATCACAATATAAAACAGTATTATCCACTGAATAAAGTTTTGAATACAATTTATTTTCAGAATTACATCAAGGTGACTTCAAGACATGTCTTTTATTGTCTTTTTTTATTCTGTTATCAATCAAAATAGGAAAATTTCTCAAATATCTGGAGCTTGTTCTGCGTCATTCCAATTACAAATTTTCTAGCACTAATTGAGTAAATTAGGTTATTTTTCTAATTTTTTCTAATTTCAAAAAATGATACCTTATCCCATCCTGTTGTATGTATTGGTCTAATCAATGTTCTATTTAGATTCTTCAGCGTGTGAAGGTCTGTCATTCCTGATTTAGTCAAGTTTTGTATTCTGATAAACTTGGACCAGATAACAGTGTATTATAATGTTGGAGTTTTACTTTAATATCCATCTTATTTCTTATTCCAGAACTATTCTGATCAGTACTCTGAATTCGACCTATTGTTATTCACATCAACATCTGTTGGATTTTCTTCTCCTTCGGGAACTGGTGTAAATCAACCAAATACACTTGCTTCCACTGGTCAGTTGATATCAGGTGGCGGATTGAATACTAATGCTAATTCATCATCCTCATCTGCTGTACCTGGATCTATTCTGCGTTCATCTGGTGATAAATTGATTCATCATACACGAAGTATATCAGCGACTGGATTCAATGGGATCTCATCATTAACTTCTATGTCACTTGCGCGTACAGGTAGTGGAGTAGCAAATGGTGCACAAAATGTTACTGCAAGTGGACAGATTTCCAGTGGACATGGTTCGTCTGGACATATGGTGAATGTTGCTAGTGCACCCACTTCAGGTAATTAATTGATTTAATTTGTCTGTCTGTCTGGGTTCAACATAGAACTTGGCACCGAAGTGCAGCAGTTCGAGTTGCCACGTCCATTAGTTTAATTTATAGAAATTTGTGCTATCCTTGCATAATCTGATGTACATTGTTGTCATAGTGTTATTTCTAATGTCTGCAGTTGAGTCTTCATCGTTCTTTAAATGTAGGCATAACCGACAATTCAAGTTAAATGGACCTCTTTCTTATAATGCTATTCGAAAGGATTGTCTAGAAGTCTGGGTTTCCTCTATAGCTGTTAGTCACTAACACGACGCTCAAACCGAAGTCCCCGGCATATAAATGAAATTTATCATCTATTATTATGAGTCAAATTTTTCAACAGTATTTCTAATTCGAATACATTACTCACCACTATTGCTTTCTTGTTATCATTATTATTATTACTTGTCAGTGTATGATCCGACACAAGAACCAGTTAGTGCATTGAACCCATGGATTTCAGACAATCCAGATTATTGGAATACAGATGTGCGTCCTAAATACTTGCCTATTCGTCGTATTAAACGTTGGAGTTTTTCAATTCATGAATTACTGAAAGATCCAGTTGGCTTAGAAGAATTTCAACGGTGGTTAGAAAAAGAATTTTCAGCAGAAAATCTAAGATTTTGGCAGGCTTGTCAGGTAAGAGATGTTTGTGTGCGCTCATTTGTCTGTATGTAGTTTGATTAAAAACCAAGAAAATAGCTAATTGACTTAGAGTATATTATTATTATTCCCTTGGGTTCCGAGTGGAACATAGGACTTCGACAACACATCTCCACTTTTTTCTATTCTCTGCAGTCCTGCTTAGCTGGTCCCATGATTACCCATTAGCTTTCATATCCTCCTCACACGATCTCCTCCATGTCACCCTCAGACGCCCAACTAGTCGTCTCTCTTTCGGGTCCCCCTCGAGCTCTGGCTTGGCGTGCTAACTCACCCAACAGTCTACTTAACGTGTGTCCGACACGTCTCTATTTTCGTCTACATATTTGTTGAGCAGAAGGTTTCCGGGTGGTTGGTTGCCAGAGTTTCTTGCTGCTAATTCTTTCCACCCACCATTTGATCTTCAGTATCGATCCAGCTAAGGCAGCTGTTGATAAAAGTCTGTCGCTAGCTGTTGGAAATGCTTATCGTGACACGTCAAGTTTCCAAATGACTGACTTAACATTGGTGTTAAAAATCCGGATTTTGTTCTTTCTACTGAGTGCAGTACAGGTTTCCAAACTGATTTTAGGGTAATGATGGTCTGTCTTGCCTTTCCGATTCTGGTTGGTTCTGACATCCTGATCCGTGTTCAACTGTCTGTAGTTGAAACGATGCTGCGTAACCAGATAAGTGGAGGAAGTGACCTTTTTCAAATTTCCTCCGTTGATAATGATTGATGTTTGTTGTTGTTGCTGTTGGCTAGTTATCTTCATCACCTCCGACTTCTCTATGTTCACTCACAGTACACAGATGATATACCTATATTGAATAAAGATGTTGACAAAATATAGAGTGCTCTACGCCTTGAGCTTAAAATCTAGTCATGTTTGGTATGCTTTTCGTCCGTGTCAAGTGTCAAATAATCCTACAAAAATGGTTTGCATTAACTTATACTTTAAAAATAAAGAGTGAAAGTGGTCAAATGTTCTGACTGCTGACTATCCAGGATGTTGTATTAGTCTAAATGGACGACTTATTGCTGACGAAATTTCAGCGTGAATACGAAACGTTCATTTGACATCCGCTAACCCTGCGTCATCTTTGGCGTCGGAGAAATATTCAGCCATATGTCAGTGAACATGTATACTGTGCAACAGTTCCATCATTGACATATCAAGTATTGATTGGACCAATGCGGTGAGTAGTACTGTTATGCGTCGTATTAGATAAGGATAGTCAGTCACTTGAAGTGACTAGACTATGTGTCACGCATGTTTAGCCACCGTCCTCCTCAAAGATTAATGTCAATTAAAGTAGGATTGAGTTAGAAAAGAGTAAAAAAGAAAGTAGTCATGTTAAAGCATAACACGAATCCATGAATATACTGATTGTTAGTTTAAGTCATGAAGGTATATGTAGTTGACACGGCTGCTATTGTTGTGATGCTAAGCACTAATTATTCGATACTTAGCGAAAGAGATCAAAACTGTATATAGTAGCGCAAATGTTTTTATTCTGTCATCTTTGAAACTTTAAAAATCACTACTGTTGAACAAGTCAGTCTTTTCCTCAGACTTTTGCCCATCATACTATTATTCTCTTTTTTTTGTATACTCTTGAACTGAGACACGTCTGTGTAAAGCTCAACGTTGATTCTTCAGTCAAACATTGAATACATCACAATTGTACATGTATGTATAATCTATGTATAATCTATCTATAATTTATGGAGATTTCTGTGTACAGACTGTACAGCTTCTATGATGACTGCTTCTACTTGTGTAACTACTCTGTGTTTTGTAGCTCAGATGGATTTATGACATTCAGTCGACACTAAATAATTTATCTGCCATCTATTAACCTTTATTTCTTCCCATATTGTCGTACAGGAAGGTACAAATTCTGTGTGAGCATTGATTGCAGCACAACCATATAATGGAGTCCAAGGATTTTACATTATTATTTTGTAAGGAAGAAGACTTAGAAACTATGCGTAGGAATCTTTATAAAATTGAAATTGAGGTGATGTTTAGACATTCAAATCCACTCAGAAAGAATTTCATTCTAAGAATTCCGTTGGTTCATTAAACCTTCCAGTTACAGGTCAAGCTCTAGTGGGAAGTCGTGGCCAGTAGGGTGCAGTAGGTCAGGTTTGAGAACAAATACTCGCCGATGACATTGGCTATTGGTCGCTCTATTTCGCGAATTAATAGAAGTTGGAATTCATCGACTGGCCATTGGGTCGGGTCCCAGTAGCTTAATGGTCTATGACCTCGCTTTGTAATCGGAAGGTCGCAGGTTCAAACCTTGGTGGTGATTGCACACTGATGAGGAGTCCCAAACTAGGATGACGAAACAGCTGTCCAGTACTCCCTGGTTTTCCAATGGTTCTCTAATCGATGTCAGCTCATGATGAAATCCTGACACTAGTCGTATGCACATTTTCTACATGAGGTACAAGACTTTGTCAATAATGAGATTCTGCTACTTAGATAATTAAAATAGTCAACCTGAACTAACACTTTTTGGGGGCGAGGTGGAGTCTTTTTGACTTCAATTCTGCGTAGTCTCTTCTTTCCATATTTCATTCTTAAATAATAAATCATGACCACGCGTATTTCAACATGAACAGCTCAATAATTTATGTGGATTCAGTTGACAAAATTTATTTTTTGTATCTCTTAAATATTTTTTTCTGCTGTGAATGTTAGGTGCTAAAAGGTGCTCCTCTTCGTGAAGTTCGTCAATCAATAATGAATATATATCAACAATACCTGGCACCGAATGCAGTAGAACCAATAAATATTGATAGTAGAATTGCTGATCTAGTTCGACGTCATATAGACGATGAATTGAATACAACACCGAATCGATATTGTTTTGAAGCTGCTGAAGAGCATATTTTTCATCTGATGAAATCAGATTCCTATTGTCGTTTTCTACGATCTGATGTCTATCGTGAATTATTTCGTGGTGGTAAGAAAAAATCTAAAAAACAACGTAGTGTAATAAATACGAGTACTTGTTCAGCACCTGGTGGGGGTGGAGCAATTCAGATTGCTGCATCAGTCAATTTTACTGGGATTGAGTAATCAACCCGATTGGGATAAACAATCGCATTTTAAAGTATCTTCTTTAACCAAATACACTTCAGTACTTTCTTTGTTTCCAATTTAATTTTTCTGCACTTTATCATGGTATATTGTTACTTATGAGATTTAATTTTCACAGTCAATATTATGTGCAATTTAAATGTTTTCAAAGTTTTTAAACCCCCTAAAGATCTATGCTCTTTTAATTCTATCATTGTATGTTCGATTAAGGGGGGGGGGGAGTGAAATCAGATACCTTTGGTGACTTCAACGCTTTCCATCCAACTAACTCTTCATCCGTTTCTTCTTACATCCAGTTTAGAGTTTAGTCTCCATCATTTCATTTGTCGGCCTAGTTGTGGAATGTGTTTAATATAACTTGAATGACTAGTCAACTTACAGAGGCTTGAAATTGACATCTTGTCGGCATTTTCTTGGACTGGGTTTCTTTTTACTGGTTCAACACGCGTATTCTGTCATTCCTACGAACAAATTTAATGAGTCAGAAAGTGAAAAAGGATTATTTATTACGTTGTTAAAGTTATTAAGTGTTCCACTGTGATATCTCAGTCTTTTCTTTGTTTTCATCCTCTGAAGTCCTATGCATTTATTATTATTTATATCCACTAATTTGTGTTTGTGAATTAACACGTTATTCAGTTTGTTTCTTTTCAATCTTCCTCTCTTTCCTGAATAATTCTGCTGACATTTATTTATTTATTTTGTTTGTGACTGCTTTAATTGAATTTGTTTAATGCTCAAACATTTATCAATCATTGGTGTCCATTCCACATAGTGTTGTTGCGTTGGGCAGCGGAGTTTAATTAAACACAGGAATGTTTTTTTTATTGTACAGGTTATTCTATATATTTATCATGCATATTTCATTCTGGGAATATTTTCTAAGCATTTGGTACTCTGTGGTTGCATTTAAACTAATTTGACTTCTGATTTTATTATTTTACTTATTACAGATAGTTTATTTATTGACTGTGATCTTAATTTAATTTGGTTTTTTTCGCATATACTTATTTGACTACTTACAGTGTTTGTTTAAGTAGTGATCTGTGCAGATCATTCATTATTGGGCACTGTGATGTATGTGTGGCTATTATCATTGATATTTTACTTATTATTATTACTATTATTTATTCAAAATTTCCGCTTATCTTAACTGCATAGTGTAATTTTATGTGATAGTAAACTAAATCGTATTGCTGAAACTTTCGTCACACCAGTTACTTAGAATTATAAAATCATGTCATTGATAACCTGATATTCTTTGAGTAAACTATCTGAGCGTTGTTGTTAAACGAAAAAATTTCAGTTTGGTTGGTGACATGTTTTGATAATACGGAATGGTGAAGGCCTGATATCCAGCTATCCATCACGGGACGTGAACGCCGTATCTAGAAGTTATGCTAAATGTTTGTGCCCATAGGGTATCTTCGTTCATTTGCTTATATTAGGAATAGAAATATGATAGGTATTGATATTGGTTGTTGATAAACTTTATAAGTTGGTCGACGAAGTTATGAAACTTCATGGATTCATAAGGCTAAGTCGTGCGGTACCCAAGCACAGTTACTGTACTTCTTGAAAAGCAGTATTAGCTAGTGTAAAATTAATTCGTTAAAACATAGAGGTTACCAGACCGAAATTGATTGCTTGCTTTCCAAGTGGAACATAAGACTTCAAGCATTGAATTTTTAGTAGTGGTGGCGTTGTTTTTATTTGGGTGTTACTAGCCTCACGTCCAACCCCCGCTTTTCGGGTCTTACCAGGGTTTAGGAGAGCGCCGGCGGGGGATCGAACGTGGACCTCCTGTATGACTGGCGAATATTCTACCACTTATGCACAGATATTAGGAATATACTCAAAACATAGCTCATTCTTGAATTCACTGACTTTAGATGTCAACTGCGTATGAATATATAAGCCAAATGTCAGAGGTTGACAAGATGCTAAGGATCAGTGGTTAAGTACTTTAAAGAATGGTTCAAAACCATCCACAATAGTGCAAACGTATTCATCCTTTACTATCTTCCAGATTATGAGCTACAACTCTTCATTTAATTATTCTCTCTCCCATACATCGTTCATTATGCTTCTGTTCCCCATTGTAATGTGGGACACATTGCAGAAGACGACACCAATATACTACTCACAAATTCTCGTCAGTAACACGCCCCACAACAGTATGTAAATGATTTCCACTCCTTCAGGTATTTTTTTAATATAATATTAGAGTATTTTGATTGGACACTAGTAACTAGTGCGACGTGTCTAGTCCTTTCTTTGGTGCAGACTGAATTCTACCAGTCAGGTTTGCAATGTGGCCACCATTCTAGGTAGCTCGCCATTATGGTGCACATTGATTTGATGATATTAGATAGTTGGAGGCAATCGGCAGGAAGCCTTGGACCTAGGTTTCGTGCTAGTTGGCACTCGTCAGCAAGGCGTATCTGCAACCTTGAAGTAACTCATGTCCCTTCTGAGATTCGAACCCGCGTCACCCAGTGCTGCAGTCAGAGACGTTACCACTGAGCTATTCGGGCTCGCGATTGACCTCCTGTAGGACTGTAGTGGGTATTTTGATAATATTAGAGTCAAATTGGTGGGTATATGACATTATCATTTTTACTAACACTTACTCGGACTCCTTAATCTTAAACCTTGTTTTAAACATAACCGATATCTTTGAGAATTACCATACAATTATAATGCGTGGAAACAGTTGAGAATAGAATGGCGAGTCTCACCTGCATATTAATCTCTATTATGGACATGAGTGGTAAACTGATAAAAAATATAGAATCCTCAATATTTTCTTTACTTAAAGTCCTCACTTCTTTCAATGAGGATTTATATCCTCAATTGCTCATGCACCTAACCTCTAAACTATATTTACTTGGAAAAAGCGGTAATTAACACTTTAAGGAACATCCTCTTATTTGGTTATCGAAATCTGTTTTATGGTTTGTGTCTTCTATCCATTACCACTCTCAATCTATCCTAGACTGAAGTAGATTAGTTTGTAATTTCACGAACTGCAAAGACAACAGAAGGCTTTAATTAAGCTGAAACTGCCTTCACATAAAGTTCAGTTACTTGATAGTTTATTTCTGATGAATTCAAATAATACTTCCTAATCTTATCGTGAAATATACTTACTAAATAGAATGTTCCTCACCTTTTTATCTATTGATAGATCAACTGTGATAGACAATAATTCCTAGTAATAAGGAATATGTTTCACTCACTGGTAGTTTCGAAACGTCTTTCAGTATGACTAGGTTTGATCTACAGTGGGGTCATAGGTGCTTACTACTGAAGATCTCCAGACTAAGACGAAACAGCTATCCAAGTCTTGTTGGTTTCCAATGGTTTGCTAACTCATGCGAATCCGTTGTCTAACTTGAGACCAGCCATATCCCTGCAAATCAACACTTCAGAATGCATTTATTTTAATTTAACTTAGCTATTTACAATCACCAGTGATTGAAAAGCAGTTTTCGGTGATGGGTAAATCATATTTTGGTTTGAATGACTTGTCGTTATGATAATGACGCCAACCTTATCATCTTAGAAAATAACGGTAATTCTCGGGTTATAGAACTATCATACCAACAGGAATCTTATTGGCTACTAACAAACCTATAAAATCAAGCTGATTTGTCCTCGTATAAACTATTGCCTCAATAATGAAGTGAAGTTTTTCACTAACATCCCTGCAGAATTCTCATGCTCACAGGACAAGTGACTGTCACTAGTTTATTGAACATACTTTCGTAAATTAATATCTAGTACCAATAATTATTCTTATAAATAATTCAACGAAGTTTTCGTAAACACTTCTACCTACTGAAAATAGATTTCAGTAGCTAAAAGAAAAGGAGGTCAGCGAAGAGTTACTTTTTTCGGTGATATCATTCTCAAGCTGTACAACCGCATATATACATAGTAAATTCTCTTAGCAACAAAAGGAATATTTCCAAAGATGTGTTATTAGAGTTTTAAATTTTAGATAACAAATTAAGTTACATAGAAAGCGTTAGTTGGGTAGAAACTTAAATTAAATTAATAAGTAAATTGAGTGACGTAATATAATTGACGGAGTTGAGAACAATTCAACTAAAATTTGAATGAGTGTCAAGTTAACAACAGTGGTATTAGGATATCATCATTAAACGTGCTGAAAAATCATCACAGATATGTCTACGGTTCTAAGTGATAACAACGATGTAGCACAAAAATTTTAAATGAGAACTGTTTGGATGATGAATTAATGAGAGTAGTAATGTCTCGTTCTATCCATATATACATATATTGAAATGAAATGAGTTGTCATTATGGAAATGAAACATTCTTCACTGTTAATCTTCATGTTATTTGTGCCCACTATATTGACTGGTCTATTTTCTCGGTGGCCTGCTTAAAACTTTGGCTACCGGCAAGCTCCATCAATATATTGCACATAATTTCTCTTATCCAATTTGTTTTAGTCTAACAAAATATCATAATTAGGCTGCACGTATGTGACAGAACACAACAAGGCAGTTGTTATCTGCATATTTCCAATTGTTTGAAGTTGTTGGTTTGAACTGATGCAATGCAGTTTTGCTGGTGTAATCACATGACACTCTGTTGTCCAGTTTAAACTCACCTCATGTAACACCGATCTGAAATTATCACAGATCTAAGAGAACACAAATTTTTCACAATTCCATGTTTATTTCACATTCGTTCAATTTTCAAATAACAATATCTTTGTTTTTACTGCAGTGATCTGAATTTCGTTATCTGTAACACTAATACCAATACGATTTTATCTACAACTTATACCGACCACTGTATGACAACACTTTCAAAATTGCATTTTTCTAAGCCTTTAAACAAAGATTCACCTCTGTATGAAACCACTTCTCGTTTAGAATGTTTGTAAGAGTCCGTTACCAAAAAGAAGACGAATGCAGTATCTTTAACGGCAGCTCATTATAACACTACACAGAAAATCGAAGTTAATTGAGGTGATGGTGGACTCCAGACAGGCTTCGATAATTTCTAAAAGACTGCTTTTTCGTGCACATAATTGCTTCCCATTGATTTCAGTTACATTCGAACCATAAACACTAGAGGAGCTGTAATCTGGAGTCCGACAGTGGACGAAATCAATATGATGTCCTTATAATCTACAAATCTGATGTTTGTCGACCACCATCACACTATTTATATTGATGATCTCACTGAATCAGATGGGTACGTTTACAAGAAGTCTGCATCTCATAATGTCGCCTTTAAAACAAATGCACATAACACCTGTAATCATATACACACCTTCACACAGAAAGTATACATCTAATCTTGTCAACGGTCATCTTCAGTTATATGACGAATGTCGAACTAACGGAAATACACCAGGAACTTGACTTAACCTGCAGACGCTTGCTAGAGAGAGGTCGTTACTGACGAGTGTCATTATCTAACTGTTTTTGGTTTCCGGATCCTCAAAAAGGAGACTCTGGGAAATACAACGACAACACATGACCACTAGCCTTAGTGGTAAGGTGTGCGCGACAAAATCAACAGGTTTTTAGAGATGCCAGAGAGCCAAATGTAATTGCATCCACCAATATACTAGTATTCATAAAGAGGTGGCTCATGAAATAGCCCTAAATACTCTGTTTGGCTCAAATGAACTCATCCTTGTATCTTTTCAATTAATAAACGCCTCTCAAGCATTCTAACAATTAATCTATCAATTACTCCATGGTATTTCTTGATTATGCACATGCATTCTCGACCTGTACACCGGCAATTTAGATGAGGTCAATAACGCTCTGACGGCTGAATAATTGAACCAATTCCTAACTGAGACACAGACGTATACTCTTTTTCATTTAAGATGTCACTTACCGTGTAATCAGATTCTCACCGTCACTCAACTCACTGACATCTTCTCTGTTGTCTCACAAGCACTACTTCATTGTCTATGTGTAATAGCCTGTTTGCTTCATTTGTCACTTTGGCTATTCAGTCACTCATAAACATCGAGTGGTTGTTAGTTGAAACGCTGTTTCCTTTAGGCGAAACAGTGAAGACACCTCTGACATTTCTCTTAGGAGCGCTTTGCAACAGCATATGGCAGTGGCTACTTTATTCCAAACAGTGCCTTAAGCACAATGTGGAATTTTCAGTATGTTGAAAGGTCAGCTACACCTGGCATTCCCATCGAGTCACCTATTCATCAAGTACTAACCGGGGCCTTACGTTGCTTACCTTTGGTGATCGGACGAGAACCGGTGTTTACAAAAGGGTTATGGTCGCTTTGAATGTCTAATACCTTCTGGATGACAAGGTTTTGAACACAGTTTATTGTTCATAATCATATGCATGATAAACATAAGACTTCGAAACTTGAGTTCTATAGTTTTCTTTGTTTTTTCTTATTTACCGTAGGGGTAGTAGAATTTTCCAGATATCTGATACAGGTGTTGAATCCTTCTCATTACACGAATGTACATTTGATTCGATAGATTAGGCTTCCATTATCAATCCCTCACATCCTTTTGTATGGTTGTGTGTTATTGCATATAATGGTGTCCCATATATCTGGAAAATTCTACCACCCATATGACAAATAGGAAAGAACAAAGAAAACCATAAAACTCAAATTTCCAAGTCGTGTGATTATCATGGATATGACTATCAACCACAATAAATTGTGTTCGAAACCTTGTCATCCAGTAAATGATACTGTTTCACTCACTGTGTGATATATCTAATAAAAAAATTCATAGGGAATAACAAACTAACACAGTAACGCTTACGTCTGCTTGTGATATCGGTGGATGGAATATCAGTGCTCCTCCTGAAATTCAGTAGACATTCCGAGTGATTTTCCTGGAGCTCAGTTATCTACTTTACTTGAACGCCAATGAGCTCACCTTTTGGTGGGAACGGACTGGAAACAACATTCATGATCATAATGTTATGGTTGTTTTGTGTTCCTCTGTCGGTTAGACTGCAACAAGCCAATGTGTCGATGCATTGTATAAAGCAGCGAGTCGGGTGTTAACCACCAGAGATAACTAACGCGACGGTCCATTTGAAAAATATCCCTTCCATCCTGTCAGTTATAACCCTCGTGGAGTTAGCAGTAATTTCTGTTTCAAACGTCAATTATGCATGTCTGCTATTCAATCAGTCTTATATGCATGTGTGTCTGACTCATATAACTATTGTGTCACACATCAATTTTGTTAGAGATACTCCTGCCTTTCCTTAAAGCAAATAGATTTTACATTTACTGATGTTATTCAATTACAAAATCTATATTTTCCAGACATATAACTCTCGAAAACAAGTTGCCTGCAGTTACCAAATGAATTCGTAGACAGAATTAAAGATATTATTATCAAGGGTAAGACTATAATATCTTTGGACATAAAATCTTTATTCTTAAATGTACCTCTTCAAGAAACGGTTTAATGCGTGTGTGAACAAGTGCACAACAAGTCGGTAAATATCGGTATCCCAACGGAAATCCTAAAAGAACTGTTATTAAGGTGTACTATGAATATAAATTTTAAATTTGATGGCACATTTTACAGACTGATGGATAGCATGGCAATGGGCTTTCTCGTTGGGTCCCACTATAGCAGATTTCTTTCTAAGCAAACTATAAAATGGTCCTGGGAACAACCACCCTATCAGAACATTCTCATTTTATTGCTGATATGTGCTATTGAATTCACGTGTGAAGACTAGTCCCAAAATAGAATTGCCTTCCTATATATTCTCATTGCAAGAAAACCAGTAGGTAGCATAAATAGAAATCTGCATAGGAAAAGCAGGTGAACAGGACAATATGCACATCTGCATAGATTTCTTCCTCACCAGTAAAAAAGGAATTTAATAAGGACACTCAGCTACTGGGTGACAGCTATATGCTCAGAAGATGTAACTGAAGGGGAAGTTAGCATTTTATATTACACCTTGATTGAAACTAGCTATCCAGAAAAGCTCATCTTCTTACTACAGAGATTCAATCCAAACTGACTACTGAATTTGTCTAATTAAATTTCGAGCAAAACAGAAAATGCACAGTATTATGTTAAAAAGGAAAATCCTTTCCTCCACATTCATTTTACTCATTTCCAAACACAGACAGAAAGCCAAAACACAAGTGCGGCATTTCAACCTTTCTGCCTGGCATCCATAGGCTAATTTGACATCAACAGAAGACTGTGACATTTTATGTAAAAAAATTGGATGTTTTTATATAGTTTGGTTTGTAAGGATTAGTTATGTTTTACGAGTTGATCACGGACTGATATCAGTTAGAGAACCATTGAAAACCAGGGAGTACTGGACAGCTGCTGTTTCATCCTGGTTTGGGAATCATCGGCAGTACGCACCTACTGGGATTCGAACCCAGGACCTTCCGGTTACAAGGCAAGCTCGTATACCATTCAGCCACTGGGACCCGATTCAATGGCTCATGAATTCTAACTTCTACCAATTCGTGATTTTAGCGCGACCCCAACTATTGTCGTTGGTGGGACATCCATCCACACACGTGACTTCTAATTGGACCTCACTGGTCACGACTTCTCACTAGAACTCCAGGAAGCTCCAACCTGTAGCAAGTCACTAGCGAGCATCAGAATAATTTTATATAGTTTGGTTTGTAAGGATTAGTTATGTTTTACGAGTTGATCACGGACTGATATCACGAATTGGTAGAAGTTAGAATTCATGAGCCATTGAATCGGGTCCCAGTGGCTGAATGGTATACGAGCTTGCCTTGTAACCGGAAGGTCCTGGGTTCGAATCCCAGTAGGTGCGTACTGCCGATGATTCCCAAACCAGGATGAAACAGCAGCTGTCCAGTACTCCCTGGTTTTCAATGGTTCTCTAACTGATATCAGTCCGTGATCAACTCGTAAAAAATTGGATGTACAAAATCTCTATAGGTATAACTCAGTAGTCCTTCATTACTATGTAAAATCAAATAGATAATAATTGGATATACGCAGACTTATGTATATAAATGCCACTGTACAGCTTTTGAGACTGAAATCATAGAAAAAATATCTTCACTGAATTTCCTGTTCTTTTCCCTCTAGTGTCCCGAATAGTATTTTCCACGAACCTAGTATTTGTGCATTATTTCACCTCGATGTTTTATACTACTTCTAAGTAATACGGTAGAACCTGGAAGAAG
>OX235273.1:96132868-96196247 GCA_944472155.2 Trichobilharzia szidati
TAACTAAGCCTGCCTTAACAGTTAACGGATGCGACGAATTAAAATCTAAATATCTATTAGAATGCGTTGGTTTTCTATGAACACTAGTGTGTAGTTTGCCTTCTTCTATTCGTTTTATTTTACAATCTAGCATAGCTAACTCTCCTTGTTCATCTTCCGATTCAAATGTGAATTTTATCCCCTCCACTAGTGAGTTTATGTGTGTCAAGAAACTAGAGATATGTTCTGTTTTTAACACTGTGAAAGTGTCATCCACATATCTCCACCATATTTTTGGAGTAGGATTAAACGTATTAAGTGCCATATTTTCCCAGCTATCCATAAATATATCTGCTACGATAGGGGATATTGGTGATCCCATTGCTACACCTTCAGTTTGTCTATATATTTTGCCTTGGAATTTAAATATAGTAGATGTGAGGCATAGCTGAATTCCTAAAATAATTTCTTCAATGGAAGAAGAAATTATTTGCCCGTGCGGAGCTAGTTAAATAGGGCGTACGGTGGCACAGTGGTTAGGACTCTCGCCGACCATGCACGTGGTCCGAGGTTCGATCCCCTGCCGACGCACACCCGATATCTATGGTTGGCCTGTAAAATTTGGGCTACCGATATCCATGCTGAAAATGTCATACTTGTACTGAAAATACGGTGTGGCATCAAGCTGTAACCAAAATAAAAATAAATAAATAAATAAATAAATAACTTTTCAAATGTCTCCTATCTTCAATAGCAGTGTCTCACAACGGCATATTAGGACGGTGGATACTGCTGCTCAGTACACTTCCTGTAACTGAAACCATGATCTTGTTATCTCACCCTCGCAACAATAACTTAGTTTAGGAATGGCTGTCGAAAGTTTTGTAGCATTCATTCATAGATTTTGTTAAACATCAGCTCATCAAGCTTGTTTTAACTTCATGGATAGATTGAAGATATTTGTAACAACAGAAGGCAAGGGTCAGGCAACAGATCATTTATTAAGGAAATCAACGCATATTTATATATTTTCATGTACATTACTATGGACATTTAAGCAAACAAACACAGTCTTCCGATTGGTTGTTTCTCACGTAAAGTTAATCTTTCATCTATTTGTGACTGTTTCTTCAATGTCAAATCCTCTATATGTTAACTGCATCGTGGCAACTCGAACTGCTGCACTTCGGTGCCAAGTTCTATGTTGAATCCAGCAGCCTACGCAAAGTCTGCTGTGGTAGGTTTTGAATCAATCTTTGTTCACATTTTCTCACGACAAATCTTGGGAACGTAAATATTGACGTAAATTACTGTCTACCAATTTGGCTAGTAGACAGCTCTCACATATTCACTGACTGACTCAACAGTTTCACATGCAGCATATTTTTCATCAAGGAGTAATATCTACTTGTGAGGTGAAAAACACATCTTCAAACTTTTCTTCCTTCTTTTATCTCATTCCTCTCACCTTTAAGGTTTAACTACCTTAAGTGCCTTTAACGATGTACTCGCAATAGAGCAGAGCTTTCCAAACTCCATTGAATAAGAGTTTCACCTTAAAGTCTTATATACATTTTTACTTGTTCAAACAAAGTTTGACAATAATTTTGTTTTGATTCACTATATATTTCAATGTATCAACGCATTGGTTTCTATTATTTTTATATGTTCTCTAATTCAATCTTCTTGATATCTGTATTTGCTTGTGTGTATGCGTGTGCGTGCATTTGTCTTTGATTTGTAAACATTGCAACGCTTACATCGACAATAACAATAAAAGAAATTAAACAAGTAATTAGTTAATTATTTGTCCTTTGTATACCCATATTTTTAGATTATTATTTATTATTAAGTAATAATTTGCAATGTTTGTGCTTTATATAGGATACCTGAGTTAGAAAGGGTTAAAACATGTCTATTTATGTTGACAGTCATTTGGCAGATGGCACCTTATGACAGTATCTTGTTTTGTACATGTAGTTTAGTAATCATACTGGTTATTTAATCAATTATCTTTGGTTAGCATTTAAATGTTGACACTTAAGTTGGAGATTAACATGAAAAGAAAAATCAACTGAGGTACTTTCTTAATTTCAAAGGAAGTGATACTTTAATGTAGGCAGTCTTATTGGTTATCTAAATAGTCACTTTGAAGGTCTGAACACTAAAGGAATTTCCTGGATGATCGCTGTACAATATTGTGTAGCGATTCGCTATACCTTTTCGTCGTCACTGAGATAATATTGCAGTGTACTAGTCTTAATTTCTCCTTTATTAGTGACAAGCTATTCGGATATTTGGGGTTATATCGAAGGTTATATGATAAAGTACTTTTCTGTGATGGAAATTATATAGTATATAGTCCTTATCATAAAAGAAGACTACCATTAAAAACCTGTAATGCAGCGTGGCTTTAGGAGACTATCGATGTTGGCTTTCTGGCTTCCGTCATTTTCAGTGCACACAGAGTGAAGAGCCATCAAGTAGAGGAGTTGCATTAGTAGAAGGAAGGCAAGATAATAGAGATGAAGATGGAGACAAAGATGAGTGAGGATTAGAGAGATTTCGCGTGCACTTCGGATTGTGAGGGCGATTGTTACTTCCCGGCTGCCCACACCGTGGAAGTTGGTTGCGTGACCGCAGAGCCCAGGGGGCAACTGCTTGAGGCCGGTCACACACGGCCTGGTTTTGTTTTTTGTTTTTCATTTGGTGTGTCTCAGTAGCATATTTATCACTTCTGCCCTGTGACACGGCAGCAGAAAGCGCGGTCGTTGTTAATCCGGGCCCCGACTGATCCGGCATGATATTTTGTGATTTACTTTGAGTCATAGGATTGGGTTGGGTAACTGCTTTTTGTCTAACCGCTATCCAAACAACCTTTCTGGCATGGTAGGACCTCAAGCGACATAAGTCTCAGCCAGTATAGCTTGTTGGGTCATTGCGGTGTTCAAGCCCGACCACCACTCAAGGTAGCAGCTTTCGGTCGGGGTAATGCATCACTTTATAGCCATCATTATAAGAATCAAATGAGTTGTTATACACCGTCTAACTTCATCCGACTTCTTGATCACGTTTCAACTTGATCGTGGATGTCTATTTCTATTAGTATAATTCAAGGCTTACTTTTGATTAAACTAACGATTTTTTTAAAATGAATTTTACTCCTTTACTCAATCAGGGAGTTCTTAACAGTTTGTCATGATAATCTCTTAAGGGAATAGAAAACTGAGAGCTTTTAGGTCTCATAAGCAAAAAATATTCACCTTTGTTTTATTGTTTCTCCACTTAGGAACGTATGATGAATGTTCAACGTTGGATTAACAGTATTCCATCTGATTTACCATCATGGATACAAGTATCGCACGATAAAATAATCCCTGTCAAAAATCCACATCAGTGTTTTTCTGAAATAGAAGATCCAAGTGTATATGAACATGCAGGTAAGAAATTATTAAATATATATATATATATTTATATATATATATATAACGTGAAACGAAAGGTTAGTGAGTGCTGCTTCATCTACACTGGTTAAGGCAAGGCTTATTAGGGAAATATTTTGTGAAAGGTAATCTCTGAAAAAACGGCTCCTCAATTTCGATAGAGAAAGAAAGACCAGATTTGCAGTATAAAATGATATCATTCTATTTCACAGGTTCTCATCAGCTGCAAACTACCTGAAATTACAATGGTTATAATTAATAACACTTCATACTTCATTGTTTGAAAGGTAATACAGAAAGCATTATAAGATAAACGCATCCGGAATATAAGGATTACAACTTTTTGTAGTTTAAGTTACCATCAATTTATATACTATCAAACTATGGAAAAAAGAAAGAAAAAGGGGGGGGTGAGAGAAGACAGAAAACAGAAAAATCTAATAAACAGTGTCAACATGGCAACTCAACAAGGTCAAAGTTCATCAATTTGAAAACTTGCCTAGTGAGTTGAACTCACTAGTGTCTATGAGTAATCACTGTAATGAAAGTGATATGGTTACCAAGGGAGTGAGAGATTGACTACACTCTCTTTCTGTGTGCATAAGTTTGGTTTGAGACGTTTGATTGCAATTGCTTCAGCAAATCGTAGCAGATTCGCTGTCCTTTGTATGTTTAATATTTTGAAGGATTTGGAAATCTCAACAAAATGGCCTGTATCCACAAGGTGTCTGGTAATTGCACTTTGTAAATATTTGCTTCCTTTTAAGCATAAGTTTCTCGGAATATGCTCTGAAAACCGGATAGAAGACCTTCTTTCTGTCCTTCCGATGTACTTGCTGCCGCAGGTGCACGTAAATTTATAAATGCAGTTGGAGGTAACATCAGCAGGGTATTTATCCAGTTTCGATTGGCTTATAGAGCATGTAGTACTGTATAGTGTCACTAGATTGGCTGCAGGGAAGCATCTCTTGATTGCTCCTTTCATCCTTTTTTTCAATCTTTTGCGATACTGTTTCTCCTTTGTATGGGAGGCAAATGAATACTTTCTTCTTTTCAACTGTTGGATACTTCTCTTTCTCATCTCTTTCTTTGCTGTACTTTAGGATAAATCCTTTTGGATACCCGTTCTCCTTAAGGCATTTTTCAACGAAGCTTAATTCTTCTTCTATCTTGTTGGGCGAACATAACTTCCTAGCCCTGTCGTACAGTGTCCTTACTAATCTCCGCTTATAGCTCATAGGGCAGAAGCTGTTGTAGTGAAGGTATTGTCCGGTCCAAGTTTCTTTTCTGTAGATGGACTTCTCGACCGTTCCATCGTCTCTTCTTTTTACATTTAGATCTAGGAAATTGAACTCATCGTTGTGTTCGTATTCCTCAATTTTTTTTCATGATAAACGATTGGGACATTAGAGGGAAGATTTCGAGGAGCTGTTTAACTGGCCTACAGCCACGGTCAACTTGCCCAGCATCCAACACCTACATCGGTCCTCCATCTGAAACTGAGATTACAAAGACTGTCTCCAATCTGAAATGAAGCAAAGCAGCAGGACTTGATGGAATGACTTCAAAGGTATTTAAGGACGATGGTGGTAAACTGTTGTCTGGGTTAACAAAGGTATCAGGTAATGTCTGTGAATCGCAGATAGTTCCGTTGGACTGGTGTAATTCACTGATTATCCAAGTTCATAGAAGGAAAACCAAATCATCCTGTGATAATCACAGGGGGGGGGGGTAACCTTGACCCGGGAAAGCCAGGTAGGTCGTAGGTCAGGAAGAGAGTGTACTGACCATATCTTCGCCCTTCGATACATTCTGGAATATGGATATGTTTAACGGCGTCCAACACTTGACATATTTCTTGACCTGAAGGTGGCGTTCGACTCTGTAGACCGAGAGGTGCTACGGTAATGTTTGGTCGTAAAGGGAGTGACGAGAAAGTAAATCACACTAATTAAGACACTCAACTTGAATTCACGCACCCGTGTAAAGGCTTATGACAAGTTGTAATCTGAAGAGTTGACAACCAGTAGTGTCCGTCAGGGATGCCCACTATCCCCATTTTTGTGTTTAGTGGAGTTAACTCTAACCGACTTGAACGACTCACAGATTAACTTATTACCAGGGTACAGTCTTATTGATTAAGAGTTTTCGGATGATATTATCCTCGGTAAAGACACTGATAAAATTCACTGTCTTCTAAACATCATGAGCAGAAATCTTTGGGTGTTTGGCATGTGATTCGCTCCTGTTAAATGTAAGATGATACTGCAGCATTTGTGTGCACAGACTCCTAGTTTAGAGAGGCGATTGATCCTGCTGACAACACTTATTTTGGAAGTTGCATCAACCCTAATAGTCTGATTGCTGACAAGATCTCAGCACGGATACAAAAAGCTTGTGTGCTATTTACCAACTCATGTCATCTTTGGCGTAGGAGTCATATCCAGCTATCAATCAAAGAACATTTGTACTGCGCACCAGTTCGTCTCGTCCTCCTTTATGTCTGTGAGTGAGACATGACCACTGGAAGTGGAAGAAATGAAAGGCTATCTTTTGAATAAAGATGTTTAGCTCGTACCTTACGAGTTAAGTGGTAATATATGGCGAACAGTATTGAGTTTAGGCGTAGAGTGTTAGGTAAGGAGGGTAAGTTAATCGGTGAAGTTGTGAAAGTGAATCGACTGAGATGGCTAGGACATGTGTTGCTCATCCCAAGCCATTTCCTTCCTCGACAGATAACATTAACCGACATAGGATTACGTTGGAAAAGAATTAGCAATGGTCAAACCAAAACGTGTCATCAGTTCATGAAATCTGTGACTGTAGGTTTGAGCCATGTAGGGAAGTGTAGGCTGTTTGACTGGGGTCCTCAGGATGCTAACAACCAATGGCTGGAGACAATTGGTGATGTGACTCAAAATCGTTCTCGATGATGGCGTAGATGCATTCACGCTTTGCTATCTCCTATGTCAACAAAACCGTCTTGTTTTTCCACGTTACTATTCTTTCTCCCGTATACTTCTGCTCATTATAGTTCTTTTTAAATTCCTTTATCTTCTTTTCTCTACTTTTGTGGGCTACATGAAGTGTGGCAACTTGAACTACTACAGAGTTCAATGTATCTGAAAGTCTTACTCTTTCTTCAGGGATGTAGGTGATGTAACGCAGTGCTATTTGAAGCATTCAGCTGCATAGCTTGCTTCAGTTTTAGACCCATTTTTCATATTCAGTTATCATCCCCATACTGAATTCAACGTTAAAGTTTATAAAAAAAGCAACAAAAGTTAATAAAGCAGGATATAATGAATTCATCAAATTTCGGCAGAACTACTCTTCAGCTGGATACTCTACATACAGAGATATAAAATTGAGATAAAATGCATTACGATCCAATTACATCACTTAAATAAACAATTAGTTATCAATGAGTGAAAGAACTTTAATATATCAAGAATTTCGAACTAAATAATATTGATAATAATACAATAATAATAAATGTTAAAACGAGTTAAGATAATAGTAATGATAAAGGATAGTTTTAAACGAATCAGAAATAGTAATAATAACAGGAGAATAAAGTATTATTAACAATAATAATGTTAATACAGTTAATAAATAGAACATATTATCATGGTGGATTCACAGTGACCACCATTTCCTTTTGTACACAAAGACACCTGGTTTATAAACTCTGATTGGCCAAGCCTCTTCAGTTGCAAGCATCTTCCTGTTTGTTTGTCTGGTGACAACAGTGAATGAATAGCAAATGTTCCATCATGCGAGTAGACAATCGCCTTTCTGTAAGACCTGTGTATTTGCTTCCACAAACACACTCAAATTTATATACGCAGTTTAAAGTGTAGAGGACACATAGCTACCGGAGGGATAATCTTACCAAATAATTGTCGTACCTTTCAAGTATTGGTCATACCAACTAGGTATCTGTTGAAGATAATCCAAATACTGAACATTTAATCGTCAACTTAACTTGAAACTCTAGTGTTGCACACTTTTATTTTCTCAACACAAATTTTATGATTTTTGTTTTAGATATTTTTGTGCACAGTCGTGAGAACTGATTTCGTTAAATAACATTCTTAGGTTGGCTTTTAATCTTAGTACATTATAAGCCTAAACTAATATATTTTATTGTGTTATGTGTGTTTGTGTGTGTGTGCACATGTATATGAGTCTGCCTTCAAACACTACGATCACTCCATAAGATTGAGTTGATTAGCTGTAAAAATGACATTTAGGTGTTTGCAAAAACCGAATCAGAAAATTACATTCAAAGTTTCCATATTGTGTTTGTTTGTGAATGATTGATTGATTGGTTTTTAACTTGAGCAACCAAGTAAACTAGTTAATATTCAAAAGTAAATATGATATTTGCGTCGGTGGTATAGCGGTTAGGATGCTCGCCGACCATGCACATGGTCCGGGGTTCGATCCCCGGCCGACGCACTCCTTTACCTCGCTAAGCCAGAAATAATGCTGGTGAAGAGGAAAGCTTGGGCATGAGGCTAGCAACCCCGTCCTGTAAAATAAACACTGCTACAGAAACTTCAAGCCACTAGCTTGAAGCCCTATGTTCCACTGGGGAACGTGAAGGAAAAAAAATGATAATTGAAATTGAAGAAATGATGGAGAAGAATATGAACCACTGAATTCCGAGCTGATGAATGTATGATGCTACGCTCATTCAATTTTTTAATCCTATACGGATGTGGATTTAATAAGCATCTTTTCAGTGTCCTACATATTCTTTCCCTTCATAACCATATTATTCACGCCGGTTGGTTTGGAAATAGTAATTTGTAGGTGCCATTTCTTTTTAAATGTTCTAATTGTGTCGGTCAATTTCACCAATCTGTCATTAAGTTAAATGGTATGTGACTGTGACACGTTTCCAGAGTCTATCGACAGGAAAGTAGTGTCTTGGATTTTCGAGACGGAATTCATTTAGCTAGCACAGTGGTTTAAAGGTAGTTTAATGGGCACTCTTGACAACCTGGGCATATAGTCTTGAGCACTAGTTAATGAGTCTTGAAATTCACATGTTAACCGGCTATATTACTCAACTGTTTCTGAATCAAGTTTTGAAACTGTAATCCTTTATAGAGAGGTAAACGGGTAGCGTCGAATCATAAGACTCGAGGTCAGGTGACGCGCGGATGACATTGACAATTCTGTCTGACTACAGTATAACTGTTCACACTTCCACCCAAAGATAGTTTTCCAGTTTTGCTTGTATGACAGACTAATTGGAAGACAGAAAATTTATCAGTGTTGCGGAGGCATGAGTTTAGAGGTACACAGTCTTACGATCAGTGATTTCTTGTTTATTTGTTTCAGGCACAGAAAAAAGAAGTGTACTTAGGATGGGGTGTCATTACCTACTCTTATTTTTAGCCGTTGTATACCTTTTTTAAAAGGTCTAAGTTGCTTTTAACAAAAATGTTTCTGTATCACATCTGGTCTTTTCAAACAACTAGTGCATACTACAATTACTACTGTTGAAACTCGAAACAGTTTGGCCTCTAAATTACAACAGTTTCAGAACTGCAGGGATTTTATGATAACGTATTGATCTGGGCATTGATTGTTCTCGTAAACTGCATGCGCTCTACATTATGTCGACTGTTAAGCGGAACTATTTTTCTTTGTGCTTTTAATTTGTGAAAGGATTATGCTTACGGGGTCCATTTACAATTTTTAAAATACTTTCTGACAGGATAGCGTAAGTGTACATTGTGAAGTGATGACTCAGACATACCAATAGGATGTTGAATACTCATTAGTTATTTTTAGCATGTCTTGAGTCGATACATATATTGAGTAGAAAGAGCAGTGGCAGACCAGTAGCTCAAAGACAGTATATTTTATATATGATAGAAGTATGTGATTTCAGTTTTGATAAAGCCACTGATTCTCCGACCAGTTAGGAATGAATGTATACGCATCGAACAACTCATGTAATTGTTTCCACAAAAGTAAGTGAGCTGGAACGGACTTATTTTTCATGCACAGTATTTTCTTCATCACAGAAATGATTATTTCTCTTAGTCGTTTAGATTTTATATTTTCCCAGACAACTGAAGCGACACAGTCTCTTCTTCTAATCCGTTAGTATTGTAAACTTAACAAACATGGCTAATAATAATAACAGAAACGACTGATGTTCTCTTTTTTAACCTGAAGACACGTGATTGTAGGACGAACTTGTGTATCGGAAAGCTTTCATTTGCTTCTATGGAGCCAGAGGCATATAGGTTGTTAAATGTTGTTGTTCATTTTTCCAATTGGATGATAAAGAATTTATTCAAGGCATTGATAGAATAAATTTGGTTCTTCTCTGATGTATACTTTATTTCTCACATTTCACAGATTCATTGGATCCAGCTTTACATAATGATATTTTAGACTGTAGTAATACTACTATTGTTGATAATGTACACAGAGAAGTAAATCCCTCTGGTCAAAATATGAAATATTTCGATAAACGAAATAATCATTCATCGAATCCTACACAAACCACCACCACCACTTCATTAGGATTGAATCATCGTGGTGTATCAACTGGTACACATGGTGTTCAACCACCTCCTGCACTGCCCTCTCAATTATCTTCATCTGCTCAACATGGGAGTACTTCAAATATGAATACTTCATTAGGTCTAGTTGGTTCACAATTTCCAAATGTTTCCAGTGGTAATTCTATGAACTCTCATCGGAATTTACTTACACCTATGAAAAATTATCAGTCAAGTCAAGAAATTGGAATATCGAATCATAATCAGCCTCATCATTTACCTTATTGTATAGAAAATGATCCAAATGAAGGGGGGAATTATTCATCTAGGCATAGAGTTGAATGTGAAAACAATAATGACTACCAAAATAATAATAACAATAATAATAATAATAATTCGAACAATACTCAACAAAATCAAACCGGAGGTTCCGTGAAATCAAATGGCCGATTGTTTAGTGACACAGAAATTCAGATGATAGTTAAAGTAAGTGAGAAAAATAGTATTAGTGCATAATTTCTTTTAGTTAATTTTTTGTCTTCAGATATTTCAGTTTTTACACTGATTGTTATTTCTAATATGATGTTTAGGTTACATAGTTTGATAGTCGTACTCTAGTAGTGTTTTATTCAACTGTATCAAATACTCATGGTTTACCGCTGAACAATCAAACACTACCTCGATTTAATTCTTTGTGACAAACTGGTGCATATCAGTACAGTGAGGTATGAGTTATGACTGAAGTATGGGTGGTTGTTCCTTGACTATTGTTGGTAACCAATGTCATATTGTCTTCTAATTTGACATCCAAACTGAATTCTGCTGTAAACGTGTGTTTACAATGAAACCATAAGGTTGAGTGATTCGACATGAGGGTGTAATTTTGTTTTATGCATAAACTGGTGGTGGTTGGGTGTTGTCAGCGTTAAGTCTTCATCGACTCTAGTTTTCTGTTTGTTGTATTTTGTCAACAAGGGATATCTGAAATTCCTACAGAATTTATGTTCTTAAAAAAATTCGAACCTATGGTGTCTGACGTTGTAGTCAGATATGCTACTAGTGGAATGTAGATAAGTTAGGTTTGAGACCAAGTATATTAGTCTGTCCTATCAATTATCTATACGTTATATAGTTTCCCATTTATCTACTAAATTTAACATTATATATACATAGCCTTCTTTCTATAGTGTTATTTCGGCTAGATTTTCGATTAAGGATTGTTTCAATATCAGCTTAGAGAATAATAATGATTATCTCTAGAAGCATAATCGGTTGTGTTGCTTGATAACTGACACATGCAAAGCATTAACCAATGTATGTAACGCTGGACACTGACATGTAGATTTTAAGAAAGAGGATTAGTTTCATAATAATACTACCGAATAGAGTAATTTAATGGTGGAGACTCGACTATCGAAAGTGTAATTGTGGTGTTAATAGTGATTATGCCTGGTAATGTGGCGCTCACTACAACTCTGCCTTTTGTTTAAATTACAGCCGTAACACCACTGCATTAAAATCAGTTTGCTAAAATATCAGTTCCTCAGATAGGTATTACAGCGACAGTGTTTATAACTCTGTGTGAAGAGATCATACGTACTTGACTTAAGTTAAATTATGCTGTAATAAAATACTGACTAAGTGAAATGTTTTTAAAAGATTTGCATATCCAGGAAAAGGTAAGTAAAATATTTAACTGGGAAGCTTGTAAAGGATTGTTGGGACACAGTGTCTCTTCTCTAGTTTCTTTTTACAAATAGTATGAATCTCGAAGTTTTCATATAATGACTAAAAGTTCATTATTACAGAAGTAATATTGAAGTCAGTGTATTGTAGAGTAATGATGGATACTCCCTATGAGTATTTAATTGTAGTATTTCTGAAAAATCTGCATAAAATCATAATGTAAATAATTCAAATCAATTATCATGTTCACCACCTCCCTACACTAAACGATGGATCCCACCTGTTGTGTAAGGGCTGATGAGACTGTCTGGTGGCTGACCAGAATAGGATAGGTGAAGAGATCTTTTAACTGGTAATAAATGAACCTCAGACTCACAGAACTCACCACTTTCTTCACGTAACTAAGTTGTTGCCGACGCCTTTAAAAATGCTTTTACATAAACGGAAGAATTGGACACACGCTTTAAAAATGTAGTTAGAAGCATTAGGTGGCCCAATGACCTAGTGTCAGTGATTCAGTGTTAGGGTGTCTGCCAACCACGCACGCGTTTCTAATTTGATTCCCAGTCGAAATACTCTTAAATCTCGCCTAGGCGGTGGTAGTAAGCACGGAAAAGGCGGAAGGTTGGTCGTGAGGCTAGCAAACCCTATCCCGTGAAAACAACTTCATTACTACTGAAACTTAAAAAAAAAAACACTTGAAGCTCTGTGTTCCACTCGAAAGGCAAGCAACGAAAAAGAAAGGATCACAGGGCTTCACTTTGTGCTAACTACCATTTTAACATTTCCATTAAAGAGACCAATCCACCATATTGAATAAATAAGTAGAAATTACCCTAAATATCAAACTATTCTTTATTTGGAAGTCAAATGTACATACATACATAGACACATACATCTTATATCAGCTAGACAGAGGTGAATTGACAAAAAAGCTGCATTACTTCTGTTAGCGATACCAATTGTGACAACAGAACACACAGCAGTGGTATTCACTAGCAGAATTATTTATTTGGCAAAATTATGTGTTGTAGTAGTGGCAAGATACATACAAAAATGTGACATTGAAGAAACTTCAATTAGCCAGCCAAAGTTATTTGTATTCTGCCTTTTTTCTGGTTATACTTTCTATATAGTAGTTTTCCAATTATCATTTTCATTTTTTCTCTTCACAACTTAATCCATCACTCAGCTATTCAAGATTCTTGCACGTTACACACACAGACGATATACTACTTATAGATTCTTGTCAGTAGCATACGCCACACTTCTGCTGATAATGATGACATTCTGTGTAAAAGAAAAAAAGACTTTTAGAATAAGACTAAAAAGGTATGAAATATTTAACTCCTCGTTATATCTAATAACGGCAATAATGGTGGATGCGGCTGACTTCTAATCATCTTCATTTTCCCAATAATTAGTTTTTTTCAAATTATTCAAACTGTGACTGCTTTTCTTACTATTGTTTCTCGTAGAGACTAAGAGTGCTGAGATCACAATGTTATGCTACTGGCCTTAGATCGTAGGTAGTGTGAAAATTCAAAGTAGAAGAGCTATTACAAAGCACTGATTGACCAGTGAGGATAATTAGTTATCTGGTTTGAATAGTCTCCAACTAATCATATCAGTCAGTCACTGGTATCCTCCTTTATTCTGTTTATTAAATAAAAGTAGAACACGAGTACTGTGGTTTGTTTATTTCATATAATACAAGTTATACAATGTTGTCACTTTATTGTATTTTATTAACTTGAAAAAATTAGATCCGCAGAGTTTTTTGTAGAAATGATTCAGTTAGGCAATAATTCCATGGACTAGTTAGCTTTTTTTAAATTTATATATAATCTCATAGCTTGATTGACTCAATTCACTTTAAATCTACTGTAAATTGGCCCGTGAAAGTCAAGTAATCTTACATATCGTGGTGTTTGTCGATGATATTTCCCATGTCAGTTAGTTAGTTAAATGTAGATTCTTTTTTTATTGTTGCTTAATCCATTGTATTGAACTATCAGGTAGCTTACTGCTCTGATTGATGAATTTTATTAATATTGTTACTACAGTAGGTGAAATAAAAGTATCACTTGCTATACGGTGTGAACCAACAACCTAAGGATGAACTACAGAACCCAGCTGCTAACTAGGTGGCAACTTCCCTTCAGTCACTGTGTGTTACTCTCAGCTGTCGCACCACTTCCGTTTAACATCACACTAGCTTCTCGATCGTGTCTTCTCTTGTCAGTTCAAATCAGCCTGAATTAAAAAGAATGGAGTAGATTGTTAATTCTTTGTGAAACTATCAGACATAGCCTTGAATTGGTAGACTAATAGTGATATGATTGATACGCTATGATCTACGCTATGACAGAGCATTGGTCTAGTACTAACTGTAGGTCGCTGATTCGAATTACCTCATGATCAGGGTTTTCATTCCATGTTCATCCATCACCCATTAGATCAACATTAGTCGGTCAATTGCAAGGCTATTTCATATAGTCTCATTATTATCTATTAGTGACAGTGAAATCCTAGATGCCTATTTACAAAATATCTGTTACTTAGATTGGTCAATTTTATTTGTGTTCACTGGAACTGATGATGACTGGAGTTACTTGTGACAGAATTTTCACTACCCAACTCTTTTCTTCGTAGTTTATGTTGGCGTTTGGTTGTCTGACATAATGAAGAATTGCTTAATGTTTAATCTACTTGAGAATTAGCAAGATTGTCAAACTCTTTTCATTGTTGTATAGCAATATCTCTAGCACAAAAGTACACACATTATTACTACGTTTAACATCTTACCGATTTTGTTTATGCATGTAGAGATAAATTAGTTTTTTTTTTAAATCAATAAGTTATTGAAGAGCAACAATAATAGCACATCACTTACTGATTTCTGCTTATCATCAGTAAGTCGATCAGTGTCTTAGGTTTTGCTTTCGTCATGCCTTCTAGATTTTGATCGATAGGGGTTTGACTTTCAGTTTACTAAACTTTTCTGTATCATAAACATAGTGTATCCTTCTCTTCGATGCTATCAGTAAAATGTTTGTGTTTTTGTGCATCATTTAATTGAATTAAATCATTCTTTTTCTATTAATTGTTATTGTTTGTTATCTAAGGAATATTGTTAAAATAATTTGATGGAAAGATTATAGTTCAATTAGTGAAAAAAATACACTTTCTAATTTATTATTTACCATTCTGTATTCCAATAGTATCGTTGGCTAATCACTCATGATAAACGAACAATGAGTATCTATACACCGTCAGCTGTGACTTTTTAACCTTGAAACAAACATTTGAATCTCAGAGAGAAGGATATTATCATGATAAACACTAATCTGTATAAAACCTGTATTCAGTATCAACTATCGATTCACTGTAAATGTCTTATGCTAATAGTTAAGTTGTATAGATGGCTACGTTTATGCAATCTAGATACTCATTTCTCACTAATTCAACACTGATACATAGCTAGTAGTAGCAAACAACAGCATCGTGAACGTGCATTTCATCCTATTTGGGAATATTTCTAGAGTTCAAAAAGAAGTAAATCATAGGGCTGAGACAGACTTCAGCTGTATTAACGACTCCGACTTCGTGAAGAACTTCTATGATCCAACATGGACCTCGGCCATCAAGCCTTCCCCTACCTTTCTGACCTCCTGGTTCGCCACTTCAGAGACGACAGTCTTAAGCATAATGTCCGCGTTCGCCAGGATCGAAAGGTTTCAATCTTCGAGGACTAAATACATTGTCACGGCCTCCGCCATTGTGCGCACCGCCATCACCTACCCAGGGCTTCTTACATGACTTCTTAGTGCTTAGTTCAACTGTCGCATGGATGCTACACATAACTGTTTCGTCGGTCTCGCGCACAGCATCACTTGCGTCTGCAGTATCTTTGAATTCAACAAATACAAAGCCAGGAAGATTTCTAGCCACCTACACATTACATAGTCTCCCGTTTTCTCGAAATATACGTTCTAGTTCTCTTTCAGAGGCTTCTCTGAACAGATCACCAGTATATACCTTCGCACCGAAATCCCGGTGTCACGACAAAAGGCAAGACTCAGGCAACAGATTGTTTATTATGGAAATCAACACATATTTATTGAATTTCGTGTACATTATTATAGATTATTGTTAGCTGACAAACACAGTTTTCTGATTGGTTGTTTCTCACTAAAAGTTAATCTTTCATCTCTTTGTTGCTGTCTCTTGAGTGTCAGATCATCTATCTGCTAATTGTATCCGCCTACGCAAAGTCTGCTGTCCATCTTTGATCTTGTTTTCACATGATTAATGTTTGAGACATAAACATTGACGTCAATTACTGTCTACCAATTTGGCTGGCAGCCATCTCTCACCACACCGGTACCTAGCCGCCATTTCTAAATTGGATAGTGATTACGAACCACCATTAACTTAAACAAACCAACTGGGTGTACTTACACAACCTATTGAGTGTTGGTGTTCCTACTGTCACTAACTCCCGTCTTTCCAAACAGTAAATGGTTATTCGCTAAACTAGGGAACCACCTAATGAGCAATTGTTACGATTCTTTTTCTTAACTGTTTATTTATACATTTGATTCTCTATTAGTATTTCTGAAACTAATTGATTTGTAATTTAACCTGATATTTCTCTGTCTTTTATGCGCTAAAACATATTAACATCACTAAGCCTAGATATCCAAATCTTCTTTAAGAAATTACCTGGCGCCGGGTTCAGGGTGATCAAGAATGCTCTGACCCCGGGTGGAGGCTCACCATTGCACCTCGGTGGGTTGAAACTCGCGACGGACCCTAATCGGGTGCGCTCGGGCGTGTAGTTTTTGTCAGTGGGGAGGCCTCACGGTCCTCCCTTTTTGTGCGTCGGTGGCACAGTGGTTAGGACTCTCGCCGACCATGCACATGGTCCGAGGTTCGAGCCCCTGCCGGCGCACACCCGATATCTATGGTCGGCCTGAATTTGGGCTACCGATATCCATGCTGAAAATGCCATACTTGTACTGAAAATACGGTGTGGCATCAAGCTGTAACCAAAATAAAAATAAAAGCCAACTCGATAAGTTGTTTTTTTATTCCTAGATTCTAGATTCTGGCTTATCTCGTGTAATCTCTAAGGTGTCTGTTAATCATGTTTGTTTACGTGAAAAAATAAATTTAGTAGGATATCTTGTTTCTGAGTGTGCTTTTTATAGGGTACTTAAGAGTTAATTTCACAAATTTATTTTATTTTTAAACTTATGAAAAATCGATTTTCCTGAATCATAGTTTCTGCCGCAAATTCATAATTGATAGATTCACATTATCAAGTAGTTTGTTCTGCTTTTGTTTACAATTAATGCTAATCATCATGTGAAGAGGATATTCGTTTAACTATCAATAGTAAAAGTATACTGCTCAACAGTATTTTCTGTCTTACCATATGTTTGTATGATAAAGTCATAAGTAGGCGATTTCAGCTGCTGGTATTCTTCTACTTTTCCTTTCATAACTTTGTTTATGTTTTAATGGAACAGTCAGGCAGAGGTGTTAGCCAGTTACTAATATAAATTCACACATATTTCGCACTTATATATTCACTGCTTACCTCAATGTACAATATTAGCTGATTTGAAATTAGGCTAGAAGGAAGTAAATAGTGATCAGACAAAACCATGGTGTTATTCCGTGAAGTTTGTGAACACTGATTATGTAAAGGATGGCAGGTTGTTTAGCTAAGGTCTGTTTAAAAATCGAAACTTTTGGTTGAAGACTACAACCAGTGTAGCTTAGAATCGACTGGAGATGCTATATACATTCTTGACATTGTACACTCACTGCTGAACAATATTCATTTGAGAAGCTTTAATCCCTCAGGTGAAATTCATTATCTCCAATTGTATTTGATTCACAAGTTAGATAGTATAACTACCAAGCCTGTATGAAGCCTTTAGTTTTAGACCTGAATTTAACGATTTCTCTGACTGATTCGTTTTTCATTTCGCCACATTAATTTGAACAATTAACTCATCATTTTCAGTTTCACACTGGTTTGAATCACCTACATTACTGTCTTGTGATGCAACAGTCGATACGTGTAATAATTGATGTGTGTGTGTGTGTGCGTGTCACAATCATTAGTATTAATTAACATTAGTAATTATTTCCCTTTTTTTAAGGAAAATGATCTTGCTTGTTTTATTTCTGATAAACTTTCTGTCATAAAACGAACATCACCACTTTTTGTTTTACTTATTCTACTTCCGTTTATTTTACAAATCAATATTTTCGCCAACTTTAATTATTTCTTTGCCTAGAGTTACTTTTTATAACTTTTTTTCGATCTATTATTCATTCTATCATAAAAGTATTGATTCTTATTTTTCCAGTTGTGTAAAGTAGAGAAACCATAAGAAAGTAAAGATAAAAAGGCGCCGAATTTAACTTGCCGAGTAAATAGCTCTTTTCATTTCTTCCTTTTTTTCCCATTTCTACTTGATAATGAACATCTGATTAGGATTCTGATTTCTGATTTTTGATTACAGCTTCATTCCACACCGTATTTTTGGTACATGTATGGGATTTTCAGCATGCGATATCGGTAGCCCAAATTTTGCAGGCCGACCATAGATATCAGGTGTGCGTCGGCGAGGGATCGAACCCCGGACCATGTGCATGGTCGGCGAGAGTCCTAACCACTGTGCCAACGACGCACAGTATATATATATAGTTTTCATCTGATTAAGTTCTATTGCTGTTGACTTCATTTCATTACTGTTATCATTATATCAAAAAAGGAAACTTGCTTTAGTGGAAAACCTTTTTTTAAAAAATACGGATGCAACATTTTTTCTTTGTTTAAGGACTTAATGTTTAAGTATGAATTTCTTTCTCTTTTCATTGTTCTACTGAGAATTTTCTTTGTTGCATTAAGATACTACTAACAAATGAAAGTAATATATAGGTGATATGTATATTGTCTTGTTAGGTGAAATTATGGAATCAAAAAGAGATAGTTGAGCATCGTAAAAGTATTTCATAGGAATGTAAGAATAAATCTTCAGTTGTCAAATACAAGGTTGTTTGTTTATGAATAATTATCACGTGATATGCCTCAATACCATAAAATTTGTGAAGTTAAGCTAAATTAGCCTATAGGAAATTGTTGTTTTCAGTGGTATTTACGTTTTGGATTCTATTCACCATTGGAGTTTTATTATCTGCCTTATAACATACATATATGTATATATATATATCACTTCGAATACCTATAGATTTATCGCATAAACTAAAGATTGTAAACAAGAGATGAAAGCGAAAGAAGCCTATATAAGCAAGGCGTTCCAACAGAGTTTAGTCTTGTAATCTGAAACACTCATGAGATTTCGCGAATTTTGATTGATTTCGCCACGAACTAACATCACTTAGAGATTTTTGAAAAGCAGGAAAGCACTGGTCATCTGTCTCGTCCTAGTTGGGGACTCTTCATCAGTGCTCACCCCCATCCTACCATGGATCGAATCCGGGACATTTAGGTTATTAGGCCAAGTTCATTGACCATTTAGCCACTTGGAATAGAATCCAATGATCTGTGAATTCTAACTCTGTGCACTCAGCTCTGAACTAGGATGAAACAGCTATCCAGTGCCCCCTGGTTTTCAATGATCTCTAACTAATGTTTTTTCCTGAAGAAATTCAACGGCTGGAATTCATAGATTTTATTCAAGAAAGGGAAACTTGCAATTAGTTGGTTATTTCACACTTACCTTTTGAATTTTTCTGTTTTTGTAAACAAAAAGAATGTATTCAATTCATGTGTTAAAAATCTCCCCTCCTCGCCCCCCCCCCACACCCCTTCAACTTTGTTATCAGCCTTCAGATATCTGAAGTGAGTTCATTAATAATGCAAGGGTGTTCTTTTCCCCTATATTTCCTGTATGCAATTCTTATCTGTTTGAATAACAGGCATAACTGTTCGCTTAGAAATTGATTTTATTTCTAATTAATAATATACAGGATAATAACTGTTTTTTGGTGTTTTTTGCAAGCTGTGATATTCAATTATGTGAACGCTTCATTATTCATATTACACACGACCTTACTTCATAAAGAAATTTTGTAATGATGAAATGTTCACAGTCAAATGAAAGTTATCTCTCTGCATTCAATGTACTTACTGAAGAATTCAATGTAATTGTGACACGGTTATTTGTAGCGGTTGCCGTAATCACTCACTAAAGTAGTGAGAGTTAGGATTCTCTTACTGTTTCAAGCAAAATAATACTGAAAATGATTTTTAGGCTTACACTGAAATCTCTACTGAAAAAAATACTCGAATTGGATGATTAGCAAAACTACCGTTACGTCAACAACTTGATTCGCAAACATTTTTACAAAGACAAATAATTCAGTTTACCATACAGAAATCGTTAACTTCGGTGCTAGTTTAAGTCTCGATGACTATCCTGACTTTCCTCATAATTCCTGATATAGATTGACTTTTAACTGTACTCAACTGAATTGGAAAAAAAAATGATTGCATGTACACGTGGCTATGATCCGCATTCAGAGTGTAAGGTCTACCTTAGTCGCCTCCACTGGGAAGTAGGTAGAGTGTAATTCAGACCCGGTACCCACCGGCTGAGATCAACCACGTGTTTATCTATGGTAGTTGAGGATGTACTATTCATTCTTGTTTGATAATCCTTGTTCAAAGTCACATATAATTCACAGTGCAATGGTTTTTAGACAGGCGTGTTTAGACTTCCGAATCACATTTATTTCTCAGCATAACTGTCATAAACCACCGTGTTTATTTTTGTAAATATCCAAACTATAAATGTTGCAAATTTTGTCTGAGTATTTTTCAAGAGGGTTTTTGTCAAAATGAAACTGTTAATTCTTCTTCTTCTTCGTTTTTTTTTAAATGTCTAATTTGCATGACAAAAAGTATTTTATTTCATATCACATTGATCTATGCTGATCTGATCGATAGCATTGCTGATGGTAAGATTTACTCACAGCATTGCTATTCTGATCAAACTGTGCACAACTACTCGATAATTATAATAGAAGAGATTTTAGTTTTTTTTGGTAATTGGTTAGCGTTCTACTTTTCAAAATCCAGACGAATTGGATGTGAATTTTTAGTTATACAGAGTTATTGAAAAAAAAAATAATAACATATATACGCTGTTCTCCTATTAATCGATAAACATCTTTATGTTTAAATAATACTATAGTTTCGTTGTAAGAGTTAAGTTATCTGTCTCAATAATCGAGGGTAAAACAAATTGCTGACATCACTCACCAATATCGAAACTATTACTACCAATTGTCAGTTGAACTTATCAAGTTTAATATCTGACGCTATGGAGAAGCGAAATTGATAAGAAAAAAAAACAAAGTTAAACAGATAAACAAGAGTAAAACATAATTATAGTATGGTAGATTAGTTGTGTTGAGATGTAGACAAAAAGACAAAGTATAACCATATCAGCGTAAGCCTTGAATTGATCAACAATTCATGCGATTATTATTATTATTGTTCCCTTGGGTTCCTAGTGGAACATAGGGCTTCAACTGCACGTCTCAACTTGCTTCTGTCTTCTGCTGTACTTTTCACCTGCATCCATGTTAGTCCATACTGTTTCAACTCCTCTTCACACGATCTCCATGTCACCCTTGGACGTCCCACTCGCCGCTTCCCTTTCGGGTTCCACTCGAGCACTGGCCTGACGCGCGATGTCACCCAACGGCCTCCTCAGCGAGTGTCCAATCCATCTCCACTTTCTCCTGCATATTTGTTGGGTGATTGGTTCTTGTTTTGTTTGTTCCCATAGTTTGTTTCTTGTTGGTGATTCTTTCCGGCCATCTGATCTTCAGTATAGAGCCAGCGAAGACAGTTGTTGATAAAGGTCTGCAACAGGCTGTTGGAAATATTCTTTGTGACCCGCCGCCAAGTTTCTGATCCGTATAGAAGAACTGACTGACTTGACGTTTGTATTGAAAATCCAAATTTTGTTGCTGATGCTGCGTCTCTGTATATGACTCAGGCTTATATCAAGTATTTGTAGTTTTGGTGTCTATTTCTTACTGTGTTTAATCTGCTGTTAAATTGATTCTTTTCTTTCGCCTATTCAGCTAACATGATGCAATTAAATTAGACGGTGAATATATATATATATATAGCCTATTTTATTAACTCTTGTACATTTATGTTTGATACTTCTCGCTTGGTGGCTGTACTGTACAGACATACATGTCAGTAAATGTTTTGTTTAAAAGACAATGGGTGTACATCAGAGAAGGGAAGACAGGGTGGGAGAGAGAGTATTTTTTAATTCCCTCTATGCTTGTTAACTCCATCAACTCTGCCTAACACATAAATTTTCATTATTGTTAACATTATGCCTAAAAAAAAGATGATGCATCGATTTGTCATCCAGCAGAAGTAGATGAGTTGTTTGTTTTTCTTTTTTTTACTGCTAATACAGTCCCATTATTTTTGGGACTTAGTCTGTAAACTGTGTTGGTGTAACATCTTTGTTTTCTGTGGTTGTTGTTGTTTGTTAACACTAATAATTCGCAAATTATTCATCTCAATCAATATTACTACTATTACACTATCATTCTTACTATTATTATTATTATTTTCACCATTCCTTTTTCTTTCTCTTCAGCTATTTCAAGATTATTTCACCAAAGGTAGTTGTCCAATGCTAAAAGAAGTTAGACTTCGTATTATGAACAATTTCTTAGAATCTACGCGTACTCCAATAGGCATACGTGCAAAAATTAAACGTCTACAAAAAACCGGTCAATGGACAGAATATATTACTGCTTGAATAATAATAATAATAATAATGGTAGTTCATCTCCATTTCTGTTCATTATCTGCCTGTGTATGCCTATCATCTATTTATCTATCCTATCTACTATCCCATCTGTTTCTTGTGTTGGTAATTTTCTGTCTCCATTTTGCAGATATATTTCTCTTTCTGTGTCTATCTGTTTGTGCATGTAGGTGTTTAGTTATGCTGTAAAGTTCTGCCTGTTAAAAATTACTAATTGTTTGATCTTGTTTTTAGACTCAAGTCACCTTGGTTGTTCTCTACTCATCACACACGGATACGATTACATCTTTGAAAAAAAATTACTACAGAGGTAGATAAATGGATATCTCTCAATCTCTCTCTCCGTGTGTTTGTTTGTGTGCTATTTTAATGTATTATAATTGGGCTTCCTTCAAGTGTTCCATCTGTTCTGTTTTCTTCATTCTATTGTCGTTTTCATATCGAATCATCATTCTTATTTTATATTATACACTCAATTAACTATTCTCTTTCTCTCCCTTTGTTCTCCTCTACTGGAAATTATGTTTATATTTTCCTCAGTGAGAGGTGGCATACTCATTAACACCGTGTATTGACATTACATCATCACTTTAGTGATTGAAAAAGAAGCAGCCTTTATCTGTGTTGTTCATCGCATCTATCTATCTATCTCTATCTATATAAAAGCATATACAGTATGCAAATGTCTGCATTAAGCACATTCAGGTAGAGCTACCTCTTTGTAATATATCTTTTATTTTAACGGAGGGTGTTCATGTTTTGTTCTGTTTGTTCAATTTCTTTCATTCTGTTAGTTGATCAACTGTTTTTGTTTGTTTTCTTCATTTATTTATTTATTTATTTATTTCACATCTGTTTGTTTGTTTGTCTGTCTGTTCTGCATTCATCGTATAACCTGCTCCATTGCTGTTACTACTACTACTACTGCTTCGCCAACTGGATGACGACAATCAGTAACTGAAACTCACTCACCTGTTAAACAATTTTCACAGTTAATATTAACCTTTTTTCTTCTTTCGATTAAAAACATCTTTCAGTCTTTCCTTTTTTTTTGTTTTGTTTTGTTTATATGTGTTCATTACGATTATTTTTCTAAAAATGAGATATAATGTTTGTTTGTTTGCTTGTTTGCTTGCTTTTGTTTGTTTTTTGTCATCATTCATAACACACAAACTCATCGTCATCACCCCAGCGTCATTATCCATTCACTCCACTCATCATTGCTTCTTTTTTGCCATTTTTATTGCTACTGCTGCTGCTTCTGTTTCCTCTACAACAGTTGAAATGCGAATGCTCATTTATTTTCCCTTCATTCTACACTAACATCTATTATATTGGATACTTGTTTTAACCCCCTCTCTTTCTGCGCTACGATCTATTTATTTATCGATCTTAATGTGAATAGAAAACTCTTCATTCTCTTATATACTGGTTACTCTCTGTCTCTCTCTCTCGTTCGCATCTTCACCACTGTCTTTGTTATGAATTAACCTTGTACTTAAACTATAGGGATTTGTGTAATTAATGCATTTCATTAGTGATTGATTGGTCTTCACGTGTATACGCGTGCGTGCGTACACATCTGCGTACATGTGAGTAAGTAAGTAGGTCGGCCTTTAAAAATTGATCCATTATTGACTAATATTGAGAATAACCCTTACTACACTCATTCTCACTCTCAATACAATATCTCACTATCTCTCCTGTATCTATCCTTATCATCAATTTGTCCATACTGTGTTTTTTCCCCCTAACATTTATATATTCTTCAATGTTAGTGATGTTGCTGTTGTTGTTGTTGTTTTTTTAATGCATCGTCATGGTGTTTTTTCTTCCTTTTGGTTTCTTATTTTTCTGCTTTTTGCGAAGAAGAGGAAGAAAATGTTTTTATAATAAATTATTGTACTAGTCAGTATTGTTTGCATATTGAATCATTCTTTTACAGTTGCAGTATTTCATTCTATTGTTATATATATAAATATATATATAAATATGTACATTTATTCATGCTATGTATCCAACATTCACTTGGTAATGTGTACTCATGGTATAAGTGTGTGTATTTATGTGTATGGTACCCACAATCTTAAATGTAGACTAGTCATTATTAGTTGTAGTCAGTCAGTCAGTCTCAGTAATCACTCACATTCATCAATAATGACTATTGCCTTTGTGTGTTTACCCACAATATCATCATCATCAAAGTCAAAAGAGGGGAAAATTCATTTAACGAATACCACGTTTATTATTATTTTTGTATTCTAATGTGTACACATTCATTCAAATCAAGATGACAAATGGTCGGGAGATAGATGGTTTGTGTTGGAAAAATAGTGTGTGTGTGTATGTGTGCAAGTCTGTGAATTAATATATACTACTACAGCTGCATTAAATAAATTTGCCATCATCAAACTATCAAGTTAATTCGTTGTAATTCTTCCCTATTTAAGAAAAAAAATTATAAACTCTACAACATTCACCTCAAGTTTATTTGAGTTTTCATAAAAATGGTTGTTACTCGTTCTCCTCTTCATTTATGCTTGTATGGTTGAATTCACACACACACACACACGTACAGATAATCTCATTGTTTGTATACGTTCCTTTTTCACTTATATCTGTGTTTTCATTTTGTATTGAGTTTTGTAATTAACATCTATCTACCTATCTATCTATCTCCCTCTCCGTTTCTCTCTCTCCCTCTCTCCCCCACACATCCACACACACACACACACATACAGGTACACACTCACCTGATACGCTGTGTTATTTGTTTGTTTGTTTTTTTGTATCCACTGGATTGTTTTAAAGTATGCAGTTTTGAAAATTGAATGTTCTGTTTAATGATAGTAAACAAATTTGTTTCATTACTGGTCTTATAACTAAATCACAACTGCTATTACTGCTAATAGGATACTTATGTATCATCTATTATGTTAATTATTGATAGGATTAGTAGTGGTTTAGCCACGCGAGAGATCTCGGTTCACAATACCTGATCGATATACTCTCAAAACTTCTTCTCCGAGTTTACTAGCCTCTGTAAAAGAGGAAAGATGGGGTGTGAGTCTAGCCACCCCCCCCCCACTTCCTTGAAACAACACCACTGATACTGAAACTTTAAAGCTTGAAGACCACTCGGAGTGTAGAGGTATAAACAAAAAATTAGTAGAAGTATGCGGTATTTTGCGTCGGTGGCACAGCAATAGAATGCTCGTCGACCACGCATGTGGTCCGGGGTTCGATCCCCGACCGACGCACCCCTTTACCTCGTTAAGCCAATAATAAGACTAGTAAAGAGGGAAGCTTGGGCATGAGGCTAGCAACTCCATCCCGTAAAAAATAAACACCACTGCTACCGAAACTTCAAGCCATTAGCTTGAAGCCCTATGTTCCACTGGGAACGTGAAGGAATAATAATTATAATAATAATAATAATAAACGCGATATTTTGTTAATATCTGTTGCATGGAAACTTCCCGTCTGTTTCAGTTTCCATATATAGATTATTGAAAAGTAACTAAAATCATAACCATTAAGTAATAATTTAAGTCTGGTTGTCATGTAAACGAAACGTTTATGCATAAATCAAGGTAGTAAGTATTTATCACTAATTTTATCTAACAATATACGATATCACATCATATCAGATTGTGAAGGCAGTGTAAGTAAAGTATTCACCTTGGACACAAAGTTCGTAAGATAGTTATCTAAACTGCTGAACAATGCTAACATGGATTGGTCGGAGTGAATCAGTGAATGCAAGTGCTCTATCGACACCGACTGACTGTATTATTATTATTATTATTCCGATGGGTTCCGAGTAGAATATGGGCCTTTAATAGCACATCTCCATTTCGTCCGACTCTCAGCGGTCCTCTTCGGCTGGCCCCACGTGTGCGCAGAGGAGTCTTTCATCTTCTCTTCACATGTAGTCTCCTCCATGTCATCCTCGGATGCCCGAGTCGTCATTTCCCATTCGGGTGCCACTGAAGCTCTGGCCTGGCGTCCGATGTCATCCGACGGTCTCCTAAGCGTGTATTCGATCCGTCTCTGTTTGTTTTTTCGGCATATTTGTTGAGCAATAGGTTCTTGGTCAGTTTGTTCCCATTAGTTCCTTGTTGCTAATTCTTTCTGGTCATTCGATCTTGAGTGTGGAGCGAAGACAGCTATTAATGAAAATTTACTGTAACCTGTTGGAAATGCTTTTCGTGACGCGCCAAGTTTCAAACTGTATTTATTGTAAAATCTTCAATTCATTAGTATGTAAGCTATTAGAGGGTTCAAAATGGAAACGATGTACCGTTGCTGATATCGATTTGCAATGAAATCTGTACTGTAATGAATTCTAAACTGACGAAATTCATAGATTACGAGTAAACTTAAGTAATAACTTGACTCCTCCGTTGTATTATGTTTGATATTCAAATAAATACTAATAGACAGGAATTGTGAATTCAGAACTTCTTCATTCTCCTCTTACACAACAGACTTTTTACCAAAGAATTTGTATCTATCCATAAGATAGGATTAGTGACAGCGTGTCACATGACAGCGTTATGAAATTGTGAAATGATATTTTGGTTTAAGTATAACAAGTCCAATTTTCGATATATACACAGTCGATGTTAACAGTAGCAAAGATTCTCAGTGCTCGTAAATTCTCTAGTTTATTAACTAAACTATGTACTTGACTGACACTAAAAGTAAATTGATTACTTTGTTATATATTATACACATGTACTGAACATTTTAACGGCATAGGCTCCAGCATCAGTTATTACATAGGTTTGTATTTCTTAGGTTATACATCTGCTGTCCTATATGAGTACTAAACTACCTGGATTCTAAGTTCATTCTTGATCCAACTCCTAATATATAATAATTTACTTGGTTGGTTTTGTACAATTGCATAGATATACATGAAATAAATGACAAGTTTAGCCTCCATATGTTAACACTTGACTGACCATTAAGTCGTTAGCTTCAAATAGAATGTTAAATCAAAGGTATCATTTGTCACTGCTCTCCAGAAATCATACCACATAATCTTCTAACACTGCTGCCGCACATATGTGACTGTTGGTTTGAATCGCTTAGGGAGGTGTAGACTGCCTGTTTGGTGTTCTTGAGGTTGTTGGCTATATTGTTCTCAGTGGTGTAGTTACATTCATTCTTTGTCACCAGCCAGATCGATTAAACTCTCGTGTTTCGTCATGTAGTTATTCTTCTTGCCGTGCGTTTCTGTCCATATTAGTTCTTTGTTTTTCTCCACCTTTATTTGTGGTATATGAAGTGTAGCAATTTGGACTGCTAAACGTTTTTCCAGAGATCTAGGTTACCACTTAGTCAACCACATATTCGATTCTTGTTCATTACTTTGAAACAGTTTACACTCCTTTTGTTATAAACAAGTATCTTAAATGAATCAATGATCATAAACTACTTTTAACAGGGAGATTTATGATAATATTTAAGAGTATTGATCTTTCCAAGTTATATAATTCTATCTCATGCATAAATTTATTATCGTTATCTCGACTTCTTATTAATCTACACGGCTGTTAATATGTTAAGTGTATACTTATTTGATTTATCGATTTATCATTTCCACCATGTTTAAATTAAAAAGACAAACTGCATTATAACAGTCAACGTTACTATTCCGTAATGCATACTTTGTAAATTAATGTAGAAATTAGCTTATTCACATTTTTTTGTTGTTGTTGTTGGGTTGATTGAATGATTTTGTGTGGTAGTATTGTTTTTTGTTATTGTTGTTTAAGTGAGTCAAATAGTTGTTTGACTATATTAATAAGCTTGTCCATTGTGTAGATAAATATTTAAAATTCTGCGTAATGTGTATGTCCATTTACTTAGTTCAATATTGACCTATTTGTTGTTTAAATATGCTAACTACAAAAAGAGGTGGTTTTTTTAAAATTTGTCTGTCTGTCTATCTACCTGCCTATCTTTAAGTTAACTGATCTATGAATTGTATCAATTTTTTGCCTACATTACGTCGAAGTAGTAGTAGACATCCAGGCATTAAATTGTGAATGTAAAAATAAGTTATTTCGAAAGACATTAATTCGCATAGTCAATAACCGAAATATTTTCAAACTATCGATTTTATTTTTATCTCTAAAGGTAAACAAATAACTACTGTACATCTGTACTACGTATTTCCTCTTGAATATATTATTATTATGTAACGTTTCTTCAACAATATGTGAATATAACCTGTATAGTGTATAATGCAGATTGATGTGAGTAAGTAGAGATATCTCATGTTAACCAGTAAGTAGTATTATCAAAGCAGCAAGCACATCGAGCTGATTTATTAAATGAATAATAGCCAGTCATTTTGCTTATTTGACCTCTATTGATTGTTGTAGTATCCATCAAAATAATGTATGCACTATAGAATCATGATTCCCCTCTGATAGTTTCGATTAGTTCATATTTTCTAATACTAGTCAACACTTTTGTATTCAAGTTTTGGTTTGTAGTGATCTGTTTGGTACCAGGATTTCATCATGAACTGACATCGGTTGGAAAACCTTTGAGTACTGGAGAGCGGTTTCTCCCTAGTTTGGGACTCTTCATCCGGGCTCGAAACCTGAGTCAATTTTCATCCCTGATTTTATTGTATTTCCATACTCTAGCTATAACACTGTAAGTGCGTGCTTTGCCTGGCTTCTCATATGGTCTAGACAGTAAACATTTAACATACATTAAGAGTTATATGGTATTGTACTCCGGCGCGTAAAATTTTACGTGAAAGGCCTGCAGAGCCTTGATTTTCACCGGTTCAGCTTCAGGTCGGTATACTAGTCTATTCGGTGTTCTTAAAGGAATGTACTTTTATCTGATGACCTGACTAGTCTAAAAATGGACCTTTTTATACCATATGTCTCCCTCTGTCTTGTCTATTCCTGACTTTAATTTTATGAATTCATTTTTTTGTCTTTTGTTGATTTTTGTCTGCTTCCGGTGTTACGAATGGATAAAACATTTAATTGGTAAAATTAAAATCTTGGATTCACAGTATAACGCACTCAAAAATCAAGTATTCATTATTATTAATAGTAGTGGTAGTATACTTTGTGTTCATATTTTGTGCAGACTGTTGACTCATTTTTTTTTTGTTAAATTGACTCGAAACCCGATCTGACTTCACAGTAAGATATAACAATCATCGCACATAGCATATCACACAAGTATGCACTTAATGCTGATAGATATTGCGTCATAATTTTTCACGTGGGTTGAAGTATTATGAAAATTTGCATTTTTGGAATATAATTTTTTTTTGTAAAGGTGTTTTGCGTTTTGAGGGAAACATAGGACTTCAAGCTTGAAGTTTCAGTAGCCATGGGGTTGGTAGCTTTACGCATAACCTTCCTTCTTTTCTGGACTTATTATCGACTACTCGAGGTTTAGGAGTATGTTAGCCGGGAATCAAACTCCAGATATGAGCATAGTTGGCGATTATTCTATTACTACTAGACCACTGATGTACATTCTTCTTTATTAGTGTCTCAATTTTTCAAGCTGAGACGAATTTTCTTGCTTGACTGTACATAAAGGCTAATGTTACGACGGAGTGTTACTGGGTTACTTACTTGACTAGAATGCACCTCCAAATACAACACTATAACCAACTAACCACTTGAAAGTACGCCCCCCCCCTCCACCGACACACACTGAGATCAACACAAAAGTTAGTCAACCACGGCACTAACGACAACGTTTGTTATTCAAAGTCTATGGTGTCTATAATTTGCAAAACTTCAGTAATTTTAACCGTAAATAAATCTGATTGGCTGTATGACATTGTAAATCCTCACGAATTCAAGCCAAAAAATACGCCAATCAAAACCGCCCAATCAGGTGACTTACATGCATAAATCACTACTTCAAGGCTAATAAAGAAAACTACTCCATCATAACAGTTAAATGCAACTTTGAAGTATCAAATAGACAAATACATTCAAGATTTTAAACTGCTGAAGGCAATCTGTAAGACACTTTGATCCAATTTGTTTCCATGTTTATTATTCAACAAAGTCATATTCACTTTCTCGACACTGGTTGAAGTGCAGTGGTCTTTAAATAAACATAATTTATTTATTCATTTTCGAACCATGGTGTGTGCGTACTGATGAAGAGTCCTAAGATGGGACGAAACAGCTGTCACGTACTCCCAGGTATTCCAATAGCTCTCTAACTTATGTCAGCTCATGATGAAATCCTTCAACCAAGTAATTTATTCATACTAGAGTTAACTGAAAACATTAGTGTCTCAGTTTCTGACCGAAGACGTAGACGATTTGATTCGGGTTAACCAAAAAGGCCAATACCTTCCTTGGTATGGTTTGTTTTTTCTCGTGCTAGCCGCCAACAAGCACAAAGTTTATTACAAGCCATTCGACTGTGACCATGTATTACCAAGATTTAAATGATAAAATATATTCCAGACTTGGGACTAGGCAATATGGTATTATGATATTAGTTATCCTATAGTCAATCTCTCAACCTAATTCTTAAAAACCCTTAACCCACTGGTTGTTGAAAGTATGCATACCAAACTTTCATATTAAATAGGAAAGTTGAAATGTTTCAAATATTTCCCTTTAGTAGTAATCCACTTTACAAAACTAAGTCTCATGGTAATAAAGAGATAATTTCTTCTGTGACAGAAATCACTTCTAGACTTGAATGTTTGGTGAACATTCAGTGTTTCTGTACAGTCATTGGAATAATAGATTCAGATTTTCTTCCCTACTTTTCATTTTAATCTAACTTGTGAGACAGTTACTGTGTCATCTATGCCTGCACATGTTAGAAAGGTTCGACTTAAAATCTGTCAGAGAATAAGTACTCATGAGTTCAAGACGGACTGAAATAATTCTCAAACTCATATTTCTAAACATTGCCTCACTGAGTATAGCGTAATCTCAGCCAGGTTTGAAATAAGCACAAACATTACCTATCTAAGTCACTGATTGGTTCACTGGTTATCAAAGGGTTTGAAAATTTTGACTTTCATGTGTCTTTATAAACAAGTTATGTTACTTAAACTATGTTAATTACTTGAGCTTAACAAGAAGAACATTATCTCTTCACTTCTGTATATTTAGACTTCATATACACCTTTTAAAAAAGGTATTATAAGGAGTCTAATCACAGAAAATAGTCTCCTCATTTCATGACATTTACTTATTCAGTAGACTGTATGAATTATGGTCCTTAAAAAATTTAAAGTTGACTCATTTATCCATGTATCTCATCGTTCAATAATTTCATAATATTTCTCAATTCTGATTCGTCCATCTTTTTCATAATTATTCTATTGATCAATTTTCGATTTTTTTTTAAATGTATAATTTTGTATGACCGAGAATATCATTTAAGTCATAAAGAAAACAAATACTTTTTTATGAAAGAAGTTGCCTTCAGAAGCTGTATATTTACACCTGCTGAAACACAAAACTATCTACTGTTGATTAATAAGAGGGATTGTTATACATTTTGGTAAATCTTAAATAAAAAAATATAAGAATTAATTTTATTTAACACTGGACAGCTAATATCTTTCTGCTAAATGCTATTCTGAAACTTATAAATAAAACAGAAAGGCTTAAATTGCTATCCAGTAGGAGGGGACTTTTGTTTTTACTCCAGTTACTTCAAAGGAAAAAGATATTAATAATGGTATAAATAGTTTACACGTGAATGAAAGTAAAAATTGCACTATCACATCCTCGAAGATCTGGACTCCGAAGTTGATTTGTGTCTCGAATCGTGCAAACTCGACGATTTACCCGTGAAAACCAATAAGATGTCAGAAAAGATAGACAAGACAGGAGTGATGAAGATACTAAGCCAACAACAAGCACCGATCACCATCAACGGTAGAAATATAAGAGTCGTCTCTTTCACTCGCCTGACATAAGCAGCATGGACGAGAAAATCAAAGCCAGCCAGGTCGGAGAAAGAAGACAGTATAGTTCATTATTCTGAAATCCGTATGGGGATTCATAGCAATCAACATAAGGACAAAGATCCGTATTTTTGACACTACTAATGTCATATCAGTGCTTCTTGGTACATCACCAAGAGCATTTCCAACAAGCTGAAGACTTCTGCCGATAGATGCCTTCTCTTCATACTGAAGATCGGATGGCTGAACGGAAAGGGAAAGCAACAACGAAATCCGACAGTGCAGCGAACTGACCAAGGACCTAGTGTCCAACAAATATGCAGAAGGAGTGGACATAAGCTGAAGAGACATTTAAGTTACATCACAGGCCAGGTCCTTCAGTGGAATCCGAGGGTGATATGGAGATTACTTGACGAAGAAACAATAGCTTGAAGGCGAATGTGGAGCCAGCTAAAAAGATAGCAGAGAACAGAATGCAATGAAGATCCGCTGCTGAAGCCCTAGGTTCCACAAGAAATGCAAAGGACGAACAATAATAATAATCACATTCTTAGCTCTGAAATAAACTGTATCTATTAGGTAAACAATGTGACAACCAAGCCAAGAGTTCAGTGTAGTTAGCCACCACAAAACTTTTCTCCTTCTTACTTCCGAGGCCATGGTGATCTCTATCAAACATATTTATTTTACGAATGACCTTTCTGATTTTTTTTTTTGGAAACGAGGAGTACAACAGGCTTCCACATCAACTAACACTCGTTTTTTAAGGTTGTTTAGCCCAGTAGTCAAATTTCAGTTTTGTAATCGATAAAATTTATGTAACACTTGGAATTGGACAGCTATTTTAGTAGACATTCATGGATTATTTCTAATGCATAAGCCAACGGGGTCCTATTTAATAAAACATGATGCGTAAACTGATGTAGAAAGCTCGACCTGGTAAACCTCAGACTCACAGAAGACAATAAGGCTATCAGAATTGAAGTTGTAAATGTTTAGCATCATACTACACTCAATATCCAGTGACCATCTTAATCATGCATAATCTAGTCATACACTTGTGATCTGAGTAGCTTAATCAGTAGTAAAATCCATGGATTCAGTGATGTGAGTTCGAATCTCGAAAAAGAACATGAATTTCGATGAGTTGATGAATTCCAACAGAACAACTTGTCAATATCTTCCTAACATTACACAAACAACATTGTCCTCTTGGGTAAATTATTTCAGTGACTAAACTAAACGCTTAACATATGGGTGTATCAGTGTTCACTGCGAGCGAGAGAGAGAGCTAGGACTATGACCGTTGACCAATTCACAAGCTTCATTCATATCTAACAAAATGTTTCTTCTTGTTTCATGGCTATTCTTGCATTTTAACTGTCCACTGTGTTTTCTCCTTCTGTTATCTTTTTCGCCTCACTTTTTCAAAATTTTCCTGTAAATTATGTATATTTTCAGAAATACAATGAAGTGAAGAAATTTTTTCATATGTGTGTTTAGTAGTTAATGGTAAGTCTGTTTGGTTAGTATACCTATAAATAGAAAATTTATTTTTTCCATATTTAATTATTACAACCATTGTTATTATTATTATTATAGTAGTAGTAGTAGCATAATGTGATGACATTTTAAGAAAACTGATGATATTGACTTGGTGTAAATTTCAGATTTGTAGGATATATATATAAGCTGGCAAATGAGAAATTTAACATTGTGAATTTATAAGATTTGACATTGGAGTAATGAACACATGGCACATGCATGCATATTTCATCACAGTCGTCTTCTATTTAAAAGTTTTCCTACCAATTATGCATTATTACATATGAAAAACAAGTGAAATATGTAGGTGGTTTTTTATTTCCTTCACGTTCCCCAGTGGAACATAGGGCTTCAAGCTAGTGGCTTGAAGTTTCTGTAGCAGTGTTTATTTTACAGGATGGGGTTGCTAGCCTCATGCCCAACCTTTCCTCTTCACCAGCGTTATTTCTGGTTTAGCGAGGTAAAGGAGTGCGTCGGTCGGGGATCGAACCCCGGACCATGTGCATGGTCGGCGAGCGTCCTAACTACTATGCCACCGACGCACTGTAGGTGGTTTTAGGCGGTTTAAATTAAACAGGTGATTACAGAACTGCATATCACTGAATTCGTGTCATCCTTCGTCTTGTTACAATGCTTGGCCTCACTGACCTGAGTTTGAAACTGCACAATGCTTAGGGGTCCTAAACTATCTAGTAATCTTTGAATTTAACTAATTGCTGTCAATGAAATTTAATCAGTCTGCCTTCGTTTGTAAAACGAAATATTATATAGGTTGTTGATAAATTCTTTTAAGTGTAAAGACTGAACTGTTGGTCACTTTATGACTGGATATATTACTATTCATCTTTCTTATACAAGATATATGTCTCTAGTTTCTTATTTCCTAATATCTGTGTAAAACTAATAGATTAAGGAGATATATGCCTTTGAGCACTCATTTAAGGCCTCTGTTATCAGTTGCTTATTTTCCATGAACAACACAAATAAGACATAACTATCAAACTTCTAATAACTCAGTTAAAAGGGAACTCTCTTGGTGAAGCATCATCACACGAGGGGAGTACTTTTAAAGTAGACAGTGTTGTGATCAACAAACTATCAACACACGATGTCACCTGAACACGTATATACATTGTAAAGTGAGGCTTTTTTTGTTATCGAACTAATCTGTCATTCATCGTCACAGTCTTTATCCAAAAAGTAGAGAAATCTCTTTGTATTAATTGTAGAGGAGAACCCCCCCTCCCTCTACAAGCATCATTTCTCAAATAGAGTATTTTTATACAAGAATTACTCTTTATAAATTTGTGCAGAGAAAGAACAAACATTGGTGCAGAATAACATGGATCCATTTCATATTTTGTTAGTTCTCATCAGCCGCATACAACCTATAATCTTTAATGAATAAAAGTCAGTTTAAAATTTAACATACTTTTGTCTATCAATAAGCATATTATACGGGTGTCATGGTGAGATGAAACATCAGGATGACAAGGTAGCTGAAGTGTAATTATATTTATATATCTTGTTAGAGAGAAGTTTCTCGAAAATTAATTGACAAGTTTGTAACAAAAATTAGTAACAATTACACAGTTAGATAAGAGAAGATCAAAATTTGGTGTGCAAGAGGTCAGATGAAAAGATGATGATGTAATATGGTGAGTAGAACTCATAAGGTCAAGAAGAATTATCTCCTTTGGATGTCAAACAGAAAAAAAAGAGTGGTGGTGGGAGGCGTTGAAAAGATAAGTTAATGAAATTAGAAAACAAAGAGTTATTACGGGATGCTTCACCAGGGTAATTGGAGTTCAACGGCAGATTCCTTTTAGACGCGTAGATCAGGTTTCAGCCGTTTTTTTGCGATAGCTTCAGCAAACCCAAGAAAACTTGAGCTTTTTTATCTGTTAATTATTTTGGATGATGCCAGCGCGTCGACTCGGTGTCCAGTGTCTATCAGGTGTGTTCGGTAATTGAAGAGCTTAAACTGCTTGGCACCTTTAACCTAATATTTTATCTCACCATGACACCCCTATAATATGCTTATTAGTAGACAAAAGTATGTTAAATTTTACGCTGACTTTTATTCATTAAAGATTATAGGTTGTATGCGAAAGGAGATCCATGTTATTCCTCACCAATGGTTTTTCTTTCTTTCTCTGTTCAAAAAGTATTTCCCAGTATTTCACTCAACATCTAACGGCATTATAGGAACAAGGAAACAAACATTTATTATCATAATCATTCCGAAGGCAAAACAAAGGAAGTCGAACAAATTTTTTTTTGTGCGTGAAATATTCACATTTGTTTATTTTTATATAGAACCCAAATTCTGAAAGAAAAAAAGAAGATCGATTGGATTTATGGACTGTAACTTAGATTGATTGAATGAATGAACGAATGTTTTAATAAATCAGTAAACCGATGATGACATTGACAAGGAATGATGACGCTGATAAGAAGAGATAAGGGAACAAAGAGTGTAATACAACCTATGCATATATATCTCACGACAACTGTGTGTGTAGTGTAGAGAATCAAAAAGGCAATGGACTAAAGTGAGATGCAAAAAATAAACAATAACATTAGTAGTAGTAGTGACTGTAAGTGATGTATATCATCAACCTACACACCTGTATTTACTCAACAGTTCTTTTCAAGACGTCGCTGAAACTCCTCTGGTTACTTTTGCACGAGAGAGTAGTGAACACACACGCACACACACACATGTGCATGCATATAAACACACTCTGACATATACATAGACAGAGTAATTAATTAGACAAGTATACGAAAGAGAGGAATAATGATGTTGATGATGAGTGAATGAAAAGTAATCAGGTAGTTATTGAAGAAGAAGAAGATGATGAATAGTCTCTAAGGGGCAAGCAAAAACATAACAAATATAAAATGAGGCTATTTGGTACAGACTCCTTTTCTTTAGCATTTTTTCGCACATGAAACTATCATTTTTCTTCCCCAGTTGAGATAATCGTTTATTGCATATTCTAGTTTTTATTTATACCACAGTCAAGTAAAATTTGTTAATCATTAGACAGAAACAATAGAGACAATAGAGAACTCCACATCAGTTCGTTAGGCAATCTACCCATGAAGAGATGGTGAGAAGAGTAAAGCAAGTAGGAAGGAAAATTTAATGGAAGAATGGAGACAACGCTTTATGTCTCAACTAAATAAAAGAATAAAACAGGGAAGTGAGGAGAAGGAGGAGGGGGGAACCTATTTCTGTCATTATAATAAACAGTAATCAGTGATGGCAACGAATAAAAGAACAAGGAAGCATATTCCTCGAAATATCTGCATCTCTAGTTAATTAGACAATGAACAGTAAGATAACATTTATGTGGTTAACAGGCAAATACGCACATGTGTGGAGAGTTTTCATTTCACATTTTGTCATTCCATTTCATTTAGACATTAATTAAACACATCATCACAGTATGATTAGAAATAAAAAGGCAATTCAAATTTCAAAACGGTGAAAACTAAGAAAAACAATGTGAAATTGTGTTCATGTGCGTGTGTGTGCGTGCGTACTTGTGTATCGGTTTGAATATGTTGACTGAATCACTTGACATGTATCATATTGTTAACTTTTAAGATAAAATGATCGTGAGAAGGTTGTAATGAATTAAGCTGACGAGAGTGAAGAAGGAAATCGAAGTTGTAGCTCCTGCATATGTTGCGTACACACACACACACACACACACAGAAACACATTCAAAATTTGACTTGAAACAGTTGTCAACTGGCAGTATCTTTGTGTATGTGTGTCTGGTGAAGATTTAGAGACAATGAAAGAAACTGGTTAACTTCTCTTTTTTTTCGACAGCATCACCTCACTCACTCTCTTCTCTTAGACAGCACGCCAATTTTTTAACACATGACGAAATGAATGAGTTATCCACTGGTTTTCCAGAAGTGAAAATCGTTCAGCATTTAAAAACAGCGGTTTACCACGTCTGTAATACAAGGGATAGACAAAAGAGTACAAACAAATAATATTTAATGAGTGCATTTTGAACTGTTTATCCACCAAGCTAAGAATTATACCTAAACATTAGTGTCTGTACAAAAGTTTCTAACTTGTGACTGAAAAATTGCACACTCTTTTATGCTAGAGCATAAGGATATGCATCCAGTAAATTTATAACGGACTCAGATAAATTTATCAACATCCGTTGACAGTTATATCTACGACCGTGTTGCAACTGACTGAAGAACTCCAACTAGGATTGTTACCCTGATGTGATGATTGAGCTTACACAAAACAGTGATATGGCAAGTTATACTGTGACGAATTTCCCTACAAGACAAAAAGGTCAGTTATTCACGGTAGGATTAGGTCTGAGGAGATTTACATGTATTATTATAATATTATCCCCTTAGGTTCCGAGTGGTTCGTACAGCTTCAACGGCACATCTCCATTTCATCCTGCTTTCTGCAGCCATCTTTAGCTGACCCCATGATTACCCATAGACATTCATCTTCTCCTGCATGTCACCCTCAGACGTCTGACTCATCGTTCCTCACTCGAAGGCCTAGTGCACGATGTCACTCAGTGGTCGTTCGATCTTTCCGTGTCCGATCCATCTTCATTTTCTTCGACATATTTGTTGGTCAATAGGTTCTTGGTTAGTTCGTTGCAAGAGTTACTCATTCTTTCTGGCCATTTGATTTTCAGCTTAGGATGAAGGCAGCTGCAGCCTGCTGTAAATGTTTCTCCTGATGCGCCAAGTCTCTGACTCGAAATTAATGTTGAAAATCCGAGTCATTGACTGTTTGCCTGAGAAATATAAGCAGGTGTGGATTCCATAATAGATAAGTTTTTGATATAACACAGTGAAACACTATACTCAGTTGAATGACGTTCTCAGTATAATTTATTGCTCATAATCATATCAAAGTATTTACATAACTTCCTAACTTGTTTTAAACAGTCCCACTCCCCTGCTGTTTTTTTTTAGTAAAGTTCCCCATTTATTCAGAAATATCGCGCTATTCCTATTACACACACATATTGGGTGTTGATTTGAAGAACAAGGATTCAGTGACTAAATTATGCCAAACTAATAATTACTTCTGAATAATTTTCCCTCCCCTATCCTACTGTATGATATGATTGTATATAAGTGAATGTATAGCAATGACTAGGTATTTTTCTAGGATACTTATTAAGGTATATGTTATTTTAGATACTATGACTGATCAACAAATTTAACGTATGTATTTGACCTCGTAAACATTACACGGCATTTGATAAATTGCCAGACTGAGATCCTCACGATGCCTGGTGGCTAAAGGATTTGGGATATGACTCAAAATTGTTTACGACGGCACAGCTATATTCCATATTTTGTCATCTTTCAGATTTTTCATTATATTCACTTATCTTCATTTAATCATTATTCCCTTTCCTGTATATCTCTATTACATATTGTACTTCGATTACATTGATTTTCTCTACTTGTTTGTATATGTGCTTTTTTGAACTTTGACACGCTAGGCTTATATGCAATTCTGTGCTAACTTCTACGTTGTTAAGGTCAGTCAGTCATTTTTTTGTCACCTATTATTGAGTAAATACATTAGAATGAAATTCGGTGTAAAACAGATACAATATTGAATAGGACCACATCCACTAGACTAGTTCGAACATCTTGATTAGTTGGGAACAAAACTCATACAACACCCATGACTATTCACTGGTCAAAAGTCGAATATTTGAGACACGCACTGAGCAGTGTTTGTTCTTTTTTTATTTGGTGTGTATCAGTAGCATATTTATCACTTCTGCCCTGTGACACGGCAGCAGGAAGCACGGTCGTTGTTAATCCGGGCCCCGACCGATTCGGCATGATACTTTGTGATTTTGTTTGAGTCATAGCATTGGATTGGGTAGCTGCTTTTTGTCTAGCCGCTATCCAAACAACCTTTATGGCATGGTAGGACCTACAGGTACATAATTTCCAGCCAGTGTAGCTCGTTGGGTCATTGCGATATGCAAGCCCGACCACCACGTCAAGGTAGCAGCTTTCGGTCGATTCTCTTCACTCATTTTCTTGTCTACCTTTGTGTGCTCTTTGGAACGTGGCAACTCGAACTGCTGCACTTCGGTGCCAAGTTCTATGTTGAATCCAGCCAGCCAGCCAGCACTAAGCAGTCGATCTGCTAATTAATTTAGCTGTATTTCTAATTTGTGTATAAAATGTAATGAAACTGTTGATCATATCGGTTACCGAGTATTCACTCTACATACACGTATGTTTTACAAAACAAAAAGAAAAGTTTTTGTCATTTCGATGTTAAATTTTACACTGAAAAGAAAGTTTTGTAGGTAAATCAAAATTTAATTAATTGTCTGTAAGTTTGTTTTATTCAATTGTGTTTAATATTCATTGTAATGTTTTGTTGGAAACAATAAACAGATGTACTAGCTTTATAGCTTCTTACATAATCTTTCCTAAAGATGAATTGTTAAATACATAATATCTATTTAAGTAGAGCTATGTACGTTGCACGTTTAACACACATACACATTAAACATATCCACCTAACTGCTTAGAGTGACATACAAAGATTGAAAATTCAGCTTTCGAACCGATAGTTTTCGAGTAAATCTCTAGAAGAAGAAGACAGATTTGAATTTCCAAAGAGGCATGCAGGATTTCCTGACTATTACTTTCAATCACTTAAACTCGATGGGAAAATACTTCTTAATACTCGATATGTAATGTAAAATAATGAGACGAATGAACTGAGCAGCCATTTGAAAAGCTTTTTAGTTAAAAAGAATATATGAGGACAGATGAGTTGGACAGGAAATATATCAATCACAATAGATGACTGAATGACCTTATCGCTACGTATACAAAAAAAGTCTCCTCAGTACAATCACAAATAGTCTAAGCCTTGTATTACTTTTGTTTGTAAGTAAAAGAACGGGTGAAAATGAAATATTTAAAATTAAATAATACAACAACAGTAAACATTTATGATTCTTTAATACTTTCGAGTTCCAAGTACGAATATTAACAGTCGTGTATAACGACGCAAGCGAAACAATAAGAATAACTTACTTTAATTCTAAATCTTCTTCACCATATTCATCCAAATACACTGAACCCCAATCACAGATATTAGGTCCAAGCGAGACATAGACAATTGATGTGTTTACTTCAAGTACTACACCGGAGAAACCACCACATAGAACAGTGTGCTACAAAGAGGAATATACAAAACAAATACAGTACAGGGAATATAATAATTCTTTTTCCATACTTCGAAACCACTCATCTCGCCTAAACATTCAAAATACTAAACAAAAAACTATTAAAAATTGCAAGTATGTTATAGATCAAGTAACTGTCTTCCAGATGTTCTTAAAATAAAAAAACTTTTGTTGTTATTAGATGGTTGGAGGCAATCGGCAGGAAGCCTTGGACACAGGTTTCGTGTTTGTTGGCACTCGTCAGCAAGGCGTATCTGCAACCTTGAAGGAACTCATGTCCCTTCTGAGATTCAGACCTGTGTCACCCAGTGCTGCAGTCAGAGACGTTACCAATGAACTACCCGAACTTGCGATTGACCTCCTGTAGGACTGTATTAGATACTTTTGATTGGATACTAACTGGTGTCATGTGTCTAGTCCTTTGTTTAATGCAGACTGAATTCTATCAGTCCAGTTTGCAATGTGGCCACCATGTTAGGTTGCTCGCCATCATCGTACACTCAGAGATTGTTATTACTAGGTGGTTAAAGGTAATCGTCAGAAAGCCTTAGGCACAGGTTTCGTGCTTGTTGGCACTCGCCAGCAAGGCGTTTAGCTGTTCCGTAATGATTCGTAAGAATATAAAACGAAAATGGCCAAAATAATACACGCATAAACAAATTATTTTAAAAAAATCAGTAACAGTCGATTCTTGGACATATAAGGCTCGTGGTTTTAATTACGTAACAACACAGCTACAATCTTTTAAGATTCTCTAATCACCATCCATCCATTCAGATTAAATCCAGTCTGTAAACACGAGTTAACCAAAATGCTGGTTGAAAAATCACCGTAAAAAAGCACTGGCTATCCCCTCCTCGATATTATGTCTGAAGCACTCCAGAAACACCCCACACACACACATGCAGAAATAAAAATTCCCTTTTATTTATATTAGGTATTGATTAGTTATAGAAGAAAATTAGCCGATGGTTGTTTGTAGTTTCTCTGTTCTCCTTATCAAACTCTTTATTCACTACAATACCTATCTATCTATATTAACTGTGATTGCCTATTTCTGTGTAGTAATAATTGAAGAAAAGTGAATGAATGTAGATCATTGGCGAATCCATCAGGTATCGGTTATCATTAGTATTTTGATATACTATTGCAGTTTATTTATTATAATGCAATTTTCATGACAAATAACCGGTATATAATTAAGCGAATCAGTTATTATTACAGTATTCTTTTATGCATACATATATATATCTTTTGAAGCTAAGACTATATGGATGAACTGTAATCTTATGTATAATCATCTTCTATTTGTTTATTTGTCTTTTTTTTCGATCGATAAAAACAACAGCCTAGGCGATGGGATTCAAAAGTTTCACGACCAAGAAATGAAACCTAAAGGCGATGCGTAAAATGAAAACTAAGGCGTACAAATAGTACAGAGAGAAAGAGGGAGGGAGAAATCCAATCCAAAGATGAGATAGATACTTTGAAAGTGTATACTCTTAACACTCTATTTTGCGCCTATTTCATTTCATACTGATTATCACAATCTATTGTATAATGTTCAAAACTGATAGCAAAAAATTAGTGTTCATTTCCTCAGAGAGAGAGATAGAGAAAGATAAGACCAAAGCCATTAATTGTACACATTATTTAACCGTTTTCACAAGAGAAAACGGATAACCTCTATTTTTTACTTCATTTTTTTTTGTTTTCAAAATACAACTAACCAATGTATTAGTACATGTATCTATTTTTTTTTTATAAATAAAATATATTTGTGTAAAGTCAATAAACGTATACATATATGCATTTGGATTTATGAAGAAGATAATCAATAAATGTAGTCAAATAACAACATTTTACGACTACAGTCCCAAATTATCATCTTCTACTTTTATTGCATACAATATTTAAAAACGAGGTAAATGAGTAGCTTAGGTGGATGATTTTGATGTGGTTGCATTCTCTGAGCTGAGTGGTTTAAAATTATGAAGCTATTATTGTCTTTTGTTTCAGGATTCAAATCATGAACCGACATCGGATAGAGAACCTGGGAGTACTGGACAGCTGTTTCGTCCTAGTTTTGGACTCTTCATCAGTTCACACACACTGGGGTCCGAACCCAGGACCTTACGGTTTCAAGGCGAGCTTGTAGACCATTAAGGCACCATGAATGATATAATTGTCGATAAAAACAATCAATACTGATACAAATTAACGACCGATAACGACAAAAGATTGTTAGAAGATACAATTATATCATTCATAAAGAATTCAAATAAGTTCACTGCATATTGAAGATGCTATCTCGAAGGTCAATGAAAACCTTGCAGTTAAACGACCTAGCTCAGAGAACGCAACCACATTAAAAAAATACACATATATCTTAATCAATATACATCCTCACGTTCACTTTTTTTATCTATCTATCTAATTTAAAAATTAGTCCTCAAGTTTAACACAGCTTACACGCTGGTGTAACGTCTACATATTGAACCATCTTAATGATACTATAGCAACCATAACTATTAACTACTTGAAAGGCGTACAAATGAAAGATAATAAGACAACTAAAGGGCACGGAAATTAATTTAACACGTATAGTGTGAGTTTATGTATGTGGTTACACACAACCCTGAAGTTCTAGAATCCTTTAGCAAAAAAAGTGCCAGTAGTGACGATACAAGTGTCCAATGTAAGAAATAAAAGAATAATAGTAATACTTTTCACACAGAATGCAGACTCTAGGAATCTATGGTTAACATGGTCACGAACACCTTGCAATAACACCACCTGGTAAAATCTAATTGGTATGGGAGTGAAATTAGTACAAATGGAAGCTAAATAGTGTGTATACGCAATGTAGTAATGAGCTCTTGACTTGATATAAGTAAATGGTAGCGTTTGTTGCTAGGTTGAAAAGTCATATAATAATAATAAGTTGAATGGCTACAAACTAGGGAGAGTGGACACCTTGAATAATTGTAACATAAAGAAACTATCTGTAAAAACAAGAAGCATATTTATCAATATCACAAACAGAGGAGAATGGGTTGTTTTCTCTCTATCACTTCACTTACTTCAACAACAGCAGTAGCTAAATTACTGCACAGGCTGCATAATAAACGTCCACAGATCAAACAGAGAATATTCTCTTGAAAACGATGTTGATTTGATGTACAATTGACTAAATGTAATGCATTGAAAAGTGTATCAAACGATGCTGGTGTACGTATAAGACGTGGAGAATACAATTGACGACCAACTTCGACCAATGACTATAGTGATTATATATTGAAAAATAATGAATTGATAAATGTACTTTATGAATTTAACAGAAAAAGAATAATATTCATTATTTTTCTATAATAAAGTTTATCTATAGTCATAGAAATGGGTAGTCTCTAGCGACTGACAGCTTATTTAACAATAGTAGTGAACAGTTATGTGTGATTTGTACCTCATGGGGAAGGTTTTGATTTCGCTGTGTTCTCTGAGATGGTTGACTGAATTGCAAAGCTTTCGTCGTCCTTCTAGACAACATATCTTCAGAGCAGGTGTTGTTAACTAGAAGGACAATAAAGGCTTCGTAATTCAACCAACCAGCTCAAAGAACACAAATAAATCAAAATGATTCAGGTTATATAACGACAACTGAGTGAAACTGTCAATGAGTTTGGTAACTCAGTTAAGTAAAGCGTCTATGCTTTTGTTTTAATTCTAATAATCTCTTTATTGCAGTTTTTCATAGTTATACTAACTTGAATTATTCGATAAATACATTTTGAAACAACTAAAATGCAAAGACAACACTATTTCAGTATATACCATTTATATCGGGTTTATAAGACTATGTTCTGATTTACTAACTTAACAGTACTGTTTCAGTCATGACTACACAGAGATTTGATTGCCAAAAACAGTTGTCTAACGTTTAAATATTTAAAACTTTATTTTAAATGACCGCTCATCAACCTAATCAAAAACTGACTATATATGTTCCACAATTAATTAAACTGAATTGGTGGGGGGGGGGAGGTATTGTGATGTGCGATAAAAGAAGTGAAAAATGCGATTATTAGGAATTATTTTGAGGTAGGTGAAAAAAAATTAACATTTATGAAGTAGATTATGTATGACCTCGTGCACTAGACGTCTATAGGCGACATTACCACCAGTGGTAAAGGCCAGTTGGTATTACTTTTCTTATTCCTTTAGGTTCCCAGTGGAACATAGGGCTTCAAGCTAGAGCTTTGAAGTTTCAGTAGCGGTGGCATTTATTTTTACGGGATCGGGTTGCTAGCCTCATATCCAACCTTCCCTCTTTACTAGTCTTTTTACTGGCTTAGCAAGGTAAAGGAGTGCGGCGGCCGGGGATTGAATCCCGAACCGCCTGTGGCGTGGTTGGCGAGCAATCTACCAGGGCCATGGTATTACTTAGTAGGATATTATTTTTTATAAAACATACCATATAGTTTATGACGATTTGATGAAATCTATCAGCTGGTTATTTTACTTTCCTATAAATTTTATGATACGTTTACTTACACCAGGACGTGAACGTCAGAAGAGAAACTATCTCATGAAGATGTATATTAAAGAATAGCTTTTATTTTTAAGCCCCGACTGTAACTCTGTAGGATTGAACTCGTGATAAGCACCTCTTTCGAACCTGATAATTAATTACCAACCATCTTAATGGGTACCTTAATCGTTTAAAAAATAATGGTAATGATTTTTACGAAATACTATTTACAAAACATACCAGTAGATAATCGACTATATGCGTTTTAAAATGTGATTTTAGACTGTCGAGAGGTGGAATATCCATGTACTCATTGACAGCAGTTTTATTATTACTTCTCTTTCCACTGCGTGAAGGTGTATCAAGAACAGATGGTACTGATGATGGTGATTGAGATGATGATGATGACGTTAATGGTTTTGTTGAATTAGATGAGGAGATTTCAGATGCTTTTTTTATTTGACCTATCCATCGTCTAATAAGATACTGTATAGCATTTCCTTTGTCGCTTCCAGCCAATCCACACAAAGTACCAGCTAATTCGCCCACCTGTCCAACATTTATTACCACACTATCTCCACAGTCCAAAGATAAGATACGACAGAGGTCACTGAATTCAACCAATCGTTGCTGTTGTTTGGTTAATAACAAAAAAGAAGACAGGTGTGGAAATAAAATGGATTAATAATATGTATAATTCAAAAGAATAGAACATAAATATTTAAGCAAACATGCGTTTCTTGAGTACGTAAGGAACACTATGAATGTCTGATTTCTATAATAACGAATGCGTTAGACTCAGTTGATAAAGGAGTTTCGTCATATCATTTGACTCTGAAATGAGGGTCAACCAAAATATTCCATACATAATGCATGTCTTTCTCAAAATGCTATTTTGATGGAAGAACCAGGCACGAATAATCAGGTTAAGATAAAATACCAATCGGTTAAGTAACCGGCTGTTGGCCTGAACCCGGGAGAGAAGTGAAGATTACTTGTCTATGGTCCTGTGACTACGGAAACCTGTGGTTAGAGAATGTAGACCTCACTACTTAGAATTGAGCATAGTGGAGCGGAAAGGCTCATATACGTTATCGATTGTAACATTTTCCTACTTTACTTTTCTTTTTTTATAGCAGACTACGACCTATAATCAGCAGTCCGCTCCGTCCTCCTTTATGACTGTGAGCGAGACATGGCCATTGAAAGTGGAAGACGTGAAAGGCTAGTTGTCTTTGATAATACGTGCCTGCGTTCTATCTCACGTGTGAAGTGGTATAATATTGAGGTTAGACATCTGTTGAGTGCTAGGTAAGGAGGGAAAATCAATCGACGAGGTTGTGACGTTACATCGATTGAGCTGGTTAGAGAGATGTGTTACACATGTCTAGCCATCGCCTTCCTCAATGAGCAATGGTAGCTGACACAGAATGGATCAGGTTGGGAAAGAGTAAGCTAGTGGTGGTAACATCAAAACATGACTTCATCAGTCAATGAAATCCACAACCGTTAGATTAAGTTATGTAGGAAGATGTAGACTTCCTGGTTGAGGTCCTCGGGATGATAAAAACCAATGGCTGGAGACAATTGGTGATATGGCTCAAAATCGTTCGCAGTGGCGCAGATGCATCCACTCCTTGTGGTTTATAATTTCCAATAAAATCATATTGTTTTTCGATATTACTATTCTTTATGTCTCATATCTCTGTTTACTGTCTCTATTTTGCGTTTCTTTTTACTTTCTTCTCTGGTTTTGTGTGCTGAGTGAAGTGTGGCGACTCGAACTGCTGCACATCGGCGCAAAGTTCTATGTTGAAACCAGTCAGTCAATCACGACCTATAAAATTATGACTGACTGATTGACTGGTTTCAACGTAGAACTTTGTACAGATGTCCACCTGTTCGAGTTGCAACACTCCCTCCATCTACCACACAGAGCAAGAGAAGACAGTAAACAGAGATTCAAAAGGCAGATAATAAACAGAAGTGTGGGGCAAAACGAAGAGTAATTTAGAAAAACAATAGAGCTTTAGTGGATATGACAGATTACAACGAGTGAATGCGTCTGCACCAGCCATTGACAACGATTTTGAGGCATAGCACCAATTGTCTGCAGTCATTGCTTTCTACCATCCCGACGACTCTAACTAAACTAGCCAAGCTATACCTCCCGACGTCGCTCGCTGGTTTAAACTAACTGTCGTGGATTTCATTGACAGATGAAACCATGTTTTCGTTTGACCACCACTAGCTACCTCTTTTCCCGCCTGATCCATTCTATATCAGTTACCACTGCTCATGGAGGAAGGCGATGGCTAGGCATGTGTAACACATCTCCTAACCAACTCAATCGATGTAACGTCACAACTTCGTCGATTGATTTCCCATCCTTACCTGGCACTCAACTGATGCCTAACCTCAGTATATTAGGGTGATCAATATTGCTCATTTTTTTGAAACTTTGTATTATAGCAAACTGCAACCTGTAAAATTCTTTTGTCTTCCTTTTATATCAACTAGTAGTAGGTGAGCAGATGTGGGACAATCTCATGAAGCATTACACATTAATGTTTAAGAACTTTCTATTTCAAACGATTAGTTGGTTTGAATAATGTAGATTTCTTATTCAGACTTTTTTCGTTATACCATTAGTGAGGCATATCACAAAACATCAGTAAAAGCGCTTATCTACCATACACACACACACACACTTATTTTGTTCATCTATTATTAAACTACATATCAATGGAATTTCATATCAAGAAAAAAAATAATAACTCTGCTCTATAGATCAAAACCATGAGCTTTTCCAAGTACACGTTCTTAACGTAATATTCGACAACTTACTTCATTTGTAATACAAGTCATTTCTATTGACACACCACCAACACTTTTATTAGATAATTTCGCTAACTGTCCAACAAATGGTAATCCTAATGGTTTCAGAGTACCAACATGTTCTGGATGCCAACGTGCCCAACAAAGGCTAGCAATACGTAGAAATGGTAGTAGGCGTAGAATTATATGCAATTCGATTTGATTTTCATCATATTCTATAGGAAGACTTTTAGATGATTCACATGATGATGTTGATGTTGAAGGTATTTGATTGAGAAAATTTTCATCTGGTAATTTTGATGTTGAATGTGCTAAATCTAGGACACGTTTTAATCTCTCCGATGATTGACAGGTATCCTCTGCTACGACGCAAGATGATTGAATGTTTAATTCACTTAGACATGTAAGCAGAATATCCAAATGTTTTGACAAAACACCGGAAATCTAAAATTTGTTAATTTAATGGAATTAGTAGTATTATTAATTATTCATAAAACTGGCAAACAAACCCTTTGTTTAATAAGATGAATAAAAGTTCAAATAATGCCTGATTATTATTATTATTGTTTCCTTTAATTCCTAAAGGAACATAGGGTTTCAGCCTCACGTCTCCATTGCCTTCGGTTCTCTCCTAGAGTTTTCACCTGGCTCCAAGTCTGCCCACACGCTTTCATCTCCTCTTCACATGACCTCCTCCAAGTCACCCTTGCACTGGCGACCAACTCGCCGCTTCCCTTTCGGATGCCACTCGAGCAATGGCTTGTCTAGTGATGTCACTTGATGGTTTCCTCAGAGTATGGCCAGCCAATCCACCTCCATTTCTTCCTGCCTATTGTTTCACAATCGGTTCCTGGTTGGTTCGCTCATTGCCAGAGATCTCTGTTGCTGATCATTTCTGGTCATCTGATCTTGAGTATTGAGCGAAGACAACTGTTGCTGAAGGTCTGTAGTTTGTTTGAGATGTTCTTTATGACGCGCTGGCCAAGTCTCTGATCCGTATAGTGAGTAGCACTGACTGACTTCACATTGGAGTTGAAAATCCGGATCTTATCTTCGTTTTGATGCTGAGTGCTGTTGACCTCTACACAGACTTGAGAGTAGTGAAAGCTTGTCTTGCTTTTCCGACTCTTGCTTTGATATCCTCGCCAGTTCCGCCTGTTGTTGAAACGATGCTTCCCAGGTCGGTCGAAAAGAGGTTGTTTCTTTCAGGTTCCTCCCATTTATGCTGATCGTTGTCTGTTGTTGTTGCTGTTGGTGGTGTTGGCCAGGAACCTTCATCACATCTGTTTTCTCTATGTTCACCTGAAGACCTATCTTCTCCAGATGCTTCTTCTGTCAACTTGTTGCTTTTCGCTTGCATATCTTCCAGTTTGTGGGAAATCAGACATATATCATCGGCGAAGTCAAGATCCTCCAAGTTGGTTTTTTGTGTGAGTTCATTTTATGCCTGTTTCCTCATTGCCCGCTGCCTGTCGCATTATCCAATCTACTGCAATCAGGAAAATCATTGGCGATAGTAGGCAGCCAGCTTGTCTTACTCCTGTCCTCACTTCGAAGGATTCCGTAAGTTTCCCGTTGTGGATTGCTTGGCATGCAGCATTGTCGTACAGCTGTTGGATGAGATGTATAATTGTCGGTGGCACACTGTAGTAGCGAAGTAGTCGCCAAATCACCACTCGATCGGCGCTGTCGCCTGAAATCATATCCGAATTGAAAGAGTACTGAGAGATGTTAAAGAAGTAGTTAGTGTCAGTGCGTCAGTGGTTCAGCGCGGTAGAACGCTTGCCAACCACCCATGTGGTCTGGAGTTCAATCCTTGGCCAACGTACTCCGAAACCTCGCTAAGCCTGTAGTAATGCCGGTAAAGAGGAAAGGTTGGCCATGAGGCTAACAACCCCATCCCGTAAGAATAGATACCACTACTACCGAAACTTCAAGCCTCTAGCTTGAAGCTCTATGTTCCACTTGGAACGTATAGGAATGAAATCAAAATAGCTAGTGTTAGATTCTGACTTCACACTTATACACAAGTGGTAAACACACATTGCTTCAGTGAATACAGTTCACACAGTCAATGTCTACTTAATTGTTTGTGTGTGATAATTTCGTATTCATCCACTGTGAACAAAGTATAAGTGTTTCAGACACATGGGGAATACTTTCTGAGGAAAAATCCCTTTCGACTCATGTTTCACTAATGAAAAATACATCACATTTTCTTTGCTAAATGTAAATATACAAACAATAAAAACCTAAATATTGGAATACGAACTACATATTTAAAAGAATAACTATTAATTCAATGTACACTTGACACTCGACAACCCTATTTGAACATAAAAATACTTATTATATTAAGGCTACAAGGATGTTGTAGTGAATTTATCAAGGTCTCTATTTATTAGACGTTGAGGGGACCACTAACCATCCCCATAAATGACGAAGATAGAGCTTTGCCTGTTAAAAAAATATCTATTCAACCTCTCATCGTTTCGATTATTGTTCCGTCCAAAGCATGCTCGATTACTCCGAGGAGTTTCTCTTCCCATTTTTTTTCAAAACGTTTGTATCGGTAGATGGAAACTTATTTGAATATGGGAGCAATGGTAGGTTGTGATTCATTGACATAATAAGATGCGCTGGTGGCACAGTGGTTGGGACTCTCACCGACCATGCACATGGTCCAGGGTTCAATCTCCAGCCGACGCACATTTGATGTCAATGGTCGGCCTGCTAAATTTGGGCTACCGATATGGTATGCTGAAAATTCCATACTTTTATCTAAAATACTGTGTGGAGTCAAGCTATAATAAAATAAAATAAATAAATCGAGGTAATATGAAATACAGTGAGCATGATGTACTTTGATGGATGTAATGAATTTTGTAGACCAGTGATTTATGCAAGCCGCCACGTCATGAATACATTTACTTTATCCTTTATTCTACTTATTTTATAAGTGATATTGTAACGTCAGGACACAAGAGCACTTGATATACATAGCCAAAGTTCTTCTACTCAATACTGAAATCACAATTCGCTCATGTCCTTTATATTGTGCGTCTTTTCATGCTTTCTATGTTGTTACACAAGAATCTTCAATTTCTTCTCTTCGCCTTTAAATCTATCCTTCTGCTATTTAATACTCTTCCAGCTGACATATATATACTACTTACAAATCCTGTCAGTAGCACATACCACAATATCATTTTCCTCCAGTTTCAATGCTCAGCTTGAAAACAATTCATCTAACAAATATTTTGTTGTTGCTGTACAATCGCTTTCTAAGCTTTTGTTGCATTATTGCACCTGATCACGATTCACGCCTCTTCGCCACTGTACACACTCGAAGTAAATGAAATCGTTAAAAAACACTCTACTCAACCGTTCGCCCTCTTTTTTTCTTTTTATAATACCTTGATAGGAGAAATTCCCGTGGAAAAGGTTACTATGTTTAAAACGTATACAGTAAGTGACTCACTTTACCCAACAAATGTCGAGTGGCATTGATTTGCTCAGATAAACTGAAAGATGTAGATTTAGTTGGTCGATTGAATGAAACACTGATAAGTGCTCGTATATAGGCTAAGCAAAATGTTAGTGCTAACACTGTGTGGAATATATCTGTCACGAAGTAAACGTTTTGAAAGAAAAAACAAAAGAGAAATGACAATAAAAAAATTTAGTACAACTATATATGTGTATTGTAAAACAAGCATTACAGATGAGTTATTTTATAGCGTCTCATTCGAATTTCTGGATATCAGTTCCACCATGTTTAAAGATACACTGAGTGAGAAAGCTCGACCTAGGTCCCATATTTATTTGCAAACATCATGTATGGTTGAAAGAGTATTGTAATATTTAAAGAATTTAATACTTAACTCACTACTTAAAATAAATAACAGACCCAGTGTTCATATAAGATGCTTGGAGGCAATCGGCAGGAATCCTTGGACCTAGGTTTCGTGCTAGTTGGCACTCAGTCAGCAAGGTGTATCTGCAACCTTGAAGGGATTGATGTCCCTTCTGAAATTCGAACCCGCGTCACCCAGTACTGCAGTCAGAGACGTTACCACTGAGCTATTCGGGCTCATCATCTAATTAATCATCAAATCAATGTGCATTGTGATGGCGAGCTACCCCTAGAATGGTGGCCATATAGTAAACCTGACTGATAGAATTCAGTCTGCACCGAAGTAAGGACTAGACACATCGCACTAGTTACTAGTGTCCAATCAAAGACCCAGTGTTCAATTTCGCAAATTCGGCTCTCCCAGCTGGGTACGCCATTGTTGATCTTGAGCCCAAGTGAGTGAAACAGCAGCCTAATGTTTACATCACTTCGATCAAACTGCCATGCATTGATTTGAGTAGCATCAAACTACTCACGTCATTTCGTCAGTAGCATAATAATAGTGCGTTTAAACTCAGTGTTCACCAATAATGTGTTATGTTTCTAAAGAGCTTTAATCAAAAATTGTTCTCAACTGGAGAACTGAAGAGCACTATTATGTAACTCTTCAGCTATTCACATACAATGATCTCTTCACAGACAGAATGAGGAACCATCGATGAGCATATTACCAATGGGTGGAAGTCGAAATAAATTCCTGTATGCTTACAACAATGATGAATTCGACAAACAAAAATTATCTCATATAATTAATCTACTAACAAGCGAATCTGCTCATGAGTAATTGGTTTTGAGACAGTTTTCCTAAATTTTGCAAGATGGATCGTAACCAGTAGTGTCTACCAACGTTCAGGATTCGAGGACAGATGATATTGGATGCCCATGACTATAAAAAGTGGACTGAGGAATGTTAAAACTGATAGACTGGATTTTACTGATTAGCTGACAGATTTTGAAACTTAAACAAGTCTACAATGAAATTAATTATATATATCCCAACAAACCCAATATCTGAAAAATAATTTGAATTAGTGAGAGAAGTCATTTTCGGGCAACTAATTCAATGAAGATAATACCAGGCATCATACTCGAAATTACCCATGCAGAAGGGTAGAAATCTTTCAGTAATTATCACAACACATTATAGCACCGGTCTGAGAATGCATAGGCCATAGGTTCAGATCAATTATATCGACCTTGATTAAAATCTTTTTTTATGACTGCCGATTTGATATACGTGATATGCAAAGCCAATGTCAGCATACAATATACACATGCATGAAGCATATGTATCTGCTACGTTCACCAATATTTATCTGAGTAACCATCCACTGTTCTTGAAGGTATAAACCATAGAACAGTTGACACTTCCACATAAAGCGTAGTCATCGTGGAAGGTCATTATATTTCTTGACCTAAAGGTGGCATTCGATTCTGTCGACCGAGAGGTTCTCTGGCGATGCTTGGCTGCAAAAGGAATGCCGAGAAAATACATTGCACTGATTAAGGCACTAACTCTACTCGTACTCGTGCAACCAGGTGAGAGCTTACGGCGAGTTGTCATCTGAAGTGGTGACGACTAGTGGCGTCCGTCAAGGATGCCCATTATCCCCATTTCTATTCAACTTCATCATAGATGTACTAATGGACTTAACCCTAACTCACTTCAGAGACTCAGGGATTGACTTGATACCAGGGAATAATCTCGTTGACTTAGAATATGCGGACGATATAGTCCTTCTAGGCGAGGACGTTGACAAAATGCGGAGTCTTCTGAACACCTTGAGCTGCAATCTGCGAATGTTTGGTATGCGATTCGCCCCTGTAAAATGTAAGGTGATGTTACAGGATTGGAATACACCTACTCCTAGATTAGAAATAGGAAGTGAAGTGGTAGAGCAGTCCGCTCAGTTCTCCTTTATGACTGTGAGACCTGGCCATTGAGAGCGGAAGACATGAAAAGATTAGCTGTCTTTGATCATAGGTGTCTGCGTTCTATCTCCCGTGTGAAGTGGTATGATAAGGTGAGCAATATTGAGGTTAGGCGTCGAGTGCTAGGTAAGGCGGGGAAATCAGTCGACGAGACTGTGAAATTACATCGACTCAGATGGTTAGGACATGTGCTACGTATGCCTAGTCATCGCCTTCCTCGACAATGGGCAATGTTAGCTGATATAGGGTCAGGCTGGAAAAGAGCTAGCGGCGGTCAAACCAAAACATGGCACCAGTCAATGAAATCTACAACAGTTAGTCTAAGCCACGTAGGAAGGTGTAGACTTCCTGGTTGGGGTCCTCGGGACGGTAAAAACCAATGGTTGGAAACAATTGGTGACATGGCTCAAAATCGTTCTCAATGGCTAGTGCAGATGCATCCACTCCTTGTGACTTATGAATTCCAGTGTAACTGCTTTGTTCTTCGTTATTACTATACCTTTGTCTCACACCTCTGTTTACTGTCTATATTATGCATTTCTCCTACTTTCTTCGCTTGCTTTGTGTGCTACATGGAGTGTGGCGACTTGAACTGCCGCACATATGTGCAAAGTTCTATGTTGAAAACCGACCGACCATCGTGGAAGGCGATCAAAAAACATACCTCAGTGATGAAAACTGAAAGACTAAACACTTTGTTACACATCCGGTCATTATTCTTGATAAGCTTTTTATCCTTGACACAAATAGTGAAGTGATGCAACATCTAGTGGCTAAAGTATTTCTGAGGTGTAATTAAAAAGCTTATCTCACAATTTTAATCATACAGAACTAAGTTTTCTCAGGGTTGTTGATTAACATCAGCTTGCGGCAAATTAATAATCATATCTTTACTGCACAGAATTTTCAGCAGTTTATATACCTGGTGAAATCCAACTTCAAACAATATTATAGTTACAATAAGGTTAATCAACCTACCTTCACGTGGCCAAATATGAGGTAATAATCCAAGTAGAATATCCACTGGATCTTGTAATAAAGCAAACATTGGGATCCTTAAAAAAAAAACAATAACGAAAAAAAATGACACTTGATGTGATATTATTTTTTCCAAAATAGAATGAAAGGTTCGAACTGTACATAAAGGTCACAGTCAGACAGAAGTCGAGTACAGTAAAGTACTTTTAACTTGATGGTCTTTGGGACCTTGGATTAGTGGGATACAGATTACATCAGTTTCATTGTTTAGTGATGAATTTACCGATAACCATAGATTATATAATGCAGTCACAGATTTCTATGCTTCGATAACAATACACATCAAAAAAGAACCATCAGTATGGCAAGGTGGTATACATTAATAACTGATGGAGTAGCTAACAACTACTCACATCTACCAGTTTTGACTGTTAGAGTGAATCTGGTGATCCAAACAATGAACAGTTGTTTGAGACTAAGCATATATGCGACATTACAAGATAGACTCAGCTCAGAAAACTAAGTCAGTTCAAACTACCCGAATTTTCACTGACTACTTGGGCAAATTCATGATACAAAGAATACATTACTGATCACAGTAAAAAATTTATCACGATTTCAAATAAAGCTACCAGAGTAGTGTAAAAAGTTGCACTGAGTACCTGAGTTATGAAAGACAATCAACAACAATCTTATGCGACCCACTAGGTGAGTCATAAGTTACGTTTACAGGATGAGTTTATAATATTTTTTGGTTGCTAATGTTGCACTAGGACCTTGGACACAGAACCTATTGTCTTAACGTCAGCCATTGAGGTCAACGTATGCAATGAAAGGAATGGAGCAACTGTGACCACCAATAACAGAAATTATTCAGCATTCTACACAGATTAATGAGGACAATAGCTGAAACAGAACAATCAAGAGTGGATATTCACATCAAATACAAATAAGGAATTGCAGGAAGAATCATGATAGTAGGACTGGCAGATTTTCGAGTTCAACTGTCGTTAACTAAGCACACCAAGCTTATTTAAAATTTTAATGTCCGATGTATGATTTGCACTTCTAGGTGAAAGGTCACTTCGAAGCTGTATTTACGCGAAACATGTTCTTGCTCATGATTTTGTCTTTGATATAAGTTAAAATTTAAATATATTTATACCGAAACAGGAGTTTTCACAACCTACGAAATACACTAATTCACTATGATAAAAAAAACTCTACAGTGATAAATAAAAATGTTTATAGTTATGGTTGCAAAATCAAAATATCATCCAGGAGAGTAGTAATAAAACATAAAGGCGCTTACGCGACATTGTCCGGCTTTGTGACATCATCAGCCATAAGACACAGTATTAAACTCTGAATATCAGATGACGATTTATAAATCTGACGAAGATATGAGATAAATTCACCTGAAAAAAATACACGAGATTAAAAGAAAGATGAATTCTACTGAGTTTAAACAACTTATCATGGGCATAACATTTTAAGCGACACTTTCACTGGGTAATTTATTGAATCAGGCAGATTCAGAGCAAAATATGAGATAGATTGGTGTCTGATTGCGTTATTCAATTACGTGTAACAGAAGAACATACTTTTTTTTTAGAATTGTCTATTTAAGTTATCAGTTCATCAACTTCAATAATCACCAATCCTAATAAAGATACAAAAATAGCCCAATTTATAAGGCGTGAATTCATTTCTTTTTTGTAAATCCCACGATTAAGTTCTAAACCTGATAAAGTAAACTGACCTAATGATCTACCGAATTCATTATTATGGTTACTGCTTTCAAATTTTAGGAACTTTAAGGTAACTTCCGACGATAAATATCAACATAATTTCATGACTATTACTGCTTGCAATCAATAAGCAAAAGACAGAAGTGACGACGTTAAAAACTTAATTAAGTAAGCGGAATTAACAAGTCATGACTGGTCATATTATATCTGCAGTGGACAAAACTGAGAAATTGTGTTTGTTTACAGTAACTAGCAAATACGTGTTCATGTGATTTGGAGGCACACACTTATGAAACAAGGCCGCAGTAACAGGGGAATACTAAAGATTAAACAGACAGAATCAACTATATCGAACATCAAATAAAAATCAGAAGAACGGCTGATCAGACAAACATAAAAGTTATACAAAATCTCTTTCACAATATTCGTAAGTTAGAGTAGCATAAAACAACGGAAACCTAAGTCACTTATAGGGATTTATATGAAACTATAAAGCGCACCTGCTTATTTTCTTCAAGCCTCACTTACGTTACCGTTTCAATAGAAAAAAACTATGTACCAACGCTAATTTTATCAAAAAGGTAGTGCACCTATTTCTCGATCTTTTACAGAATATCTTTAGGATCTAAACCAATTCTGAAAATGCTTCAATCAAGGAATGACTGACTACTTTTCAACAGAGAACTTTGCACAAAAGTGCAGCATTTCAAGTTGCCACATTCCATGAGGCACACTAAGGTAGATAAAAGAGAGAGGGAAAAGAACTATAAAAGGAAGAAATGTGAAGGAGATAGAATAGTAGCATGGAAAAAGACGACGTTTTAGCAGGTATGGGAGGTCACAAAGAACGCATAAATCTTCATCACTGAGAAAAATTTTGAGCCATATCACCAACAGTTTTTAGCTATTAATTCTTAGCATCCCGAGAACTCTGACCAGACAGCCTACACATCTCTTCGTGGCTCAAATCAACAGTCAGAGATTTCATGGACCAATAGCACGTTTTGGTCTGACCACCTCGAACTCTTTTGCGACCTAATCCAATGTCATTTAACACTGCCAGTCGAGTAGGGTGATGGCTCGGTGTTCGCAGCACGTATCCTAGCCATTTCAAACGATTCACCTTCACAAACTCATCAACTGACTTACCCTTCTTACCTAGCACTCCACTCCTAACCTAAATATTACTCACCATATTATACTAATTAATACGAGAGACAGTACGCAAACATCTGTGGTTACAGACATGTAGTCCATTGTCAATAGCCAAGTCTCATTCACAGTCATGAAGGAGATCGGAGCAAACTGCTGTTCAGTACAAACGTTCTTTGATGAATCGTCGGATACCAAGTCTACGCCAAAGATGATGTCAGGTTGGCAAATGTCACAAGGAATACTCAATAGGTAACACAAATACGCACATACCATTCATATTTTAACCGGTCAAACTCTTTAACTCATTTATTTAACAATACTTGATTCTGTATTAAGAAGAAAAATTATACAGTGACTTACGCCAGTAGCAACGACGTGATACCATTGAATACTGTGACGGGAAACTCATTAATACGCTTAATTCACATTCCAATTGAGATCTGTTAGTATTGGTGGTGTTTATCAAAAAGGAAAAAAATAAAGGAGGCAATCGAGGATAAGTATGAAAGGCAAACACTTAAGGAAAAACAGGTATATATATGTATATAATCAGGAATGTGAAATGATATTAAACAGACAATGAAAGGAAAAGCTGTTATTACGTTATAAACGAAACCGTCTTATGATGTGGTTAGGTGGATAAAGACTAATAGTTGAATCCAGGATGAGCCGTAAGCTGGATGTGGGTTATAGTGGTCCTATTGAGACTAGAACCCAGCACCCATCAATTCAAATACACAAGCGCTATCCACTAAGCTACTTAGAGTCCCAGTGGCTTAATGGTATACGAACTCACTGTGTAACCGGAAGGTCCTGGGTTCGAACCCCGGTGGGTGGGTACAGATAAAGAGTCGCAGTCCCAGGTTTTCTAATGGTTCTCTAAACGATGTCAACTCATAAAGAAATCCTGAAATAAATACTTTGTAATAGACCATGCTAAGAATTCTGCAAGATGTATTGCTTTTGACATCACACACGAATTGATGTTTATGTCGTTGTTATGTGCTACGAGTAGTGTTCTTTTTAGCTAACCACTAGAAATTAGACAAATTTTTCTCTGGCTACCACAAAACATCTACTAAAACTTAGATGGAATGTGTCTGGAATGTAATATTCGAAAGCAACACACGTTCCTCCCCCTTCCGAAAAAATGAAGAAGGTATTTCTCTAGACAACCTACAAGTAAATATGAACTGTGATTTTTGCATTGATTGTATCATGTGGGAAAAACGCCGCAGTTTGAGTAGGATAGTCTCAGTTTCGCGAAATGCCTTAACCATGTGTAACTTCTTAAAATAAAATTATGTACAGAATGAGTGACTATGGACAGTTAGTTTTGAAAACAATATTTGTCAGTGCATTGTTGAGAGTTTGATGGAATGCTTTTTTTCTGAACACACCATGTTTTACCTATAATAATAATTTCAGTTTACTTTCTCTTGACTTCTTGTTTTGCTTAGTAGGAGTGATATATGTTGAACTAGTGCATTTCTGTATACGCTTCTATACACAAGAGAGAATGACTTGTAGTTTCACAAAATCCACGTACATGATTCTGTCCAACAAAATGAAGTATTTTCGGAGATTTAGGATAGCAAAACTTGATAGTGTTTTGTATGCGATTAGCACCTTTCAGGCATAAAATGATAACTAACTAACTAACTCGCTCACTAACTCCTACTGCTAGTTTAAACTCTGAGAAAGAAGTGAATGATCAATACTGATCAATGAGTAATACATATCATTTATTATAAAAACTCTAACACTCTTCAGTAAACGGTGTTGAAGGGTTGCAATAAAGGAGTACTAGACAGCTGTCCAGTACAGTACTCTCTGATTTTCAATAGTTCTTTAACTGAAATCAGTTCGACATCTATCTTAAAATAGTGTTGAATTCAAATTTCACGATTGTCCGCTTTTTCATGTAACAAAATGGTAACGATAATAATAACAGCTTTGTTCCAGAGAGTAATTTCCACACAAATACGGAATTTTCAGGATGTAATACAATAGTGCATCTAATTTTCGCATTATATAATACAGAGGTAATAATTAAACAGGGCATGTACATTAGTAATATTATCAAATAAAAATATGAATATAAAGCCAAACTTAATATTATTATAATAAAATATTAGCAACAATATAATATTGTGTTAGTGGTGTCATGCCTTACAGTACGCACTGGGGTTCGAACCCAGGACCTTCCAGTTACAAAGCAACTTCGCATACCATTAAGCCACTGAAATCCATCATGCCTTACACTTTTCTCATCCACGTAAAATGTGTGCTAAATAAGGCATTGTAGAGTTTTTACAACTTAGTTCTTCGGGCATAAAGTCTTCTGCAGTTGCTTCTAGTTTTACCAGATGAAATGTAAGGAGAGAGTAATGTATAGAGAGGATGCTCAGGGTCTGACACGATAATATTTGCAAATTTCTGGTAGGAGTCCATCTGTTTATCTACAATAGTATTAACGAGTTGGTTTAGCAACACCCTACTGACAGATTTTAGTGCCTTTCGCAGTGTAACAAAGTCTTCCTAGAGTAGCCCAGGAAAGATTAAGGGGGGACATTAAAAAAGGAATAGGTAGAATACAAGAGAATTAACTAACTTAGAAAGTAGACACTGTATGATATCAGATTTTCTTAATCTCCTTACACTTAGAACGCAAATCGAAAAACCACTCTAGAAACTAAAATAAATAATTATATCTCCATATTTAGATACAGTTAATGTATCAACTTATGATTGCAAAAGACAAGAGTGTTCTTATGACTCAAGTGGTAATGAAAAGAATAAATATAATAATACATAAATTAAAAGAAAGAAAAAATATATGCACAGGATACCTTAACAATACTGTAGCTTCATAATTAACACCAATTAGTGGGGACAAAAGAACTCGACGTTGAAGGTTTAATTCATCATCGGGACCATTTAAATCATTCCAGATAGTTGAACCGGTATTCGGTAATACATTCTATGAATTAATAAAAGAAACATAATGATAATAATAATCACGATGCTTACGAGATGTAGACGTAAAGAGAAGCGAAGGGTAAAAAAGAAGTATTCTAATGTGTATTAAGATTAGACGTAACTGAAGACAATCTGAAGTCATAAGCATACGCCTTGTTGCCAAGGTAGCAATTTTTTCCACAAACAAATAGACAAAGGCGAAAAGTCCAGCAAGTAGACAACAGTAGGATTAATTGTGAAAATTAAGACTGGAGTTGTAATCGAAATAAAAGAAAATGAGACGCATCAATTTGGAAACCGTTACATATCAACACCATCATAGTGATATTATGATTATTTCAGTAATACATACAGTTTGATAATGTCTAATAATAATAATAATAATAATAATTTGCTTTATTCCAAAACATTACTTGTGATACACAATGGAATTCTCAGCATTTTTACTACAGTATTGCATCCAGTTAGTACATTATCAATAAATAGAATTCTACATAGATTAAGGAAATCTCAGTTCATTATGACAACATATTGGCATGTCGGTAGCAAAGCCAAATTTGAACAGTGTTTGAAGGTGTTAGAAAAGTAGGTGCTATCATATTTACTGGCGTAAGCGGAAGAAAGAAACAAAGCAGCACATAACGGAGAAAAAAGAGAGAGAAAGAGGAGGAAAAGAAAGAAAACTTTGTATCTATAAATGATGTGAGTTGGAAAGACGAGGTCCAGTTGTTCTACTGACTATTTAATGAATTATAGGTGTCACGCCTAATGCTTTCTTTATCGCACAGAACACGAGCTAGGTAGGGTATGGTTCAGCTTTTGTACTTGCTGGTGCGAGCATATAGTTTTCTATATAGGCTTGTGGTTTTTCCTGATGAGATGCAAGAGAAGAGTTGTGAGTGAAGAGGGTGATGTGAGTTAGATAATATGGATTTGGCCCATTTTTCACATGAGTTCATATACGAACCTGACCTTAGCGGTCTGTTCGAATTTTTGGGCCTGCTATTATAATATCTACATATTAATTGTGAAAATTAAGGCTAGAGTTGTAGTAATAGAAATGAAAGAAAATAAGACGCATCAGTTTGGAAACAGTTATATATCAACACCATCATAATGATATTATAATTATCTCAGTAATACATACAGTTTGATAATATCTATGAGATCCACTAGACGTTCAGTTCTTTTATATTTCCTCCTATGCAAATATAATTTGACTGTGAGAGAAAGCAAAAAATTTTCATTTCCTAAAGTATACTGAAATGATATAACGAGAAATGGGGAAATGTTAGTGGATACTTGACATCTACACGCATATATAAGGCCACTACAACACAAAAGGTAAGAATATAAGCGAGAGTCAAGTTAAACAACAATCAAAATTTCAATGATCAGTCGACATATGTATAACCTTTAATTTAGCATAGCCAAAGTATGCAACAGTCACAAAACAAATTAACACGTTAGGGCGAATAAAAGTATATAGTAACTTACTAGTAGGTTTAACAGGGTGGTAATATTATGTTCAGCATATTCTACAGAAGGGAATGGATTCTGTTTACCGTCTCCATTCGACTTTGGCATTGCTACTAGAGGCAGCAGATGATGAATATCTCTTCTACACAAAGGACATGCAACCCAAGACCGGTTGCGTGCTGCAGCTGATCTATTCGCGCCCTTAAATGAAAAGAAAACCAAACGAGAAACAGCAAACTTTTAGTCGATTTTAGTCACATATAATAAAAAAGAGAACATCTTATTGACTTATAATTAAGTTTGAGGTTAGACCAACGATTGATATCAGTTAAAGAACCACTGAAAACCAGCATGTGGTGCTGGACAGTAAGCTATTTAGTTCTAGTTTGGGACTTATCGGCAGTACGCACCCACCAACAGGGTTCGAACCCAGGACCTTCCGGTTACAAGGCAAGCTCGTATACCATTCAGCCAACAAGACACAATTCAATGACCAGTGCATGAATTCTAACTTCCACCAATTCGTCATTCTGGTGCGACCACCACCAACCAGTCGAAAGTGAGAATGGAGTTCCCCCA
>OX235273.1:96196747-96329352 GCA_944472155.2 Trichobilharzia szidati
CAGAATCTTCATTAAGTAATTCTGATGTTTGTGAGATGAGAGCAGCTGTTCTTTGATAATTAGTCCGTATGGCCGCTTAAAATTATTCCGGTGTAATTCCATCACTGTGTATATTTAAGGCCACCTAATTTCGCTTCACAGACATGAAGTGACTTTTCGTTGAATACAAAGTGCGTGCTTATTTTTTTTCTTATTCCTTCACATTCCCAATGGAACATAAGGCTTTAAGCTATAGCTCTGAAGTTGATTTTTTATTTTACAGGATAGGGTCGCTAACCTCATGCCCAACCTTCTTTCTTTACCAGCTTCATTACCGGCTTAGTGAGGTAAAGGAGTGCGCCGGCCGAGAATCGAACCCCGGACCATGTGCACGGTCGGCAAGCGTCATAACCACTGTGCCACCGACGCACACGAGAGCTTATTAATTGATTATTAAACACAGCCGGCCAGATACAAGGTGATTTTTATCCCTCGGATTATACTTCCAACTAATACAAAGCGTTCTTACCTACACTTGCTATTCTCATGAATATATCACACAAGAGTCCTGTGACTGTATCATCAGGTAGTGAATTTCGAATCCCATGAGTGCATGCAATATTCCCAAAGAACTGTTTGAATGAAAAGCATTCGTTAGTCTTTTTGTTTCACCACTTCAGGTAAGCATGAAAAATAATTAATTTTCGACTAATTAAAATGCAATGCAGTTTTTGCTTACTGAAGCTATCTGGGCAAACATGACTTGACAAACTGTCACTTTGAATTTGAATGATGTTGGAAAACGAAACGGTGGAGTAATCCGCATGAGTGTTTGAAGCATTTCGCCATGCTTTACAAGCTGAATAACAATAACCACTAAAGATTGTCGAAAATGTACTCAGTTTTCTTTCGACTTTATCGATATTTTAAATTAAGAAATGTGTAAATAGCGATTCACAAATTAATTCGCAAATTGTAATACCTGTTTGCCAAAGTCCTTAGACAGGATACGGGTGTTTACAGCTGATTTGACTGTATGGGCTTATAAGGATCCTGGTACACCGCAGATAAACTTAGCCTCAAACGAGAGGATTGACCCGAAGAGGCATACATCAATTTGGTCCGCCTAACTGCCAAACACTAGTGGTTAGTATTAGCGGTATCCAACTAATCATACCCAACAATCAGTAGAATAAAGCACTATTGCTTCACATGGTTACAAATGTGTCAATATGATCGATAATTCTACCATGTCATATCAAAATGCACTAAAAGTGACGAACAGTTGAGTGGTAGTCACTCACTTGTACAAATTTGGTTGGAGTTTGATTGAGCGGCAACCATTGAAAACTCTGAAATTTATGCTGAACAATGTTTCATTCATGATGATACACACCTATTACCACTTGAAAGCTGTTTCGTGAATTGACGCGATTAGTCAGGGCTGAGTTGGCATTATACTGAAATATATTAAACGAACTGCTTAACATTTTGCCGACAAACAGAAGACTTATCCTTTATCCTCAAAGCCTCAACGATCCACTTCAACTGGCATGTATCACTTAGTCGGCAGGCATTTCCACTATACAGTAGTAGGTGACTGTATGGAACTGACTACGTGTTTTTGATAATTTGAAATGAAATTGTATACTTTTCACTGACAAATTCGTTTCAAAATTGTTGGTACCAAAGTAAATAATGCTACTGCGGACAACATGTTCGTTTCCCATGAGATAAAGCAACTTAGAAGTGCTATTTCCTGTAAGAGTAATAATTTCCATTGTTTGAATAACTCCAAGATGAAGAACACAAACACAAAGTAATATGAAAACCTGGGAGTACTGGACAGCTGTTTAGTCCTAGTTTGGGACTCTTCAGCAGTACGCACCCACCGCCGAGGTTCGAACCCAGGATGGGCTGACATCATGATGAAATCCTACAACCAATCAAACAGATTTCATTACCAAACCAATACTTGAAAATTAATCTGATGCTCACTAGCGACTGGCCCCACTCAGGCAGTTGACCTGGAGTTCTTGTGGGAAGCCGTGACCGGTAGGATGCAGCAGGTTGAAGGTGAGGCAGTAACTCATCGAACAAGACTATGTGGAGTGTTCGCGCTATGTCATGAATTGGCAGAAGTTAGAATTCACGGGCTGGCTGGCCATTGGATCGGGTTCCAGTGACGTCATGGTCTACGAGCTCGCTAGCCCTGTAACCAGAAGGTCCTTGTTTCGAACCCTATCAATGGGTGCTTACTGATGCAGAGTTTTGAATTAGGCTGACGAAACAGCTGTCCAGTACTTCCCATTGTTTTCCAATGGTTCTCTAACTGATGTCAGCTCAATATGAAATCCTCCAATCAATCAAACAAAATCCCCTACAAAATCAATACTTGATAATATGAGAACGTTTAATACAAATTCACTATAGACAAACACCAATTAACACTTCATTAAATGTTGTTTGCTTCAATCTAATTGACTTCAAAAAGTTGAAAGTCGGCAAAATCTCCACTAGATGAAGTGCATAAAATCTTTATCAGTTTGACTCACTGTTGAACAATTAACATGAATAAAGACTTGCACGTTTAATCAATCACTGATATTCGAGTGGACTATGTAGAGTCATTCATTTCTCTATCCAGAACAGTAATAGTGGAAACAGGCCTACTGATCAGGAAACGTTTTATAATTGGACACCAATCCATCCATTTCTCTTGTCAGTTCATATAATGTACACTTTCAAAATCCCATGTCTTTGTTTCACTTAGAAAATGTACTTGTGGAAGGAAAATCGCATAACTTCATTTCCAAATGAATTACGCTTTGCTTTCATCGTACATATAAGTCTAAAAGTCACACAACATATATGCCTGTATAAATAATGGACGTGTAAATAACCCTTACTTCATGTGCAATATTGTTGGAATCTGGAAACTGGCGCCTTTCATGTAAAATGTATTGAGAATAGACGTTTTTATTATCCCTATTCGTCTTCTTCAAGTGGAACGACCGAGTGTATTTATCAGTTAGGCGATCGATAAGTGATTAAGCAGTGTTGTAATTCCCTACTGAGTCAGTTGTTTTACACTAAAGGAAGAATAAAATGGAATCTCCTTCTCACATTTCTGCCTATCGAGTCAACTTGATTTCAGTTAGTTAGGTTCTCTACCAGAATTTAATGAGCAATTAAGCTAAATAAAAATTACAAGTAATTTCAGTTGAACAGCAGCTTTTGTGAAACATGATTAATATGAACATAAGACAAGAAACAAATGTTAAAATTGTTATTATGCGCTTTAGACGTTGGGAATGACCAGCATCTATCGGATCTGGTTGAAGGTTTCTGTAGAGACGAATCCCCTTCACAATTGTGTCACCTATTGCGCATATACGCCTCGCTACTGACACAAGGAGTGACTATCCATCAATCTGGGCGTGGACTATCCAAATGCCGTCTGTCGACCAGTCTCTCAACACTGATATCTCCTACTCTAGAACATTGTTCCAACGAGTTCCTCCTGTCAGGGAGACGAATGGTGAGAGTGCTTGTACAAGTGTTCTCAGGTGAGGATGAGGAGTTTCTATTGAATGCTGAATGCAGTGTAACTTCCGTCTCAATTTTACAACCTGCAAAGTGAATTCACAGCTTCAATGAGATTTAAGCTAAATCATTTGAAATAACTCATTTTGAAACGATAGTTTTGTGAAAAATGTTAACAAAAAATCGTGTGGAATTAGTTATTAATCTGTACCACTTTATTATTTATTGAAGTGACTATTCATGTACAAATGTCAAGTGGGCTGAAAAAATGTATTTCAATTCGAAAACAAATAGTCGTATAAGTTATTTTTCTACTGAAATATGTGTGTACTTTGAAACTAACTTCAAAGTGATAGAGAGATACAGACAGGGGGAAAGATAACAAGACGTACTTCGTATTCCAATTTATGTGGTGTTAGTTTAATCACAAAATAAATTACACCTTAATCTTTGAACTCATAGTTATATTCTTGAATTACATAAACAGTTTTGAGTGGTTATTTTTTATGAAAAGTATTTTGTTAGATTGTAATGATACGTGTTAGAATGGTTAAACAATTAATGCCATGACTGTGTTTATATTCAAAATCATTTTCCTTCATATTCATTCCTGCTTAATAATGATCGTCTTTTAGAAGACTTATATTATTACTATAAGGAATCAACGAAGTCTACGGTGAGGTATTTATGTCAAACACTTGGATGAAGCTAATAATGACAAAGTCATTCAGTTGGTTTTCTCCACCGTTGTGTTGTCTATTGTAGCGTCACTGTCAGTGACTTAGCGCAATTATGATGGAATCGTTTTGAGAGCAATCTTGAAAGGGTTATGTAAATTTAGAATAATATCTAAAATAAGTTTCGAACATTGATAAAGTTCAGTAGCCTCTCAGTAAAATTTGACTTCCATCCTAGTGCTACAACTAGATGTAATCAAGCACATCGAATTCGTGGTCCAGTAACTTCAGCGTTCTTCTCGTATTTGAAAGATGAAAAGTATCTTTACGCAATAGTTGTGCGAGAAATCTCAATGAAACCGTATACATAAAAGATAGTCGAATTTCTAAAGAAATACACGAAGCTTTGTGATGTATTACATGACTTTGAAAATGTAATGGAATCGGCGTAAAAAATACAACTGGAGGTTTAGCTGTTAGTCTGAGTGATTGCTTGGTCTCATTGAAATACTTCAAGCAGTGTACGACACTTGTGTGTGTTGAGGAAGATGAAGAAAATATTCTCAGCCTTTGAAATGGGAATACAAATTGTGAGAAATTACATTTTAGTTCACGTCTAGGACGTCAAGTCTAGGACCACGAAAAAGTGAGGCTTTGTGTAGTGAAAGTTTATCTCGACAAAATATCACTTAAAATGTCGTACTGGGTCTACTGACTCCAAACACACGCCCTTATTCTTAAGATGGTAATTTTCAAAAACAAACATTATACTAGAGATGTCATAACCCAAAAATCACGCAGACTTCAGTGTGTGCTTCAGACTCAATTTAGTGTTTTTCTGTAAATTGAATATAATCACGAAATCAGATAAATAAAATCAGTCTGAATTGAAATTAGATATAGAACTAGCCACTCGAGGTCTGCATCCCAGCATCACTAGTGTTAACAATAGCCCCTTTCCAGGTTTTAACACAAATGGTGTTCAAAAGTGCCTCAAGTCTTTGAACCCTTCCTAGAGCTTAGATCCAGATTATGTACCTAGTATTATTTTTTAAATGTTCTGATATTCTGTGTCACCCTCTCACTGATCTACTTAACAAATCTTTTTCCAATAATATTGTACCTGCCGTTTGGAAGGACATTAAAGTTGTACCTATACCTAAATCATCTACTGGAGCATGTGGCAAATTTAAACCCATTGCTATTAACTCTCCTTTTTTGAAAACTATGGAGAAAATACTTTTACTTAGTCTTGTACCCTCGCTTAAATCCTTTAATGACCCTAAACAATTTGCCTATAAGCACAGTAGAAGCACTTTGGATGCAGCTGCCGTCTTATACCATAACATTGCTTCCAGTCTAGACAAGGGGGCTAAATTTGTTCGTTGTGCCTTCCTAGACTATACATCTGCTTTTGACTCGGTCCCTAGGGACATCTTATTAAATAAACTTGGTGCAAGTCAAACAGAATGTTGGGCTGTTAAAAGGTTACATTCCTATTTCTCAGAAAGAAAGCAGTACACCATGTATAAAGGGAAGTCTTCCACTTCATTGCCTACTGAAGCTGGTGTCCCTCAGGGTGCTGTCCTTTCTCCTTTTCTTCTTTCTTTCTTCTTACATGACTTGCCTCAGTCTGATGAAATAAACTTTGTGAAGTACGCTGATGATTTAACAGTTTCAATGGCTGTTAACTCCCAGCTAGATTGTACCAAAATAAATAGCTTTCTGTCGGGAGTCAGTAAATGGTCTGAGTCTAACGGTCTTAAACTGAATCCTTCTAAATGTCAAACTGTTAATTTCAGCTTAAGATGTAAACGACAGTTAAAAGAAGCCGTCGATTCTCATGACAGTTGTAAGATTGACGACAATGATATAGGAATTAAATCAGAAATTAAGTATCTTGGACTTATTCTCTCTCCTGATCTCTCCTGGTCTTCCCATGTCTCAGCGATCTCCAGTAAAATATTCCGCCTGACATTTTACATTAAGAAGTTAAGGCTCTCGGGTATAACTCAACCCCTCCTCTTACAGTTCATAAACTCTTGCATCCAACCTATTCTTCTTTATTGTTCACCCTTATTCTTTCCTGGTTTGCTTAAAAAGGACTATGTCACAATTCGTAGAATCCTGAAGACTGTCAGTAGGGTGTGTGGTGTCCCAGTGGACCACATAGTTAACGTCGTTGTCGATAGGCACTTGACTATGTGCAATAAATTTGCTAGAGAGATTTTGTCTGACTTGGAGAATCCACCTTACTCTTAGCTTTCACCTTGCATCTCCTCAGGTAGAACAAGAAGTAACTTCAGAAAACTGTATGCTCGCACGTCTAAGTATGAAAATTCTATGATACCATACTTGGCACGTATTTTATGTGATGAAAATAGTATCAGGCAAGAATTAACTATCCTTTATTCATCTAGTAAATAAACAATCTCCTCCATCCATCTTTATATACCTTCAAGTTTTACTTTTATTATTTCTATTATATTTATGGTCCTGTTGCTTCTTTGTTTTACTTTCATAACTGCAAACACCAACTTATCTCTATGACTGCTGTAATCTTTGTTTTTCCCCTCACCATATCATGTAAAGAGAACATTATATTCAATATTTTTAAACATGCTAGGATTTCTATACCGCATCGACAATACTGTGTGAAACAAGCCCACGGTAATTTTCACTTGTATTATTATTATTATTACCTTAGCTGTTATCATTATTATTATTTCCATTTTATATGCTGCATGTTTTTGACATTACCCTTATTGTAAATGTGGAAAATTTTCTGTGTGATTAATTTTATTTATAATTTGAGGAAATTAGATGCAATATTGTGATTAATGCTGAAAATTCCATTCTGTATCACAAGTACTGTTTTTGGACTAAAGTAAGAAATTATTATTATTAAATAAAAGCTTTTTGTTCGTAGTTGAACTAACTGGAACAAATGACAGACAACCGAATGAAGATGTGACATTGAAGCTGTGGGTTAGACATGTTATACACTGACGGACGAAATGTGTTCATACAGCGCCGACTAACAAATAGTGTGCTGAGCTCAGGTTCATTTTAATGTAAAAAGCAAACTCGCAAATCCTGTACTCAGTCAGACAGCCATAAGTTACTTATTTCAAAAGAGTGTATTTTAGTGCATTTTAAAAATATTTTGAAATTTCATTTTAATAAAATAGAAATCAATAAAAATCTGATACACAAAAAGGTAAGTAGCAATCTTCATTCACTTTCTCCAGTTTGTTCATGTTCTCAAAATTTTAGTTGGGCAGAATCCTGGACCGTTGACTGGATGAGCGTCAATGTTGTTACTGAAATAAATCGTCAAACAATTACAGAGAAATTTACAATCAGCTTTGTTATTTCACACATCGAATAACTAGTATTGGTGGCCAGCGATAATGGGTATAAAAATTTAAATGCTCCTCGTTAAACTGTTATGTTGTGTGTGCATACATCAGTTCACCTACTCTTTTGGAGCCAGATACATTGGTCATTCGATGCGTGAGCTGCCTGAAAAGGTTCAAGAACACTATCCTGCTCATGGTTGCAGAAAAGTAGTAGTTCTCCCTTAAGGATTGCGATAATCGAACATCTAGCGAGCACCGACCATTCCATCTCAACCAATGCCTCCTTCAAAGTAATCTACGAAGTAAAGAACAAAGTCAATACACTGTCTTCTCCTTTGCATTGCTGAAGCCTTAACGATTCATTTAGGGAAACCGGATATATGCGTACAAAAGGAAGTTATTCAATCATATCTAATATCATGACTACAATTGTGTTGATTAGTACCGACTTGATTTCGATTTGTTTGAATTTCTATCTCTGTATAACTCACGTATATCTTCGAAAGTCTTACGTAACTCGGTATTTTCCTTCCTCTCTTTGTGCATCCTGAACAAATAATTTATCTTATTACGTGACTATGATACACGAATTCAACTCTTCATATGCATTGACAAATATCGACAACTACTTTTCCGACAACTCATTACTTTCGCTACTACTGTCCAATGAGAATAAATGTATATAAGTTCGACTGTACAGCTAACCGGGAGAATGAATTCACCGAAAAGAGCCTCTTTGCTGAACTACGTGTTTTGTCTTTAAATTGCTATTTATCCAGTTAGGGGATTTGCTGACAGTATCAGACACAAAACCATCAAATTATTCATTAGGGTTAAATTACAGCCTTCACTAGCACCTTAACAACATTCATCGTGTGCAGTGAAGAACTCTAAGATGTTTAATACATCCCAGGAGGTAGAATCGTTTAGTGAACTTCACTTTCCCTTGAGACAGTTTAATAAATCTTTGAATTTTGCATTTACCTTAAACACACAACATTCAGATAAACCCGGCTGGATAAATTTTCTAATTTCTATGCTTGTACTAATATTATATTCAACTGAAATGAAGTAAGATCAGATTCTCCGTTGGGAACAAAATGGACGTCACATATATTGCCGTGGGGTCAAGAAACGATGAAAACTGCGACTCAACAGTGAAAGAAGAAGTGGATAAAACTAACGGCGAGTATTTCGGAGAAAAGGCCATTGCACAAAAATATTGCATTACAACTTCACAATATACATGATATGTCAAGTTACTCATAGCTGCTTCAACGAATTACACATGAATATGAGGATACAAGGACTCACAAGAGCATTCTGCATCGAAGTTCACCGATTCGTTGTGAGAATTCTTCACTTGTCTCAAGGTTTTTCGACCACAATCCTTCAGCTACAGCAGCACCTCTGGGCCTGCATATGTATGTCACAGAGATGAGAGAAGATACTTCGTTGTAGTAAATAAAGCAAGAAAAATAAAGTCACACTAAACTTTTGTGTTAGGCTCTTTCAAAATCGGTCTGTCATAAACTGGATGTCTCCCTGCATCATTTCTTGTATGAGTCTCGCCTATGTAGCATATACGAAGGCGTACCGCTCATTATCTGGCCAGCTGTACCATTCGTTGATGAAACGATGTAAGACTAAGAGAGGTCAGCGTCAACCCAGGCTGAAAATTCAGTAATGGTAATTTGATATCGACATCAGTAGGACCGTCAACTTCACCCTTAGCGGTTAACATTCAAAAATAGTGAGTGGTAATATATGCGATACGTTGAAGATAGTCATAGGAGTACCGAAAATCACAATTCATCTTCATGATATTTATTTGATGGTTGGCTAACAATGGAGTCCCATCGATCTGTCCATTATGTTTCATCTGAACCTGAAGGGATGTTATTGAATGCTCATATTCTAACAGAGATCCAGCGCTGAGCTACTTTGTAATTTTCTGCTTCAAGGGACATTTCCAATAAGTTGTCTTGTCAATTCGAAAATCCCTACATACGCTTGGTTCATTTCCACGTGACTCAACTCGAACCATTATGTTAAGTAGTCGAAACCTGATAGCACCAGAAGTGCAGTGTGGGATTCACAAACAGTACTTACCATGCTAGAGTGATCACATTGGTCTCATCCACATGTGTGCCCCACAATGTAGCTTCACCACCAATGACTAATGATGCCTCCTCGTCTGAGCCTGTAAAAGACATGATAATTATTATTATCATTGCAGGAAGTTAATAGACTAAATGACGATTAGTTTAATTTGCAAATTCAGATATGCCGAGTTCACTGGTGAACGAAACATTTGCTATTCGGATGGCTTTATATGTTAAGGTTTGATGTGTTGCTGTCTTCTGAATGAGAGAATTCGGCAGTACCGATAAAGTTAGACATTGAGTTATGATTTAGAAATGGTTAGTTAAATAACTAATTAAGGGTGCGCTATATTTGAAGCGTTGGAAAGACTAGACAGACCTTCATCACCCTGATGTACTCAGCATAAAGAACAAAATCCGGATTTTCGACACAAATAATAAGTCAGCCACTTCCCCTGTATGGATCAGAAACTTGCACTGCGCGTCACGAGAAGCAATTACAACAAGCTTAACACTTCCTTCAACAGCTGCCCTCTCTGGCTCCATATTGAACATCAAATGACCGGCCGGCCGGCCGGCGAGAAAGAATTAGCAATAAAAAAACTCTGGGAACGAACCAATCAACAATCTATCGCACAACAAATATTTAGGAGAAAATGGACATAAATATGGCACATGCTGAGGAGACCATCGGGTGAAATTTAATACTTGGCCATCGCAGTTTCATCCGTATGAACAAGGAATACATATTCATTTTCTAGAAAAATACTGACAGTAATCAAACACCTCAACCTTTGTCATTGCTCTAAATCCAATACTTACCACTTTATCTCAATTCTAAACATGACGTTCTGTCAACCCATCGTCCAAACAATATTTGGAAACGAGATCAGGATGAAATTTGCACCCACATTCGTGAACAAAATTCATGCTGGAGCTGCAATAACTACAGATTTTGTAGTCCAATGAGTGATTCGCTTCCAAGACCATTGGTACGAACTCACTATATAATGTTGGCCCTGTTCTCATCGCCACTGTTAGTCGTCACACAGACACTTTCTAAATTGTCATTTTAGAAATCAAATAGACGCTGTGGCATAAGCAGCAGATCGCAAGGTTAAAACTTTGATGGTTTTAAATTTTCACAGCATTAGTGTAGCTGAGTAACTGATAAATTCTTCCACCACATGAAATGTCCCATTAGTAGATGTGATCAGACTGTGTCAGATTAAATGAGATTTTTGTCGAAGGTTGGAGAAACTAAAACCATATGAAACTGTCGTGAAAAATTTGGATTGGACTCACAAGAATAGAAGAAACGCCGCCTTTAAAGTACATTCTATGACTAATTCGTATGTAACACCTAAAACGATCTCAAGTAGGCACATAGCAGCAATACTTGCTGGTCCTGGGCGGGACACTGATGATAATGCATTCAAACAATCTGGAAGACCGACCTCATGCAACCAATATATTTGCTCATTTGTTAACTTATCCCTCCGAGGTACGTGGTATTTATAAATGATGTATTAATCAATAATGCATGCGAATTGTTGGTGCAGAGTGTCTCATCCGTCCGTCTATATTTACGTGGGTTCTGACAATCAGAAGTAATTGACGAACTAATGCTTGTGTCGTGATCACTAATCATCAGTCCTACTACTGACGCCAACATAAAATAATTCATCAATCGCCCTTCTTTTACATCAAGTTTCGGTTGAAATTACGTGAGCTAAACTGCTTAGTCGCGAGCCACCGACAGGCATGCAGTTACAAAGTGGCAATTATTCAGGATTATTTTGATTTTGATGCCATGAATTTCAGACCATCTATCTTTTCATCTTACTCAATTTCGAGCACTCCTTCTCAGGTTCACATATTTTGTTGCATGTGAGAAGGAAATCTGAGTTGAGTTCACATTTGCGACATATTCGTCATCGAGGTGCATACATACTCCATCAGATCTAGATTCATTACTGAACGATTGCTTTTGAGGATGTGCTTGTTCAGTGTTAATGAATCTGCAATTCAACAACCAACCTCACATACTGCAACAACACTAAAATCATCCAACTGACCTACATATTCTCTTCATTGTTTTAGAATTACTAAACATAAGAATCCTTATTTGTTATTTATATTATCACATATTGTGCAATTTCAATTAACCGACCGATTCACATTGTTAAACGACGAATAAGCTCAAAATTATGCAAATCCAACAGATAATGTCAACACATAAGTTTGGTTAATGGCACCATTCCTATTAAAAGCATACGGTAAACCAACTAACCTCCAAATTTTCTGATATCTTGTTGGTAATATTTTATCCAATCATATTCATCATGTAGATCAGTTAAATCCCAATCACCAGAAACTATGACGTTAAATTTTTTTCCAGTAGCCTTTCTGGTATATTCTTTCCAGTCTGAGGCTTTCCAAACATGAATGACTGTGTTTTCGTCACCCTATTAGATTGAACCAAATATTTATACAATTACTGGTTGTTTGTCAAACGAATACAAATGTCTTTTAAATGAGAGAAATTTACGATCAGATGGTAATCTGGAAAGTGAGAATCACCTTATTCTAAGGATGGGAGACTTCGAATAAACGGTGATTACAAGGAGGGATTTCTTAGCTATCTGAGATGTCTTCAGCCTATCTTTGAAGAGGTGTTAGGTGTTTGTCTATCTTTAATGGAAAAAATACAGAGTTGGTTCTTTTTCCGAAAATTTAAATATGCAATCAACTCGCTACTGCTCTATTTTCAAATCTAAGGTCTTTGAATTTCTCTGGAAAAGTATATCATTGCTGGATTAGTCACTTCAGAGTAACCAATGTCTTACGTTTGGTCCTTGTAGTTGGCGCTGACTGATTTCTAATAATCAGGATTGAAGCGTGATCGCCAAGCTAGATGAAGACTTATAAAGTGAGCAATGAGAATTTAGCTTTCTCAAGTTTCAAAGTCGTGTGATTACAATTGATATGACTATGAACAATAAATTTTGTTCGAAACGTCATCCAGTAAATAATGCTGTTTCACTGTGTGATATATCTAATAAACAAACTAATATGGAATTACTTACTACTACAGTGCCCAAGTTATACACATATATTAATATGGCTTTCTTCGATTTGAAAATAAAGCTAGGCAGAACATTCGTCTTCCTTGACGCTAATGTCTTCGGGAAATTATCACACCTTAACAGCTCTTTTGAATCCGGATAAATCAATTCCACGTTACTTCGTAGCAGATTGAAGAAAAAATGATTCGGTTATTCAAATGAGAGTCTAAGCAATACATCGGAGCATTTCGATGTGTTTAAAACGAAGTATAAGCGAGACACACCTAACTAATAATCGGTTTCTAGAATTGTTTAGAAACACGGTTAGACGTATTTTTTTTATCATATCTTGTTTTCACACAGGATTTCGGTACAACAGTATAATTTTTGGCAGGTGATTTCAGTAGCCCAAATTTAGCAGGTCGACCAATGATAACAGGTGTGCGTTGGCAGGCGATCTAACCCCGGACTATGTGCATGGTCGGCGAGCTTCCCAATGGCTGTGTCACCGACGCACAGTGGCAGATATGAAATGAATACCGATTTAATATAATTCATAGTAGTGAAGAACGTGAAACGTATTTCATCTTCTCTGAGACTCGCCGACTAGATGTATCTCCACTCCACTGAATAATAGCACTACCAGTGGGACTGAGATTAGGGCATTAACACGTGATCTCATCTAAGGGCTTAGAAAACCAACCGAAGTGATGCAGTAAGTAGGAAATCCACGATTGTTCAATAGATGGAACTATCTCTGGTGGTTCACTAATTTATTTTCCACAATGAGACCAAATAACTCAACTCAGCGAGTGTAATGTGAAGATTTCAAGGTCAAGCACAAAGATTGATCTATTTCGTTTGGGTCAGCCGAGTTGTCAGAACATGAGAATTCAGTCTGATTTATCATACTTAACCCTACTGTATAACTTTTGCGAGAAAACACTAGTTTACAGTTATACACGCGTTGATACATGGGCGCCAAATAAGGAGAATGGGCTACACTAATTATCGAATTATCATTTTTGTATTGTTACTCACCATTGTCCCACACAGAACAAGGAGTTTCAGCAACACTAAGTGACGCCAGACTCGTGATGAGCTTTCTGCTTGCTCTGTCTGCCCACAGTGTGACATTTGTGCTACCAGTTGCAATTCTGGATGGGTTCTTGTCCGTTAATGTCTGCACGTTTCTGTAGACGTCATTCTTCTGTGCTGGTTTAAGGTACAGAGCACTGTATAACTGCAATTTCCCTTCTTTTTGATTGAAATCTTGTAGTCACATTCTTTTAGGATACCAGTGTTCAGCTCATGAGAGCTTTGTATGTTGTCAGTATTACCATGATTAAAAACACTTTCAGCGTACTTGTTTTTGTCGTCTGAGTGGTTGGACTAGATTATTAACTCTACAGCTTTGAATTTGGAGATTTCACTTCCATTTCACTTGTGTTCACAGATTCCTAACAGTGTCATAACACGCCTGGTTCAATCTGGGTTCTGACCAACCTCAGACAGCGTGAGGACATTTCGTGTCCTCATGATTATGCTCGACAGGTGACACTTCGGTTGAGTGGCCTACTCAAGGCTTCCACCCACAGACAAAGTTCATCCTATATATCTTCTTCTATATTCCACCAAGGAATGAGTTCATTTTTCGTATTTTTCTCTTCATCAAAGTTATTGTAGCGATGAGTTAATTTTTTAAACAGTGGTGTTAACAGCCTAACAATCAACCTTTCTCTTTTTAAAGGTTAAGGAGTGGCTGATAAGCCAGAAAACCAGTTAACCACTCACAGTTGATCATCGAGTCGCCATCCATGAAACTAACCGACACCGGATAAGTCCAATAGATATAATACAACACCAATAACAGGAATACGAGAAATCCTCCCACCATTAGGATCATGATATGAGAAAGAGTCATCGTGGACAAACAAGGCTTTAAAGTTATGTTAATAATCTAAAATCTTTATGAACAATAGGCGTTTACTGAACTACAATCCACCTAGTGAAATAAACACATCTGATAGTGTTGTGTGTCTAGATAAAACAATCCCTACTAAACACATCTCCCAACACTTACTTGATATCCGTAATCTAAAACTTCTTGATATAAAATAGGTGTAATGGCGACTTTTGGGTCAGCAATACTTTTGACAGTTTCCACGACTTTCGACGCGTAATAGTTCACTAATTGGGTATAATTGCCAGGGAATTCCATTTTTTGCATGAATTCAATTATTTCTGGATTCCCAACCCTAAAGGAAAGAACACAAAGTTGTGTGAGTGACTTGATATGATTATGAGCAATAGTTTGTGCTCGAAAAATCATCGGTCAATATTATTGTATAGCACTGTGTGATTTATCAAAATAAAATGTTATCTACTATGGAGAAACACAGTAAGTTTAATCTTACCACGTTCTTCGTCAGTGATTTTTAGAAACCGAATTTTCTATCAAAATAGTTATCCAAATCACTGACTGATAGCTTGCATTATTGCAGAAAACGGATTCACGTTTTGAATGTTTGTTTTCGTAAGGACCGCAGTGAACAAGCGAAGCGGAGAAACCTAGTCAGATACGCGGTAGAGCAGAGCGCCTTAAAAATCATGAAGAAGACGTCGTTCCCAATTGGTTGCCTATTTCATCCTTGGAATCTCTTTAACCGCTAACCACCTTTGAGTGGGCATAGCACACTATTTTGTAGAGACCCTATAGCTTGAGTAGAATCGCCTTCAGATGTATCATTTCTTCACTTCATATTTGTGACTGTATGAGTGAAACGTGAATTATACAGAAACTCCAGTTGAGGATTTTTCGTTTCACTCATCGGGAGGAAGAGTATAAAATTGACGAGTACAGAAATACTCAGTGTTTCGTGAAAGTGTTGACAGTGAGCTGGAAAGCCAATAACTATAGTTCATGGTGACAATAATAGTAATAATGGCTTTATTCCAAACAGCAATTCTGATACAGTGTGGAATTTCCAGCATGTAGTACAGCATGCATTGCATCTGATTCTCTCTCTACACAGTGCAATTAGAATTAATTGAACAAAGTATTCATATTGGTAGTATTGTTCAAAAGTACATAGAACACAAAATTTATATTGAAGTGTAAATTTTAAGAACAAAATATTAATGATGGAAAGGATTAGTAGTGCCGTTTACTTATTTAATGTTTCTCAGTAAATTAGTAGTGCCATGCCCTACACTTTTCTCATTACATAGAATGCGTGTGCGAAATAAGGTATTGTGAAGTTTTTATACTTAGTCGTCTGAGCATAAAGTCTTCTATAGTTGCTTCCGGTTCTACCTGATAATCACGAAAGAAGACTTATCGATAGAGAGGATGCGAACAGTCCAACAAGATATTATTTGTTAATTTCTTCCATAAGTCCACGTGTCGATTTACAACTGCACTAACAGGTTGGTTGAGTGACACCCCACTCGCCCTACTGACAGTATTTCTTAAGTAAACCAGGAGATATTAAGGGGGAGCAATAAGGCGTTTTTGGCAGCATGCACGAATTATCACACTTTGAAAGTAAGGAATTAGTGGTTCCAGACTATCTTAACTTCTTTATGTAGAACGGTGAACGAAATATCTTTCTACAAACTAACTTGATATAGAAAGACCAAAAAAGATTGGAGGAAAGACACAATGCAAGGTGTTTAACATCCGATTTAGTTCTAACTTCTGTGCGATCTATGATACTAGAATCATGGAAACGAACTAGTTCATGTAAGTCGTGCTAGTGTCTGAAAGTGAAGTGACATCCTCCTAGTGAAGTCGTGTATGACAATCAGCTAACAAATAATGTGGCATAATTCTCTTCTTCAGTTCAGTTGTAACTTATGCCATCAACAGGAATGAAATGTTTGACAATCTATTTATGACATTATACGGAAGGATATCATATCAATAAATTAGTTAAGATGATACCGTCACATCCGCTTTGATGCATGACAGGTCTTGATCAATAAGTAGTATAGATATGAATCACTAATCTTCATGCCTAATTTATGATCCTGATTATATGTACCTTATAAGATAAAATGTTCATGTTTTATTGAAACTGCTGGTGCTTTCATTAGGGATAAGCATAACTGAAGACTACAAATGAAACATTATTGACTCACAATTGCCACCAACATTAATGCCGTTTCACTTTATTCGAAATATGCTGACAAATGATCTGCAATTATTCCCACATTCACATTCATTTTGTTTAGTTCAGATTCCCTTACTTCACACCAGTTCATCATGAACTTTATTCAAACAGTTTTATTGAAGGCTGATACAAAACCCTGCATACACTGTTCACGGTGTATAACACATTAAGGCTAATAATAAGTCTTGAGAACTATTCCGTCAAATGTGAATCACAATGCATACAGTGTTGTTTTTGATGACTAATCATGACTCAGAGATGATTGGACAAGAATTGTACAGACAAACTGTATGTTTATACATACCTTTATTATTTTAATTTCAACTATTTTCCACAAGAGGTTTGGAAGTGTCTGGCGAACGAAACATTAGAATCATTCATTTCAACTTGGCTGAGATTGAAACAAATATAACGTTTAAGTAGAGATAAAATGTGCTAGATGAGACGAATTCAGCCTGCATTCATCTGAAGCAAGGAAACTTTTTTCCGTCAGAATATTTTGAGAATTTCGGGATGTCTTAACGTGTCTCCTCAATGAAATGTGACATAAAGTATGCGTAAACTCACCAACAGACAAAACTGATCTCATTGCCTCCAAGATGAATGTAATTATCATGAAATCGGCTGGTGACTTCTGTAAACAGATTCTTCAAAAACTCAAATGTAGAATCATTGGCTGGATTCATTAGACCAAATTGTCCAGTTGGATTAGAGTCGTGATAACATTTTGCTAGTAAGTCTGGATATGCTTTTCCCCATGACAATGTATGCGCTGCAAGGAAGTATTGTGACAACCAGTGAACACTGCTTTAACAACTTTTAGAAGTGCCCATTAAAATGTTCAAAAGAATGGTTACTGAACAAAGAATACTCTGTTTGATAACCTCATCATCAGGCTCTACAGTTATGGGTACATAAAAGTAGTGAATGAATTGGTGTTAAGAACAGCAATAATGTTTAAATAACGGCGAACTGGCCGTTGCTCTAGGAACTTGATTTTTCGTGCTCGAGAAAATCTCCCAGAGTGGCTAAGTAAAGGCCTTGTAGAAACCAAATAAATTTTCAAAAACATCGAAGCACCGCATACTCCAAACAGCAGAGGCTATTGCAGTTCACCTCAAACAACCAGTGCTCTGTGTTCAGAAGAAGCAAGTCCAGCCCCTTCTACTTCCATGGCCTTCAGTAGAGACTGTAAATTCATAAATTTGTAATATTATCTTTTCTAATTTTTCTGACATTCAGCGTGCATTGTTAAGTTGATGCTGTTAAACTGTAATCTATTCATATTATTGATTCGCGGTTATTTAAACATTAGTGTTGTTCATAACACCAATTCATTCACTACTATAATGTATATATAACTCTAGAGCCTGACGACGAAGTTATCGAAAAGAGTATTCTCTGTTCAGTAACCATTCTTTTGAAAACTTTTAGAAGGACAATATTACTTAGATAAAAAATGACATGCCTATCCATACCACTCAACATTTGAAATCGATTGTTATTTCGTTTCCTGTGATTACACACGAACCACATTACTTCATTCAAGCATAATCTGTACGAATTAAAATGCAGTGGTCAAACACTTGACAATTTTACTGACACTTCAACTGAAGATATTCAAGCAATTCGCCTTTCGAATTCTTCATCACGTTTTCTGGTTTATGTGAAGCGATTGAAAAAGAATAAATTGAAGCATAAACCCGCAATGATTCGAATAACACTGTGGTCTCCACAGAGACACGATAAAGGTTTTCATCAAATATGAAAATGTCAGGCAACTCAGCACTTACGCGCTTCATCACCTCACTGAGTTAATATACCTGAAAATATAATATCATGAACAGTCCTTATTATAATTTCAAACCCAGTGCCTCTGCCGAATTCACGGTTCAACGTTCCATTCGCGGCATTATTTCGAGAACACTATCACACTGACTCAAATATTTACATAATATTATTTCATGTGGACACAATTGGTGGATAATTACATCATACCAAATGTCTTCAAACTTATTTACCTGGAGTATCAAACTCTGGAATGATCCGGACTCCACGGAGACGAGCGTATTCCAATAAATCAGACACTTCTGTTTCATCATATGTACACTTTTGTGGATGATATGCACCCTGTTGATATTGAGACGAGAATCGGAATTAATAAAACGCCTGAACATCGACTCATCTTACTTTGTCTGACAGTTCTGGATAGGTGGTTGAGACAAAAGGAAATGATTGATCATCTGTGATATGCCAATGAAGGACATTCATTTTAACCATAGCCATGATATCCTGAAAACAGAAAATGTTATACTGAGTATCACATCTCCTACTGTTAACTTCCGAATAGTTTCAACTGGCATGAAGTTCCTTCCGGTATCTAAGAGCATTCCACGATGTGAGAATAATGGTTCATCTTCCACATAATCCTTAAATATCATATTCTAGATGAAATATATTGATGAAGTGAAGTTGTCGACAAAAACAAAACTCACTCCTCCAAATTCATCTTTGTACACCATCTGAAGTACAGTTTCAAGGGCACGTAATGCACCCCAAACCTCTTTGGAACTTATCGAGATTTCTGTATGTTCAATATCCACGTTATCTGCAAAATGGTGAATGAAATACTTCTTGTGTTGTGACTCACATGATTCGTTCATTATATGACTCGGCCACAGTTTATCTGCATTTTCGTCACATCCATCCATGATTTCAATTTTCAGTTTGTTAATGATACATTTCTCTTTACTTTCCTGAGCAATTGGCGGGTGCTGTGATGCAAGACGGAGTCGAAATCTTGTCAGTGCGTCTGTGAGTATAAAGCATGTTGGGTAGTTGTGTTCGTAGGTGAGTGTGTGCATCAGGTTGCAGGCTGTTGAAGCTTTGTAGTAAACTGTTGGTTTCGGGACTATAGCGAGAGTGCGCCGACTAGCATTATTGAGCAGTAATGCAACCACGAACAACGCAGAATAGGAGATCATGATTACGTTTTGTTTCTCAGCAGTGTATTTCTCACTCGCACCTCAGCAAGACTTATACTAATTCTGAATTGGATGTTGAACAGAATTGACGTCTGATGAGAAAAATATCATCCAACCAAATCAGAGTATCATCTGATGATTTGTTTTGTGGGTTGTGTTTTATTGGAATTTATAAAACTATGATGACTTTTGTAAATAACTCTTGGAAAATACAAACGTTACGAAGATTGAAGACGACTCAATGGGTATTCTCATATAAAGTGGAAATTTTCAAAATAGAATTCGCGTGTTCTATGTATATAGGTGTCAGGCATTTACCATCCACTTCCAATGAATCACTTTATTTCAGCGAACTTCGGAGTAAAGGCCAGTCTTGATGCATCTTTCAATGGACCAGAATGAAAATGGGCCTAAAACTGCATTAATTAAATTATAACTGGACAAACTTCTGCCCGGCTCGAAGGTGCTTTAGCTTTTTGAATTTATATTATGATATGTTTTTCTGACCAGGCATGGACGCTGTTTTACACTTTTCCTCGATCTGGAAATATATACGACCCCAGACTTCATTGTTCAGCCACAATGGTCAGACAAGTTCCTGAAAGCGTCTCTCGATGTTATTGTGACGTTCCGTCTTCAAACAAGTCGTTCTGCAGAACATTTTTTAAAAATCAAGACCTTTTTGATTCAACTGTTGTTACCATTTCTTGCAGGTTAGGTAAAGTACAGATTAAGTTGTGACATCAGTACATTCTTTCTAGTAAGGTTCGTATAGTGTGAAATGTCAACCACACAACCTGTCAATTACAACTGGTGAATCCGTGCCATATCTGCAGTTCGGTTTATCCATACTTTCAGTAATTTACTGGTTGAAGTTTGGTTTGTTTTCCCATGGTGGATTGTTCCCATATTCTCATTGTATTAGTGCTTGGGTAATTTTATAATTGTGATATTTTAATGTATGTTCTCATCATAACTTACCACACTGAATGCTGAAATCAACTTTCTTGTGCAGGTTGTAGTCACCACAAAACCTTCTGTACACACCGACCATTCTCAAGGTTCACTCATGTGGAAATGTGTTTCACCCTTTGTTTTATCCACTCACATGAAAATAAGTGTAACTATGTTATTGCGAGGCTTCCTGAAAATATTATCGAGGATAGGTGTGAAATCATCGACGATCCCTCTTCAAAACTTCAGGATCGTTTCAAAGCTGCTCTGATAAAAAGAGTTGTATCTACACATCAGTAGTAGGTGCAAGAATTTTAGTGATTTAAGTCTTACTCAAATACTTCATTAGATGTAATGGCTAGTCACTGAAATAAAAATTGACGATGCATTCAGACGGCATGGGAAATCCTGCCAATCTTTCGAAATTCACTTTGATAAAGTAAGGAGAGTAAGATGACAGAATTGTTATGGCTATTAGACCTAAAACAGTCATTTTGACCACATTATTTAGTAGTTATTGCTGTCAGAAGGATCTCTGTCCTCTCTAAACCGATGAGTCGAGTTTTGACTCGGCGGCCCATGTAAATAAAATTTATCAGATGTGTAATATTATAAAGGAGATGAGAGCAAGAAATTTGTCGAATGATTCCACATTTATCTGTTGTAGCACACACCTCTGACTTATTGGGAATATGCCATCGTGTTTAAGAAACTACCAATATAGTGGTGCTCTTATATCAAATACGTTGTGCTGCTCCTACCAAAAAATACACTCGTCCTTGCATTTTGGACGCCATTCAGGAGACATGTGGGTAGGCATATAGGGATAACTAACGTCACTGGAGGACTGGAACGGAGACTGTTGTAATCCCACATGGAGTAGAAGAGCGTTCTCAGCCAGTATCTTAATTGTCAGACGAAATTATCACTTTGAAATTTTCCGTAATTGCGTTACACAGTTAATAATAATAATAATAATGGCTTTATTCCAAACAGTATTTGTAGTACAGGTATGGAATTTTCAGCGTTCATTACAATATTGCATCTAATTACCTCATAAATTTTATAAGGATTTAGAAATATAAAGCAACAACAACAAAAAGAAAAAGAGAAATAAAAGAAATAAAATAAAAAAAGAACAGCATTGCATTCACATATTTAAACAGTGCACCACAGGATACGATATATAAAATTAGTCTGTAATAGAATATATGAGCAACAATATAATAGTAACAAAGAAAGGAGAACAAAAGCTAATGGGAACTATTTGTTAGAGTGCCGCAGTAAATTGATCATGTCATGCCTAACAGTTTTCTCATCACATAACAGTTGTGCCAGATAAGGTATTGTGGAGTTTTTATACTTGGTAGTTCGTTCATTGTTTAAGTCCAGAATTACGTTTATAGTGTGTATAATGCCAAATGGACTTTCAGAACTGATTCTGAGAATAACCACTCTGCTACTTGCACACTGAGACGATTCATGGCAGGCTGTTACTAACCTCCGTTTAGGAGTCGGAATTATGTTAAGGTAGGCTAACTCTTGCAATTTTCAATCTTCTCGTTAAAAGTAGGGTAATGCAAAGCGTCTGCTTGCGTTCAACTCGTGGAGGTCAAAGTAATTATTGAAGTAGACAGAATTAAATCCGTTTACGTCTATATTAATTTGTTTATTAGATATATCACACAGTGAGTGAAATAGTATTATTTACTGCATGAAAATGTTTCGAGCACAATTTATTGTGGTTCATAATCATATCAGTTATAATCACACGACTTCAAAACTTGAGTTCTATAGTTTTCTTTGTTCTTTCCCATTTGTCGTAGGAGTATTAGAGTTTCCTAGAAATCAACAGACAAAAATAGCAGTAATACCACTTTGAAAACACCCGTTCACTTCCAATCACCAAAGGTACGCTAAGTAGGGCCCAGTTAGTACTTGATGAAAAGGTGACTCGATGGGAATGCCAAGTGTAGCTGACCTTCCAACATACTGAAAATTCCACATTGTACTTAAGGCACTGTTTGGAATACAGTAGACACTGCCATATGCTGTTGTGAAGCACTCCTAAGAGAAATGCCAGCGTTTTGTTTCTTAACCAAATTACCACTTCACTGTTTCGCCTAAAGGAAATAGCCCTTCAACTGACAACTACTCAGTGTCGTTGAGTGACTGAGTAGCCCAAGTGACAAATGAAGCAAACAGGCTATTACACATAGACAATGAAGTAGTGGTTGTGAGACAACAGACAAGATGTCAGTGAGTTGAGTGACGGTGAGAATCTGATTACACGGTAAGTGACATCTTAGGTGAAAAAAGGTATACGTCTGTGTCTCAGTCAGGACTTGATTCAATTATTCGGATGTCACAGCAACATCGACCTCATCTGAACTGCCGGTGGATAGGTCAAGAATTCATGTGCATAATTAAGAAAGACCATGGAGGAACTGATATATTTATTGTTAGGATGCTTGAGTAGCGTTCATTATTTGAAAAGATACAAGGATCAATTCATTTTAGTCAAACAGAGTAGTTATTGCTATTTTAGGAACCACAACAATGTGAATACCAGTATATTGGTGGATGCAATTACATTTGGCTCTCTGGCATCTCTAAAAACCTGTTGATTTTGTCGCGCACACCTTACCACTAAGGCTAGTGATCATACGTTGCCATTGTATTTCCCAGAGTCTCCTTTTTGAGGATCCGGAAACCAAAAACAGTTAGATAATGACACTCGTCAGTAACGACCTCTCTCTAGCAAGCGTCTCCAGGTTAAGTCAAGTTCCTGGTGTATTTCTGTTAGTTCGACATTCGTCATATTACTGAAGATGACCGTTGACAAGATAAGATGTATACTTTCTGTGTGAAGGTGTGTATATGATAACAGGTGTTATGTGCATTTGTTTTAAAGGCGACATTATGAGATGCAGACTTCTTGTAAACGTACCCATCTGATTCAGTGAGATCATCAATATAAATAGTGTGATGGTGGTCGACAAACATCAGATTTGTAGATTATAAGGACATCATATTGATTTCGTCCACTGTCGGACTCCAGATTACAGCTCCCCTAGTGTTTATGGTTCGAATGTAACTGGAATCAATGAAAAGCAACTATGTGCATGAAAAAACAGTCTTGTAGAAATTATCGAAGCCTGTCTGGAGTCCACCATCACCTCAATTAACTTCGATTTTCTGTGTAGTGTTATAATGAGCTGCCGTTAAAGATACTGCATTCGTCTTCTTTTTGGTAACGGACTCTTACAAACATTCTAAACGAGAAGTGGTTTCATACAGAGGTGAATGTTTGTTTAAAGGCTTAGAAAAATGTAATTTTGCAAGTATTATCATACAGTGGTCGGTATAAGTTGTAGATAAAATCGTATTGGTATTAGTGTTACAGATAACGAAATTCAGATCACTGCAGTAAAAACAAAGATATTGTTATTTGAAAACTGGAATTGTGAAACATTTTGTGTTCTCTTAGATCTGTGATAATTTCAGATCGGTGTTACATGAGGTAAGTTCACACTGGACGAGAGGAGGTCATGTGATTACACCAGCAAAACTGTGTTGGATCAGTTCAAACCAACAGCTTCAAACGATTGGTCACACTTAGAAATAAGCAGATAATAACTGCCTTGTTGTGTTCTGTCACATACGTGCAGCCTAATTATGATATTTTGTTAGACTAAAACAAATTGGATAAGAGAAATTATGTGCAATATATTGATGGAGCTTGCCGGTAGCCAAAGTTTTAAGCAGGCCACCGAGAAAATAGACCAGTCAATATAGTGGGCACAAATAACATGAAGATTAACAGTGAAGAATGTTTCATTTCCATAATGACAACTCATTTCATTTCAATATATATATATATATATATATATATATATATATATATATATATATGGATAGAACGAGACATTACTACTCTCATTAATTCATCATCCAAACAGTTCTCATTTGAAATTTTTGTGCTACATCGTTGTTATCACTTAGAACCGTAGACATATTTGTGATGATTTTTCAGCACGTTTAATGATGATATCCTAATAACACTGTTGTTAACTTGACACTCATTCAAATTTTAGTTGAATTGTTCTCAACTCCGTCAATTATATTACGTCACTCAATTTACTTATTTAATTTAATTTTAGTTTCTACCCAACTAACGTTTTCTATGTAACTTAATTTGTTATCTAAAATTTAAAACTCTAATAACACATCTTTGGAAATATTCCTTTTGTTGCTAAGAGAATTTACTATGTATATATGCGGTTGTACAGCTTGAGAATCATATCATCGAAAAAGTAACTCTTCGCTGACCTCCTTTTCTTTTAGCTACTGAAATCTATTTTCAGTAGGTAGAAGTGTTTACGAAAACTTCGTTGAATTATTTATAAGAATAATTATTGGTACTAGATATTAATTTACGAAAGTATGTTCAATAAACTAGTGACAGTCACTTGTCCTGTGAGCATGAGAATTCTGCAGGGATGTTAGTGAAAAACTTCACTTCATTATTGAGGCAATAGTTTATACGAGGACAAATCAGCTTGATTTTATAGGTTTGTTAGTAGCCAATAAGATTCCTGTTGGTATGATAGTTCTATAACCCGAGAATTACCGTTATTTTCTAAGATGATAAGGTTGGCGTCATTATCATAACGACAAGTCATTCAAACCAAAATATGATTTACCCATCACCGAAAACTGCTTTCCAATCACTGGTGATTGTAAATAGCTAAGTTAAATTAAAATAAAAGCATTCTGAAGTGTTGATTTGCAGGGATATGGCTGGTCTCAAGTTAAACAACGGATTCGTATGAGTTAGCAGACCATTGGAAACCAACAAGACTTGGATAGCTGTTTCGTCTTAGTCTGGGGGTCTTCAGTAGTAACACCTATGACCCCACTGTAAATCAAACCTAGTCATACTGAAAGACGTTTCGAAACTACCAGTGAGTGAAACATATTCTTTTTTTAAATTTTATTACAGCTTGATGCCACACCGTATTTTCAGCATGGATATCGGCAGCCCAAATTTAGCAGGCCGACCATAAAAATCGGATGTGCGTCGGCAAGGGATCGAACTCCGAACCATGTGCATGGTCGGCGAGAGTTCAAACTACTGAGGCACCGACGCGCAGTTTATTACTAGGAATTATTATTAAGAAGTTATTTTCTATCATAGTTGATCTATCAATAGATAAAAAGGTGAGGAGCATTCTATTTAGTGGGTATATTTCACGATAAGGTTAGAAAGTATTATTTGAATTCATCAGAAATAAACTATCAAGTAACTGAACTTTATGTGAAGGCAGTTTCAGCTTAATTAAAGCCTTCTGTTGTCTTTGTAGTTCGTGAAATTACAAACTAATCTACTTCAGTCTAGGATAGATTGAGAGTGGTAATGGATAGAAGACACAAACCATAAAACAGATTTCGATAACCAAATAGAGGATGTTCCTTAAAGTGTTAATTACCGCTTTTTCCAAGTAAATATAATTTAGAGGTTAGCTGCTCATCTCCCCATATGTTAAAGAGCATGAGCAATTGAGGATATAAATCCTCAGTAAAGAAAATATTGAGGATTCTATATTTTTTATCAGTTTACCACTCATGTCCATAATAGAGATTAATATGCAGGTGAGACTCGCCATTCTATTCTCAACTGTTTCCACGCATTATAATTGTATGGTAATTCTCAAAGATATCGGTTATGTTTAAAACAAGGTTTGAGATTAAGGAGTCCGAGTAAGTGTTAGTAAAAATAGTAATAATGTCATATACCCACCAATTTTGCCTGATCTTAAAATAACTATTTGACTCTAATATTATCAAAATACCCACTGCAGTACTACATGAGGTCAATCGCGAGCCCGAATAGCTCAGTGGTAACGTCTCTGACTGCAGCACTGGGTGACGCGGGTTCGAATCTCAGAAGGGACATGAGTTCCTTCAAGGTTGCAGATACGCCTTGCTAACTGGTGAGTGTCAACTAGCACGAAACCTAGGTCTAAGGCTTCCTGCCGATTGCCGTCAGAGCGTTGTGTTCTTGTTGTTGTGTTCTATCACATGCATGCAGCTTAATTATTGAAATTAAATTGAAGTGGAGACTGGTGAATGTTTCTACGTACTTTCCCGCATATGTAGATGCACGAAATTTAATTTTGAGTTGCTCCTCATTTATTGCTAGTCAGTCTCTTCATCAGAAATCATCTCAGTCCTCAATCTGACATTTGAAATTAAAACTTCATGAGAATGTGATTCGATGCATGCACTCACCTCTGGGGGTATTTAAAAAAGTTTACAACCTGCTGATTTGCAAGTTTCTACCAAACATGTGAAAAAGCATTATCTTAGATGACACTTTATCCCAATACGTGATATGTCTGTTCCTGAGTTGTTTCCTTGGTTTTCAAAATGTACTCCTGAACTTTTATAATCGGCTTCCAACAAAATGTCGTGCATTTCTCTAAGGAGACAGAGAAGAGATATCATAATGGACTGGTTTGCGTTTCACGTTAGACAGTAATGAGTCACATGATCTACTGTCAATCAATATTTTATTTGAAGATCCTGGATGAAGAGAAAATATTGTGCAATAAACTCCGCTGGAAATTCTGTACATTATGTGAACACTGTTCAGAATAAAGCTGTTATTATTATCATTATTTCGTTAGTAAATAATTAAACACAGAACTTTCTTTGACCTTACCACATGGGTGAACTCATCTGAGTACTAGGAGTTAAGCAGAAAATGTACCGAAAGTTGAATTTATAAACCTTTCGATTTACAGGAATACCATGTTTCAGTACAAAACGATCAAATTCATCCTGATAATTTGTAATCAAGAATTTCAAGTGCTTACCTCAGCTTATATATAGTGAATAAAATCTGTTAACACTTTAACTCCTTTGTTTAGAGGTTTATGATATTAAGACATATAATGCAATAAACGCTTATTATGAATCCCAGTATGAAACAAACGTAGTCCCAGACCACTGCTATTAGATTATTGAAATTTTATCAGCCTCTTGTGAGTTCTGTTTCTTTACAAATTATTCAATATGAGACAGGATAAATATGAATGAGTTTTTGTTTATTTGAAACAAAATTAGTGTTGATTATAGAAATTAATCTAATCTATTTATACATAATTAACTTATATCGTGACCAGTAGGGTGCAGCAGGTCAGGCGTGAGGATAAATACTCGCCGAAGACATTGGCTAGTGGTCGCGCTATGTCGTGAATTGCCAGAAGTTGGAATTCATGAACTGGACATTGGATCGGGTCTCAGTGGCTTAATGGTCTTCGAGCTCGCTAGCCTTGTAACCAGAAGGTCCTGAGTTCGAACCCTGGCGGTGGGTGCGTACTACTCAAGAGTCCCGAACTAGGATGACGAAACAGCTGTCCAGTACTCCCAGGTTTTCTAACGGTTCTCTAACCAATGTCAACTCATGATGAAATCCTGTAACCAATCAATCAAATCCCTACAAACCAATACTTGATAACTTATATCAGAATGCATTAGTTACTAATTTATCATTCGAATGAAAAAGTCACGTTTTTAGGTAATTATACATTGAGAATTCACAAGTTGGATTATTACTGTTGTTAATATAATTGTTCTATTTGTTACTAATGCCAAATGGACTGTAAAACATGAATTAGATAATTTGTTTACCTCTATATAAATGATGCAATCACTGAGATTCATTTCAGTTAGTTGAAACTTTCTCTGTCACACATACACACACACACAGTCATATATACATACGCCAGTTCAATGGCTTACATAGTTCACATATTTCCTATTGAAACTTGAAGATGTAGGCTTTTTTCTTTTTAACTCTTTTTGTTTTAATGTCTTCGACTAATTCCAACACAACCAGACAAAATGGTGTTGGAGAGAGAGAGAAATAAAAAGTGTGACGGAGCAAAAACAAAACAATTGATTTTTGAAGAACGTGATTATTTCTGTGATTCAAAATTAATTAAATTGTTGTTAAAGTCTGATCGGATAATTAATCCAGATTACATAATTTTATTATTCTGTCGTTGATTGTTTGTTTGTTTGTTTTTTTGTCTTTCTAAACTAAGGATTTTCATTGAGGGTAAAATATTTATATGTTATATTGTATGGTTAGAAGAGATTGATGTGGAGACATATTTGAATTAGAGTTTATACTTGTAAAGAGATGTCCGTAAACCATTATGGAGCTTTTGTTTTTGAATAGATTTGAAACATTTTACACAACAGAGATGATTATTATATTATTATTTCCTTCACGTTCCCCATTCATGCCCAACCTTTCCTCTTCACCAGCATTATTTCTGGCTTAGCGAGGTAAAGGAGTGCGTCGTCAGGGGATCGAACCCCGGACCATGTGCATGGTCGGCGAGCGTCCTAACCACTATGCCACCGACGCCCTAACAGAGATGATACAGTTGTGAATTATCAGTTGGAGTGGATCATGATATCAGGTTTTACAACTTATTGTTCACATTATAGAAATCATCAACAGGTTCTAGTTAGTACAGTATGGTAGACTCCATATTCTCTTCTCTCAGAAGATTCAACGCAAATAGCATATCAATAACCCAGAGAAAAAACACTTTTGCTTGTAGGTGTGTATCTGTACTACTCAGTGCCCAAATCGGATAAAATGAGACATCAAATCATTTAGACAAACATTAATAACGAGTCAGCAATAGACACGATCCTAGTTTGGGTCGTCTGAGCAATTCTTATGCGTTACATCAGTAAATATTCAATACAAGAGCATCACGTCATTAGTTGAGGATTTTTACTCGTCACTGAGGAGTAACTATAACTTTGGATGAACTAATATCCCTAGTTAGATTCCTACCCACGTTACTCAGTGATGTAGTCAGAGATCTTACAACTATAAATTCTAACTTCTGTCAGTTCTACTTTGAAATCAATTAAAAGTCCCAAGAATCCAACTAAATAATGACAAATCTTCGAGAGAAATACAAGTTTTCAAGTATTGGTTTTGTAAGGATTTTGTTTGATTGGTTACAGGATTCATCATGAGCTGACATCAGTTAAAGAATCACTGGAAAACCTTGGAGTACTTGACAGCTGTTTCGTCACCCTAGTTTGGGACTCTTCATCAGTACGTACCCACCGGGGTTCGAACACAGGACCATGGGCCATTGGATTGGGTCCCAGTGGCTTAATGGTCTACGTGCTCACCTTGTAACTGGAGAGTCTTGGGTTCGAACCCCGACGGGTGCGTACTGCTTAAGTGTCCCAAACTAGGGTGACAAAACAGCTGTCCAGTACTCCTGAGTTCTCTAATGGTTCTATAACCGATGTCAGCTCATGGTGAAATCCTCCAAAGAAATACAAATGTTTCACTCAATAAATTTGAATGTAGTCAATAGTCATTATATTTTCACTAAAGCACATTCTACTCTTATCGTATGTCAAGTATATATATTCAATCAAGAGGAAATTAGTTTATCACACGTTAGTGTCTTACTTTTATTACTTATTTTTCTAGGGTAATTCAAACTAACCATAGGGTACATCAAGTCAGCCGTCAGGGCAAATACTCGCAGAAGGCACTGGCTAACGGTCGCGCTATGTCGTGAATTCTCAGAAGCTGGAATTCGTGGACTGGCCATTGGACCAGGTCCCAGTAGTTTAATGGTCTATTAGCTCGCCTTGTAATCAGAAGGTCCTGAGTTCGACCCTTGATGGTGGATGCGTGCTGATGAAGAGCCCCAAATTAGGGTGACGAAACAGCTGTCCAGTACTTCTGAGTTCTCTAATGGTTCTCTAACCGATGTCAGCTCATGATGAAATCCTGTAACCAATCAATCAAATCCCTACAAACCAATACTTGAATATCAATGTGACGCACACTAGCAACTGGCCCTATTCAGGTAGGTAGTTACCTGGGGTTCTAGTGGGAAGTTGTGACCAGTAGGGTACAGCAAATCTTTCAAGAATAGCTTTATCATGACTGTGAAATGAGATTAATTTTTCTATTAAACTTTTCTTCACACCTCTGTTTCCCCCTCTCTTTAACAAAGTCTGTAAAAAGGTTGATCTAGTGACTGGTATTATATTTATTCTATGCATACTTCTTCCGTGTCATATTTCTCAAACACACACACACACACACAGCACATATATAAATGCGCTTAATTCATATTAATTAGCATCATATAAACTCTTCATCTACTTAACCCCATAATTCTTACAAGCTTATTTTCCTGAAAGGATAAAGTCGATTAAAACTGCTATAAGTAATACTTGTTATTTAATCCTTCATCTATCTTTCTTTCTTACATTGAATGTGTGTATATGAGTTTTGAGTCTATTTTCATATATAATAGAATTAACTACTGAACTTTTCTACACTATACATAGACATATAAACTTACAAATATATATATAATGCAACTTGAGCGCAGTGGTAATAACAAGTAGATACATTACTTATTTGTAGAATGTGAAAATATCTCCCTACAATTAATTAGATTATACTAAGCTAAGCAGCATACGTATATATATGTTGTGTATATGAATGTCTATAAATGTAGTAGAGATGTCTATACGGAAAAGTTTTATAAGTTCATTTGCGCAACTATTTCTGTATGATAAAAACTAGTAAGGAAAAAAACAACTAGAAAAGGTGAACTTGAGTTAAGATAAATATAACTATTGTAAGACTGAAAAAATAATAATAATGATAATAGGAATAGTAATGGAATTAGAGGTTGACGGATAACTTTTTTTATGCCCTTAAAACATTTCTCTCTCTCTCACGGACATCACAACCATCACCCTATCCAAATAAACACGCGCATGTAACAAACTTGATGATAAAATGTAAATGAGAATTCGAATTAAACACAACGCGGAAAGAAAAGACAAACAAACAAACAACAAGCTATCCAGTTTTCTTTCCCGTATTGAATCAATGAATACTGAAGTTTAAATTACATATTCTCTTGGGATGTGGCTGTTTGTGTTTTCCGTTGATGAACACGCAATGTATGCACAGGTATAAGTGGTGAATAGATAAAAAGAAAAGTGGATAGATAATTGAAATGTACACGCATTTATATATTCACATCTTAGTTTTCCAAGTCAATTTTAAGTTGAAATGAATACAAAACTGTTAATTGTGAAAAGAAAGCCAAATGCCTCGAGTATAGGAAATTCTACAGTTAACCAGACATATCTACTCTACAGAATTAGTTCAACTAATTTAGAGCTATGAAATGAATTGACATAACTTATAGTTGGATCATTCCCGTAACTATCGTTTAATCATTCGTCCATGTTTTTAATCAGAAAGGGACTAACACTAGATGGTTGCTCTGTTCCAGTCTAAGTATCATTAACAGTGCAACGGTAGAAGACAAGAGACTTGGTAAAAGAATGTTTCTGTGGAATTTAGCATCTCAATATATACCGAAATAATATACACCTTATCTCTTAATCAATACCTAAATCATAATTTGCACAGATCTTCCGTGTTGTGCTACTTATACTCTTCCTTCGTATTGTGTTTCTTGGTGTTCCTTTCACGTTTCCCATCTTTCTCCGTAACGCTGTATCATTTGCTTTCTCTAACGTCAAATCTATCTCCCTGCTATTTGATATTTCTATGTCAATGAACGTCCGTTTATATACTACTGATAAGTCTTATCAGTAGCACATACCACAACAGTACTTACCATATCCTTTTAATCAACTGAACTATGAGGAATGATAACACTAGGTTGTTATTTAGCAGTCAACATCTATGACCTTTAATCACTTAACCGCATATTTTAATTATTCTCAAGCATGATTAAATAAGTTTGTCTGATATAAAAACACAGTGATACAGTATTAATGACTATATGACTTTTCTAGAACAATTTATTGCTCATAATTATACCAATTTATTCACACGACTTCATAATTTGCATTATATACACCTTTTCCACACGCAAACACACACCCTCCTGTTGTTTATTGCAGTTTTCTACTCTTACATCAATTATACTTATGGTTTTCCTGTTAGAAGAATGATCAATAAAATCACACAACTATCACATATAGAAGCATAATTTACAAATCATATTTTTAACATTCAGTGCTTTAAAAAGTAGAATAATTCCCGCATATCTTTGTATACCCCTTTCCGGTTGCAACAGGAAAGGCGAAAACAGCAGCAGAACACTCTCGTAAACTCTGTTTAAGAGACGAAATTCACAGAATTATCAATACACTAACTGCCACCAGACATGGGATTGAACAATTGAAATTCAAACTCAAAAATATGTTAAATAACAAGGATTATGCAATCATACTCGAGACATCTGAAAAGTAAAGATCACCTGTGTTCAATAAATCCAAAAATACCCAAATTAAGAAGTTCAACTAATCAATCGGAGAAAAAGATCCTGCTAAGATAAATGAAGTCAGAAATGAAACACCGACAGCCATCGATAGAACAAAGCGGGTCATCAACCTCTCGACAAGAGCATTAAGCTCTGATGAAATAAAAGTGTTTGAAAAAGAATTAAACGTCGATGTATTTGTTGATACACTAAAACCTGAGTGTGTCATTTTTAGTATAGAAGTAGCAGTAAGCAAAATAGATAAAACAATTGCGGAGCAAGTCAGAGCACAATGTGCACTGAAACTGAAACACGAGAAGAAAACAAGAAACAGTCTATTACAACAAGAAATAATAGCTCTAAAAAGTTTAAGGAATGATAAAAACATAGTAACTGCTAAATTAGACAAAGATAATCCAACAGTAGCTGTTGACAGGTTAGATTATATTAACAAGGTCAATGAATATATTAAAAGGGGGGAGGCATATGAGGAGATTAAAACACCTGTAGACATGGTTATGAATAAGGTAAAAAAGCCTACAGCTGATCTAATCCACCAAATTAAGTCACCTTTGGGTGAATCAAAACAGTTTACGTTAATGCCCAAGACTAATAATCCTCGTAGACTGTATGGGACTATTAAAATTAATAGGGTAGAATATCCTATTAGACCAGTAGGTGACTTTAGGAACACCCCGACATATGAGTTATCTAAATATTTAGCATCAATACTTTGTCCCATTAGAGATCATTTAGATTCGAGGCTAGCTAATTCCCATGAAGCTAGGGCAAATTCACCCAGGAAAAGACAGAGAAAAGTAATGCAACCAGCTTGTATACCAATATTCCAATTTACACAGGTTTGGAGGCAGTTAGGAATGAACTGGATATGGATCCTGAACTCGAAAATAGGACTATGCTCTTGGTTGGTGAAATAATATTAGGTGTACAGTTATGTCTTACATCTACTATATTCAAATTTCAAAATAAAACATACAAACAAACAAATAGGATGGCAGTGGGGCCACCAATAACCCAATAGCAGCAGACATATTTATAGATAGTTGGAAACATAAAGCTGTTAGAACGTGTAATCCTGCTCCTGGGTTGTGGTGAGAATATGTGGATGACACATTCACTGTGCTGAAATATAAACATTTCTCTATGTTCTTTGCACATAAACTCAGTAGTAGATGGAATCCAATTCACTTCTGAGTTAGAAAATGAACAGGGTGAGGTGGTCATGCTAGACTATAAAATAAAACGAAAACAAGATGGCGGGTTTAATACTAGCATTTATAGGAAACTGACACAAACTCTAATAAATACTTAGACTTTAATTCATCCCATTCAATATCGGTAAAGATAGGTTTATTTAATTGAATTTTAGATTTTCCCGTCGACTGATTGAACCGAAGTACTTGGTCTTAGGTTGACGAGCCCCAAATAGGACGAAATGCGCATCCTGGATTCCACTGCTAGTCACTATCCACCAATTAAAGATGGGTTTAGTTAAATGTCTGTATAATCGTGCCAGCAGGTTGTCTAACTAGTAAGCTAGAAGACTTATATAATGAAATCAAACAAATAAAGGAAATATTACTAGTGAATATAACTAAATATAAATATATGAACAACCATAGAAAAACCAAGATTAGCAATAAAAGTGACGAAAATAAAGAAAATAATATAGAATTCAAAGCCTCTGTAGAACTGCCGTATAAAGAAGGGACATCGGATACCTTACGTAGAATTCTCAGTAAGGTTGGAATTAGGATGACATTTAAACCAACCAACTCACTCAGAGATAAACTTTGTCGGCTTCAGGACCAAATAGATCCAATTATGAGAAATAATATAATTTACTGAATATCATCCACTGACTGTGAGGTTAATCACATAAGTCAGACTAGTAGATCGGAGTAAATTAGATTACTGGAACATAGGAATATAAGAATAGAACATGAGCACTGGGTAGAGTATAATTCCATCACAGAGTAAGTTTATTTGATAAAGTCTCACACTAGTATACAGTATTGTTCATTGATAAGCTTTCGAGCACAATTTATTGCTCATAAACAGGTCAAGGTACTCATACGACTTTCCAACTTCGTTTATATACGTGAGTAACAAACTGATTACACAAACGAATGAATAAATAAAAGTCAATATAAAGTTCAGTGAGCACGCGTGAAACGGATTATAGGAAGATAATGTACATTCGGAAATAAAATGGGAAATAAGACGAGTGTTTTTCTGTAAAATACAATAAGATAGGACATAAGACGATTGGTTTGATTGGTAGTAATATCTTCCATATCTTTGGTATTGATACTGAGTCATTTCTGTTGTGTGTGTGTGTTGGGTGTAGGTTCGATTAACAAAGATTTAGTAATCTAGAATGATTAATCCAGCTAAGTTAAATAATCTAGAAAAAAGCCTGGTGATCACAATGCATTCTCACTTGTATGTAATAACACATTAGGGTGAGACAGAGTAAAAGTATTAATAAGCAATATAATTAGGCGGAGAGAGAGAGAAAGAATCATAGGATCAACACCAAACAGATGCAGTCAAAATGACGCAACGCTTATACCAGATATATGGAAAATTGCAATAAACAACAAGGGGGATATATGTATATAGCAAATGATGAAGCCATGTGAATAAACTGATGCAATTATGAGCAAGAAGCTGTTCTGGAAACATCAACCAGCTATTAATACTGTATCACTGTGTGTTAAGTCAGATAAACTTATTCAATATGGAATTATACTCTACTACATTGCTCAAATTCTACTCTTATTCTCAAACATTATTAATAACCGTCTATCCTATCAAAGTAGAATCCACTTTTAATCAGTTTGGTAAATTAGATTTCACAAGCAGTTTTAAAAGGTTCAACACTTTTCATATTTATTATTCGACTACTAACGAATAATTAATGTATTGTCATCTGGTTACAGTGTGCTTTGGTGGCATAAAGGTAGAATGCTCGCCAACCACGTATGTGGTTCAGGGTTCGATCCCCGGCCGACTCACTCCTTTACCTCGCTAAGCCAGTAATAAGACTGGTAAAAAGGGAAGGTTGGGCATGAGGCTAGCAACCGCATCCCGTAAAAATAAAACACCGCTGCTACCGAAACTTCAAGCCCTTAGCCTGGAGCCCTATGTTCCACTGGGAACGTGCAGTGATTTATATATATATATATATATATATATATATATATATATATGGTTACAGTAATTTCTTCATTAAATTTGCACTGTAATCATTATATAAATAGAAGGTATCAACAGTTAAGTAGACTGGGCTTAAGGAATCAACGCAGAATGCTTTCATTGATGTAAGTATAAAATTTGGGCACTGTGGTAGAGCATAACTCCATTATGGATAAGATTTTATTTTGATAAATCACACAGTGTTACACAGTAATATTAACTGATGACGTTTGGAGCACAAATTATTGCTCATAATCATATCAAGTTACTCACTCACACAACTTTTTCCTTCATTTATATACATGTGTGGAATCCATTAGATATTTGAATAAAAATCAATAAAGGATGATGTACATTCGGAAATAATAATAATACGACTGTTATTGATCAATTACAATTAGATGGGAAACAAAACGAGTGTTTTTATAGTCAAAATAAGTAACTTGTTAGAATGTTGTGATTTGCTTGAATTGAAATAGAATTTTCAGATTATTTATAATCCTCTTCTGATTTGACTGGCGGTAATAATATCTTCCATATTTCTGGTAATGATCTATTTCAGTACTGATCTATTGACAATTATAATTGTATCTAAGATCCTAATAAACCGACGTTACTTTATACATTCAGCATTTAGATAGGATATTAGTAGTCTATTAATAACCCAAGCGACCATCTTATCCTGCGATAAAATAAAGCAAAGCAACCATAGTATGTACGTGAAGATGGGAGGCCAAATGCCTAAATGACCTGAAAAACAGGTGGGCTTTACAAAGTCAAACGGTAGTCTACCAGCCTCAACCATAGGAAAGCATATTATTCATATGAATCATACCAAAATATTCTAAAGCAACAGCCATCTAAAATCTTGTGTATACAAAAACCACCTATTGTAACATTTAGACTACATCATACTATTATGTGGTGGTGGCATAGCGGTTAGTATGCTTACCGACGATGCATGTGGTTCGGGGTTCGATCCCCGGCTGACGCACTTCTATACCTCGCTAAGCCATAAATAATACTGGTGAAGAGGAAAGTTTGGGCATGAGCAACCCCCTCCTGTAAAATAAACACTGCTACAGGAACTTCAAGCCACTAGCTTGAAGCCCTATGTTCCATATTATCATATGTAACACCAGCTATTATTATTATTATTTTCTAACTCTTAAATCTCCTATTATCTTGTTTATTTTAATTCACCTTTCATTTCTGCATTTTCGTATAAATTGAAATGACAAGCAGAAATACGGTTAGATTGATCGAAATGCACTAAGCACATATATCACATATTTCAGATTAAATTTATCATTCATGTAGTCCTCACTACTCATTGAATTCCTAGTCAGCGCACTGAATGCTTGGTTAATCTTATTTATTATTATATGTGATATTCAGTAGAAAATTCTGAAAGCGAAATGCTCAGCTTTCTGTAAAGAACTAATTACATTTTACAAAATTTTTCTGCCACTCTTAATTACTACTTTACTCTGCAAAACAAGCAAAATATTTTTTCAAGTATTGGTTTGTAGGGATTTGATTAATTGATTACAGGTTTTCATTATGAGCTGAAATCGGTTAGAGAACCATTGGAAAACCTGGGAGTACTGGACAGCTGTTTCGTCCCCCTAGTTTGGGACTCTTCATCAGTGCGCACCTACAGTATTATTTAGTGGATAGTGACTAACAGCGGAAACCAGGATGCATGTTTCGTCCTCGCTATGACTCGTCAACTGGATGTTCCTACAGTCCTTGGTGAGTTGCTGTATTCCCATTGAGACTTTAACCCTAAGGCATTATCCACTAGGCCCCTAGGGCCATGACAGCCATCCATTGTGTAGCGGGCGTCAGTTATTATTTAGTTAAGCTAGTTTTGTATTTTCCTTTTGTGTCTTAGTCCTGTCCAACCACTCTTATTCCTTTGTAGTGAATTTCTCTTTGTGATACAAATCATATTAGAGGGTGGACCTGATAAACTGCTTACAGTGTCTATCAAATTATATGATAATAAAATATGTTAATAATCTGAAACTAGTCACATGATTAATTTTACTGGTAAAATTGGAAATGTTTTATATAGTAGGCCCCAATTTCATGCTTTCTACTTTTTAGGTAAAAAAAACTTCACATCTTAGGGGATTTCAGAGATTTCATCTTCATTTACAAGCGAATAACTTCACTCTAATCACTTTTAATTCTAGATTCTGTGCGGCTATAATGGAAATAAGATCTTTATTTCTAAATTTATAAGATTTATACATAAATACTAAGTCTTTGACATTTGAAATAAGCGACTTCAAAATGTGAGCTTCCATGGTTCAGTGGTAGGATGCCACACTGGATGCCCTGATTCGATTGTGAGCTGACTCACCCCTAAGTCTTTCCTATCCGCAGTAAGCCTGGAAAAGAAGGAGAGCCAGGCGTGTGGCTATCAACCGTACACCCTAAAAATAACATCACCACTACTGAAACTTCAAAGCTCGAAGCAATCTCTTCCACTTGGAACGCATGGAATGAAAACAAGTCACACTGACAGTAAGCTTGTGATATCTCAATACCATTAAAACAGAAATCTATAGTAAACATTCCTCAAAGGACATATCTGTTAATGGGAACCTAATCTTGAAACTTATCTAACATTTAAACCGTGTATTCTAATCTATTCTGTGTTATTTTTTTGTTATTCTCCGGAGATGTTCTTAGCATCCTGTAGAGAAACTTAGCGTGTCACGAAAAGGTTTCCAGCAGGTTGCAGATTTTCATCAACAGCTGCCTTCACCGGCTCCGTACTGAAGATCAAATGGCTAGAAAGAATAAGCAACTAGAAATTATGGGAACTAACCAACCAAGAGCCGATCGCTCAACAAATGTGTAGGAGAAAGTGGAGATAGATCGAGCATACATTGAGGAGGCCACCGAATGACATCGCACGCCAGGCCCTCGAGTGGAATCCAAATGGGGAGCAACGAGTTGGTCGCCCTAAGGTGACATGGAGGAGATCGTGTGAGGAAGAGATGAGAGAGTTTGGTCAATCGTGGACCCAACTGATGAGGACGGCATAAAACAGAACAAAGTGGAGATGTGTTGTTGAAACCCTATATTCCACTTAGAACGCAAGGGAATAATAATAATAAATAATAGAGAAACTTTTTATATCTAAGGTTGATAAAAACGTATTTCCATGATCTGCATTCAATCATCTATATGCTTGTGAATATTTTATCTGTATCACATCAGGAATGGATATCGTATTATCATTTGAAGTACTATTCACATATCATTAAAGCAAGGAATACGTGAAGAACGCACTACTCGATAACTTGATGCAGATGTAATATATTCTCCGTTGAATACCTTTACGTCAATTTCGCCGAGATATGACAGTGGTTAAATGACATAGTGTCCTGTATTAAAGTTTTATGTCTACTAAATTCTTCGCTTCTCTTTCTCAGAAGTAATCACGGGTGGAATATAGGACTTGTCTACTTCTAATCACAGATATAACTAAGGCTGAATACTCTATAGACAAAAATTACTGCTGACACATTAAGCGTAACATACAGTATGGTTTGAAATAGAAGATTCTGAACCACTGGTTTCAATACTCCCCTGAATCATTTGACTAATCTATTCTCCGAATTTTCTAAAATTCCAATTCATTTATACCTTCTTGTTCTCAGCAATCACTAACTACTAGGACGTTAGTAATTCGAATTCTAACACTGAGTAATTATGTTTTTACGAGTTGATCACGGATTGATATCAGTTAGAGAACCATTGAAAACCAGCAGGGAGTACTGGACAGCTGCTGTTTCATCCTAGTTTGGGAATCATCGGCAGTACTCACCCACTGGGATTCGAACCCAGGACCTTCCGGTTACAAGGCAAGCTCGTATGCCATTCAGCCACTGGGACCCGATTCACTGGCCAGCTCATGAATTCTAACTTCTACCAATCCGTGATCAACTTGTAAAAATATAACAAACCCTTACAAACCAAACTATAGAAAATTAATCTGATGCTCGCTAGTGACTTGCTACAGGATGGAGTTTCCTGGATTTCTAGTGAGAAGTCGTGACCAGTGAGGTCCAATTAGATGTCACGTGTGTGGATGGATGTCCCACCAACGACAATGGTTGGGGTCGCGCTAAAATCACGGATTGGTAGAAGTTAGAATTCATGAGCTGGCCAGTGAATCGGGTCCCAGTGGCTGAATGGCATACGAGCTTGCCTTGTAACCGGAAGGTCCTGGGTTCGAATCCCAGTGGGTGAGTACTGCCGATGATTCCCAAACTAGGATGAAACAGCAGCTGTCCAGTACTCCCTGCTGGTTTTCAATGGTTCTCTAACTGATATCAATCCGTGATCAACTCGTAAAAACATAACAAACCCTTACAAACCAAACTATAGAAAACTGAGTAATTATCTCTGTGTAAAAATTCAGCTTTATCAGTAATCACTTGGTTTTTCATTCAAGTCATAATACCTTATCCATCGAAATTATCTGTTGAATTTTTGTAACTTCTTTGATCAAAGTAGATGAAATAAATTCTCATTGGATGAGGAACACATTTTTGTTAGCTGTTTACAACCCTTCAATACTAGACAATTTAATTATCTAGCTTGCAAAATATCATCATATGAAACCATTCAACCGTGACGTAATTAAGTCATAGAATCTATTTGCATACAAAATGTATATAATGTGTGTGTGTTTGTTAGTGGGTAGAACTAACCACGGATTTATCTTGCCGGTCTTTAACATCATCCAATCAACTGCATCTAACGATAGATCTCCATATATTAGGGAACAAGAGTTAATTTCCCCTTTTATCTGATTGGTGGAAATGTTAGCGAATGGTGGATAGAAAATAAGACAACAGCCTAGTTAGTTGATAACTATGACAATGATATTCATCCAAATATTGTGGGTAACACGTTGGTTTTTTTTCACCCTCCATAAAGGCAGGTGATGATATTAAAGGGAGAGGTTTATGACGGGAAAATTCACTGCTTGAATAGGTGATGATAAGGGAGTAGTAGGATGGTCAGGGAAATTATTCCCTCATTTTAAAATTCACACAACTTAAGACATTCAGTGGGCAAATTCTAGTAAAATGTCTGTGCTAAATGTCTTCCTTCATTTCTTTTGCATTCAGCTTTGTTTTGTAGGGGGTAGGGGTGGAGATGAAGTGAGAAGTTGAAGTTAACTAGTATGTAGTACTTGTAGGTCTTAAAATTTGAAGACAGTTGTCGTTTGTCAAGTTACTGGTAAGCATCTTCTTAGAATACTTTTAGTATTTTTAAGAACCAAATTATGACATTGTTTTACCTGGTATTCAGTAATGTATTTATGATAAACGAGCTTCGATTCAGTATAAGATTCTTTGCCAGAGAATTTTTCAGCTAACTAGAACATAATTAAATTGAATAATTATGAAGTAAGTCGTTGATGAGCTCAGTTATAAAGTAGTCACATCATTTGTGTATTGTTCAAAGTCACTGACTTCTTGTGAATGAGTTCTGCTAATCAAGTGAAGTTGACATGCTGTTATCAGATATGAGATTATGTCTGACTCACTGACTGCTTTCAACGTAGAACTTTGCACAGATGTACAGCAGTTCGAGTCACCACACTCCATGTAACATGAGAAAGAGTAAAGAGAGGTTCAAAAGAGAGATAATAAACGGAGATATGTGGCAAAAAGAATAGTAATTTTGAAGAACAATATAATTTTATTGGATATAATAAATCACAGAGAGTGAATGCATTTGCACCAGCCATTGAGAACGATTTTGAGCCATATCACCAATTGTCTTCAGTCATTGGTTTTTATCATCCCCAGGACCCCAACCATGAAACCAGTCTATACCTCCCGACGTAGATGGCTGGCTTAAACTAACTGTTGTGGATTTTATTGACTGATGAAGCCATGTTTTGGTTTGACCACCACTAGCTAACTCTTTTCCAACCTGATCCATCTTATGTCAGCTAACACTGCCCATTGTCGAGGAAGGCGATCGATGACTAGGCATGCATAACACATATCATGCAGTTGTCAAACTTACATTCTTGTCACATTCACTTTTATTACTTTTTAATTTATAATTATCACAAGTTTTTTTTTCCTTCACGTTCCCCAGTGGAACACAGGGCTTCAAGCTAGTGGCTTGAAGTTTCTGTAGCGTGTTTATTTTACAGGATGGGGTTGCTAGCCTCATGCCCAACCTTTACTCTTCACCAGCATTATTTCTGGCTTAGCGAGGTAAAGGAGTGCGTCGGCCGTGATCGCCCGACATGTAATGGTCGGCGCGTCTACGATCACAAGTCTTGGTCTGAATTTTTAGAAGTTAAATATGTCGCCATGTTGAATAAGTGCTTCATGGAATTTCTCATAAACACGTGTCTAACTGGAACGATGCAGTTGTTAGACACTTATGAAATGAACTTGAACTAGTCTTCAGTGGGAAATAACCAGAGGTTATTGCGTTTCACTTCTTTATTTTTAAGATTATTAGAAGCATACAAACTTGTGTTATTAATGCTAATATAATTGATTAGATTACAGATAAATAAATGAAATAATAAATTTAATTATTCACACATGTATGATTTAATAAGAGTTGTTTATTTCAATACTTTCTCATATATTTCATTTTGTTTTAAAGATTCATTTAAATAAAGCTGTAAGACTAGGAATATTATGAGTAATAATGAAATTAGTTCTCAAGGTGTCATCAAACCTAGTGATGAAACGTCCATATATATATATATATATATATGGATTACCAAACCGATATGCTTGCTTGCCTAACCAAGAGGCATGCACAAACACTCGAACTTACGACGACTATGTGCTAAATGAAGGCGTTTGACCAAGTGCTGTCAGCGCAGTTACCCCACTAAAAACAGTGAAATTTTCAAGTATTGGTTTTGTAGGGATTGTGTTTTTTGATTGGTTGGACGATTTCATCATAACCTGAGATCAGTTAGAGAACCATTGGAAAACCTGGGAGTACTGGATAGCTGTTTCTTCCTAGTTTGGGACTCTTCAACAGTACGCACCCACCGACAGGGTTTGAGCCCAGGACCTTCTTGTTACAAGGCGAGCTCGTAAACCATTAAGCCACTGGAACCCGATCCACTGGCCAGTGCATGAATTCTAACTTCTGCCAATTCATGACATAGAGCGACCACTTCGCAATGTCTTCTTCGATGAGTTACTGCTTCACCTTCAACCTGCTGTACCCTACTGGTCACGGCTTGCCACTAGAATTCCAGGTTAACTGCGTGAATAGGGCCAGTTGCTAGTGAGCATCAGATTAATTTTCGAGTATTGGTTTTGTAGGGATCGCGTTTGATTGGTTGGAGGGTTTTCATCATGAACTGACATCAGTTAGAGGACCATTGGAAAGTTTTCACGCAATGTCGAATGTTGACGAAATTGTAGGCTACTGATTTTTTGGTTTCATTAACGAAGTCTGGTATTTTGCATGGAATCAAGTGAGAGAGGCAGTACACTTATATGATACTCTGAAAAAACAAATATTCTCTGCTTTTTATATGAAAAATCTAATTCCCCTTCACTTCTCCCCCCTCCCCCCCGCAATTATTCAGCTCTTATTTCATCCTGAAGGAGAATACTTTGAATTTGAGGATACTTTTCAACGATAATTTGATTTAATCGAATTATCTCAATGCCTATAACAGAATCAATTCAGTTTACAAAATACAAACAGCAAGAATGTATGAATAATACACCTTATCAATCGTGTTTTATACCATATAATCAAACACAATTTAATTGTACACTGAATCCATTAAACAATAATTTACAATCAACAAAGTGTAATATATTTAGTTCAATTGAAAAATTAACAAATGAAGAAAATTTAACCTTCAATAATAGTAGAAATCTAAATTCTGATAGTATGAAAAAATCTAATGAAGAAAATGAACCATCAACTAAAATGCCATATTTATTTCCAATGGGTTGGGTAAGTTATTATTTTGATAACAGGCTGGTTAAATATTCAAATTCAAGCGCTTCAGTTCTATGCTGTACTTGTATTCCTAAAGGTTTTTTAAACTAGAACAAATCATTAGTGAGGTACCTATAGGTTACATCGGTGTCATTTGTCATGGACAATTGACACATCCATACAGGCTATTTCATTCACTTTATTTTTCCTATTAACACATTTGTGTTGAAATCAGGCGGTATAGTGTTTAAAACACGAGTAGTTCTACACTACACACTTTTTTGGGCAAGTCACAGTTGTTTCTCGTCTGAAGAAAAGCCCTTTAAGGCAGACTTATTCATGAAGAGGTCTTAACATTAAAAAATCGGTTCGGTTTATTTCAACAAAGTTGTTTATTTTTTCCAGAGTTGATTTGTTTATCAAGCTTGACAGCGGAGTGATATTATTTGGAGAACCATTTAAAACCAGTGAGTACTGGACAGCTGTTTCGTCCTAGTCTGGGACTTATCGGAAGTACGAGTCTGCCTTGTAACCTGTAGGTCCTGGGTTTAAAACCCGGTGGGCGCGTAGCGACGATGAGTTACAAACTAGGACGAAACAGCTTTCCAGTACTCCCTGGTTGTAAATGGTTCTCTAACTGATATCAATCCATGGGCAAACGGGAAAAGTAGTTTATTTTTTATGATGGGTATCAGAGGTGAATATCCCTGAAATAGTCATCGAAGAAATCAAGAAATGTGTTTATGTAAACTATATCTGTACAAATAGACATATTCTTGAAATCATCTATCTTTCACAAATTATATTTGGGAATACATAGCTTATCTAGCTTCTAAATTAAATTCTTTATTTTTATTTAACTTACTAAGTATGAATTTTTTGTATTTGAGTTAAAACACTGGTTGCAAGTGTCCAGAAGTCAGAGAAGGAAGGTAAATTGTAATTCTTTTGGAAAGATGAAGCTTCTTGCGAACAAAAGATTTAAATTTGGACACTGAGGTAGAGTATAATTCCTCAACAGAATAATATTATTTGATAAAATGCACAGGAATACAGTATAATTTACTTGGTGACGACATTTTGAGCACAATTTGTTGCTCATGTGAAATGAGCTAACATAATTTGATTGTGAGCATTAAATTTTGCATCCTTGTGTTTTTTTTAATCAAATGAAATTATCCTATAATGGAATTTCTTCAGAGCTTTACAAGTCACTGAAAAAATTCAGTTTATTTTGAGTAGGTGGAATTTACACTAGTATTCAGAAATATATCACTTATACTTTCGGATCATATATATTCCCTACGTGCCTTGATAGCTGTGTCTGTATTTTGTCGAGTCATGTAAACAATCCATTCTTGTATGATGAAAACTTCTGTTCGACAGTCTCTACTTTCAAAGTCATTAGAGGTTGTCGGTGTAAAATCATGTTGCTGTTCACCCATAAGATGCCTAATTCATCTTACAGGAAGTTATATAAGCTTGAACTAATCAACTTCACATTCACAAAAGTTACAAGAATATTTAGTTAACTGGCTTAATTTCAGCACCAAACTAATGAAACATGACCAACACACAGGGGTGGATGATACACACTCTTATCTATAGGCCAACTAATGTGTAAAATATGGTTTGACATACAGTGTATGGTTGCATATTGTTTCATGTGAACAATGAGATATTCTGTGATAGATCTCAGTGTGGAAAACTGAAAGCTTCACCGGTGATGGTAATGAACAATTAGTTTTTCAAAAGATAGGCTACTGTAGAATAAGATATATTTCTAAGTGTCCAGTGTGTTGTTATTAGTCTGGTTATCAACTTCCTGCTGCCAAGCTCAAGTCTCATCTGTCACTTTCAACTAGGGAAAAATGATTGGTTGGAAATCCATACTGGTTTTTATATTGACGGTTTAGATTACTGTTGAATAATTCTCCTCTTCCTGCATCCTTGAATGCAGCGTAATCAGGAATATATTTGGATGATCACTGTTGACAAAGAAATATCAATTACATCTAAGTTTAAAGGTTTCACAACCATGAGACTCGCTTCATGACGAAAACATTTTATTACGCAAACATGAGAATGTATCGGTAAGGGTGTATACGTATTTCACGGATCAGTGAGTTAAATATAAGTATTTTGAAAAATCTTTCAGAAGAATAAGTTTTGCATTTTAATATATCTCCTTGTATACACTAAGAATGTATAATTAGCATGCAAAAATGTGCAGGTTAAAACAGACTCTCTTTCAGCTCTCTCACACTCAGTTCCTAATTTTGTCATGATTCTAAAAAAGTAAAGTAATATCGACTTTACTCGTGATTTTCGGAAATCCTACGATATTATTTAGTTTAATTCTATGTATTATTGGGATAAATATCACCTCCTTGACATTTTGAATTGACCATCGTTAATAAACTTATCATCACTTATCACTAGATTGGCAAATTTCCATATTGTATGGAAAATTATACATTACAGTACAGCATAGATGAGGATCTAATTGAAGAGAAAGCATTTCTTCGCTCAATCCATTTGTTTTCTAAAGGTCTGGCTGGAGATTTTTGCCAAACTGATACTTTTTCCTGTTCACTATGAAGATGTAAGAAGCATTAAATGATTACCAGACGGAAAATTATTTCCCTTATAATTTTCTCATACATTTGCAATAATTCTACTTATCTGATTTGAAATTTTCAGGTCCCACCGCCTCCACATATTCTTTTGGCGTATTTACAAGCTGCCAAATTATTCCGACAACAACAACAACAGCAGCAGCAACAGTGTTTACGAGAATTCGAGCATCAGTCGAAATTACTATCACATTATCAATACTGCTCAAATCAGGCAGCATATTTTAAACCCGATAAAGTTAATTTTATAGAAACTAAAAATTGGGTGAGTTTAGCTGATTATTTTCATGTTCTAATAGAAATGTTTACTCATCTAATTCCTTGACTAAAACAGACAGAATATTATTTTAAGTTTTCAAAGAGAAACGTAGTGATTTTTCCAAAATAATGAGTTAAATTCCACTTAAAAATCAATTCTATGCGAGAAGAGCAATAGAATATAGTACTTATTTTACAATACATGTATCTTGTGATTCAGTTACAACTGTAGCCAAAAATTCTAAATTCAAGCTTTGCTTTTATGACATAATTATATCTAATTACTGTCTCCTAAATAGGTGGATTCCGCAATGAATTAAAAGCGGTTATGGGACCATTAAAAGAACAAGAGGGCATTAGGCTTGTTAGTATATTATTATTGTTTCCTTTAATTCCTAGAGGAACATAGGGCTTCAACCGTGCTTCTCCATTGCGTTCGATTCTCTGCTAGAGTCTTCACCTGACTCCATGTCTGCCCATACGCTTTCATCTCCTCTTCACATGACCTACAAGTCACCCTTGCACTGACGACCAACTCACCGCTTCCCTTTCGGGTTCCACTCGAGCAATGGCTTGTCTAGTGATGTCACTTGATGGCTTGTTTCCTCAGAGTATGGCCAGCCAATCCATCTCCATTTCTTCCTCCCTATTTGTTTCACAATCGGTTCCTGCTGCGTTGGTTCGCTCCCAGAGATCTCTGTTGCTGATCTTTTCTGGCCGGCCATCTGATCTTGAGTATTGAGCGAAGACAACTGTTAATGAAGGTCTGTAGTTTGTTTGAGATGCTCTTTATGACGCGCAGAGCAAGTCTCTGATCCGTATAGTAGCACTGACTGACTTCATATTGGAGTTGAAAATCCGGATCTTATCTTCGTTTTGATGCTGAGTGCTGTTGACCTCCACACAGACTTGAGAGTAGTGAAAGCTTGTCTTGCTTTTCCGATTCTTGCTTTGATATCCTCGTCAGTTCCGTTCGCCTGTAGTTGAAACGATGCTTCCCATGTTGGTAAAAGAGGTTGTTTCTTTCAGGTTCCTCCCATTTATGCTGATCGTTGTCTGTTGTTGTTGTTCTTGTCCAGGAATCTCCATTACCTCTGTTTTCTCTATATTAGGCTTCTTAAGATCAATCAAATCCGGATAAACTCGACTAGTGAATTTCATAAGTTACCAGTAAAGTTTTCAATTTCTTCCTTCACTTCTTGGGGATCTGTAAAACACACCAAGTATAGAAAGCCTTCTTATATATATATATATATATATATATATATGTACAACACTGAATAGTTGATGAATCATTTTCAGTATAAGACGATATCTCGTTATTTGCATATGCGTTGCATCTTTTATCCCATTCATCTAGGATGGGAGTTTAAGAAATGCAACAATACAACAACAACAAATAGCTGAGTAATTTCACTTTAACCACTTCAGTATCTTTTGACCTTAAAATAGTGTTACCTATATCCGAATATCCTTTATAATCTTTATTTCTTTTCTTACATAATTAGCTTATAGACTTAAGTGGATGAAATATTTTATTAGACTTTCTTTTATTATCAGTTCACTATTATTTGTCTACAATTAATTCGTTAACATACAAAAGAATGTTCGTAAGAAAGCATAGTTTCATTTTTTTCACAGGTATTCATGACTGAACATAACTATTTTAACAAATATGTGGCTTGATAACAGAATAGTCTTTTGAATATAACATATTTCTGTGGCACGTTTTATTATGTGATTCATTTAATTGTTATTATTATTCCATTGGGTTCCGAGTGGAACATAGGGCTTCAACAACCCATCTCCACTTTCTTCTATTTTATACTGTCCTCTTCAACTGGGTCCACGATTGCCCATAATCTCTCATCTCCTGCTTCTCCTCGCCAACACACGATCTCCTCCATGTCACCCTCGCAATGATGACCCACTCGTCGCTTCCTATTGGGATTCCTCTCGAACGATGGCCTGCATTTCACGCGATGTTATTCGACGGCCTCCTCAACGTATGCCCGATCCATTTCCATTTTCTCCTACATTTTTTGTGAGCAATCGGTTCTTGGTTGGTTTGTTCCCAGTCAGAGTTTCTTGTTGCTAATTCTTTCTGGCCGGCTAGCCATTTGATCTTCAGTTTGGAGCCAGTAACGGTAGATGGTGATAAAAGTCTTTAACTTGTTGGAAATGTTTTTCGTGACACGCAGTGCAAGTTTCTGACACATATGGAAGAACTGACTGGCTTCACATTTGTGTTGAAAATCCGAATCTTGTTCTTCATGCTGAGTGTAGTCCAGAAGATTTCCAAACTGGTTTCAGGTCGATCAAGGCGTATCTTGTCTTTCTGACCAGCTTTGACACCTTCATCCGTTCCGATTGCCTGTGATTGAAACGATGCTTCCTAGGAAAGTGAAGAAAGTAACCTCAGTCAAATATCTCCCGTTGATGCTGACTGGTTCTGGTTGTTCTTGTTGGTGGTAGTGGTGTAGGTATCTTCATCACCCTCGTCTTCTCTATGTTCACCTGGAGTTCTGTCTTCGCTGTACTGCTTCTTCAGCCAGTTTGTTGGCTTTCACCTGCAATTCTTCGAGTTTGTGTGACATCAAACATAAATCATCTGCAAAATCCAGATCTTCTAGAGTCTTCTCATCTGTCCAACGTACTCCTGTCTTCTCACTCCCTGTGGACAGTCTGACGCATGATCGAGTCCACCACAACTAGGAATATCCATCGGTAATAGCAGACAGTATTATCTTGCTCCTGTACTCACTTCAAACGCGTTGCTGAGTTTTCCGTTGTGGGATTCCTTTAATATTAATTTTTTATTATAAAATAAGTTAATATAAAGAATCACTGTCAAGTATAGACTGTTCTAAATGTCATGCTTTCTATCCTGGAAAGGATTAGGGTTGAATTATACTAAACAGTCCGGGAAATATTGAAAAAGTCACGACACATATATTTTGATTTCTAACATATATCTAGTGCCATAAATACTAGAATACATGAGTGATTAGCCATAAAATTAAAGGATACCTTTTAATAACGGAAAATTTTCTCAGTCACATATCGTTGTGAAGTGTCTCATGTGAGTGCTTGGTAAAGAAAGATAATAGACTTGTATCTCTGAAGACTTTTTGTTCACTGAAATGTGTATTGATGAATTTGTTACGAAGTCTTCAAGCTAAATTGTGTCACCACGGTTGAAGATTCTGGATGAAATGAAAAATATAAACTTGGAAAATCAATAATAGTAGTAGTAGATTTTGCCATCACCTCAAATGTTACAAAAATTCACGGGTGAATGGAAGTTTGATTTTTAATTTTCTTTTACAGTTTTTAAATGGTATTAAATGCTTTAGCGCAATGTCCCAGTATGTCACATGAGTTGGAGTAAATGTTGATTCTTATGCTTCCTTATCAATATTTGCGGAAATCACATTGTCTTAATGAGGAGGATTTAATGCATATCAGTACTGACATGAATAAAATTATTTGCTTACGGCAACCTGTGAGGAGTTTGAAGCCTTGATATTGTTTGTACCTCAACTATATTCACCTAAGACTATACCTGTAAAATGATATCTGACCAGTGGAGTAACATGAGCCGAAATAAATTTCTTTGTAGACCGATAATTTAGTTCACATACTGATGTGAGAATACTGTGCTGGGGGAAATTATTTCTCAGAATGTCAGAATGCCCTAAAGGAAAAGAATCACTTTCTTGTAAGAAGAAACTTCTTTCCCTTCAGATGTGTAAATATAAATTTGATAAAAGGAATCACTTATGCCTACTTCAATACAACTTCTTTAGAATTTTTTCTCACTCTTAAGAAAGGTGTAAACACTTTTACCAGTTTATATGATGATTAAAGTTTTTAGGAGCCAATTTAGTCTGTTCATCTTACTACTGAGACTTAACTTTTGATTATGGTGCAGAAACCAAGTTAGAACGTAGTGTTCTTTTTCCTACAAAGTAGAATCTCAGATGAATAAGAGAGAAAATAGAATTTGTAAGACTAACATGTATTGATTGCTTACAATTGGATGTCATAAACTGTATTATTTTCACCTAGAACTTACTAGTTTAGGCACTTTACGTTTGTCCATTAGGCTACGGGTGCAGGTCTCTCACTCCATTTTTACCATCATTTAGGATAATTTCATAGTTTATCTCACAGTTTACGAAAGACTCATGTTTGCAGTATAATCTATCAACAGTTTAATTGGAAATAGCTTTTGAAATTCTGATCTTTTTAAAAACCCACTAATGTTGTCAATAACAATCATTCTGCCATTATAATGGATATATAACTGTAGAACCTGATGAAGAGAGCAGGTTATCGAAAAGAATATTCTTGGTTCAATAATCAATCTTTTGACAAGGTTTATAATTCATTATTATTATTATCTCTATTGTTACATTATTTCAATGATTTCTTCTCTGACATGCTGCGTTGTGCCAACCCTCAGCAAAACTTTGACTTTCCATTAGAATTGCTTTAAGAAACTCCCACATAAAGTGAACCCTTTCTCCCGGTAACCTATAATCATATGTGTAAACATGACCGAAGGTTACATAAGGTGTGTTCGACTGGTTGAGGAAAAAGAAACATATTTTTTGAGATTTGGTCAAAAAAAGGGCAAAACATATGGAAATCTAGTCAGGAGTTACTGGGATGAAAACGTGAAAGAAAACAATAAACATTGGTCAAATTTAAATGAAATCATTGATGAGAGAAAATGGTTGTTCGTATGCGTTTGTGAATATATGGGTGGTGTGTATGAACGAGTGAGCATATATGCATTGAATGCCTTTCCCTTTAGTTAATATTGGATGACCATTAAATTGCTATGCCATAACCATTCAGTTGAAAATGTTTACAACAAAAATAACACCAACGCTACACTGTTGACAAATGAATAAATAACTTGCCAAAAAGGATATATATAAATATACATATCTTAATTATATGGTTAGAATGTTTACTTATCTTGATAGAAAGAAAGAAACCATCCTTCTTTCCATCTTCACTATCATATGAACAATTATTAAAATAGATATTCATAATTTGAAGATGAGGGATTGTCCATTCATCATTGGGAAAGTTAAGTTCTGTTACTGATACTTGATAAAGATTTCGAAAAGAAGAACAACTTAATTTAGTTATAGTTAATTAGATGTACTCTATATTAAACTGCTTCAGTTCATCATAATTTTAAAATATGACAACCTATTAGATGATTATATCAAATATGGGAATATATATATGTAATGAAACTTCTGTAAAAGCAGGTGTTAAAGCACACATCCGCGTTACTTGAACGTGTTTATAGGCATCACAGTTGGAATAGTTATCGATATGATCTAATTTATCTAACTAGTGAATATGATTCAGGTTTATTTATCTTAGTAGAACTGAGATGACAGATGGCGAATAGAATAAAATATGGTGATGGTAATGATGATGACGTAATTGGCTACGAGAATAATTATGTAATAGTGTTGTAAGGTGCTTATTCAAGTTATAGTCTAGGTGTTACTAGAATTTATGTTAGATTGTAGTCGTAAAAAGAATGAAACTGCTTGTGAAACCAATGCTTATTTCTATATATATTATTCTTATTACCAGAACGGATTCTGCATAAACTATTTTATTTAATGTACTAAAATTTACAGTTCAGGAATTTAGTTAAAGGTGATTCATTATGTAAACAGTATTTATTTTAGCCTAGTGAAACAGGTGGTAAGGATGAAATTAAAGGGGATACGGTTTCATGATTATTTATTTAATGATTAATGATAGGAGACAATCAACAGGAAGCTGTATAACTAAGTTTCAGATATGCTGGTATTCATCAGTAAGGTGTACATGCAGCTTTTAGGTTTACTTGGGTTGCTATGGTATTTCAATTCACAGCATGCCTACTGAATTCAGAGAATTTGCAATTGGACTATCCAGACAATAACTGTCTTGTACCAAACGACCATCCATTTCATGCATCCCAGAGATTGGACCACAATATTTAATAAAAATATAAAATTATGACATGTATTCAGGTTTCTTATCACTCGGATATGGTTTAAACACTGGGCTGACAAATGCATTCAGGTATTCCATTAATTCGTTAAATCAAAGGAATTGGTATCAACATTTCTCACCACACTGACGTCTAAGAGCCAAACTGTTAAGATGCCGATAGGGATTTCAAAAATGTGGGCCTAACATGTATGCAATATGTAATGCTGACACATTAGATACAACAGTTAGTTCCCAACCAATAGAGTGGTTGATTTTAATGACATTTGACTTGCGTTAGTATAATTTATGACTATGAGAAGTGTGTCAGTTTATTCGGCTTACTATACTTTACGCAATGGAAAATAACAAATTAAAAGTCCTCTCTGTCCTCTGATTAATAATAAACGGTTATTTTCTTGTACGAAACATGTTTTATCACAATACTTAAGGAAAGCAGATTTAAATTCGTACAAATCCTTACTTAGCGCTTCTCATGCAAATAACAATTTATTGTATTTAATTGGTGGATGGTGACTAGCAGTGGAATCCAGAATGCGCATTCCGTCCTATTTGGGACTCGTCAGCTGGATGTACCTGCATTTCTCAGTGAGTGATGATGTTCCCACCGAGGCTCCAACCCAGTGCCCATAGTTTCAAACGCCAAAGCGTTATCCACTGGACCAACTGGGCCACGAGAGCCACCTCTTGTGCAACGGGTCATATTGATTTAATTGAATTTTGGATTTTCCCGTCGATTGAAGCCGACATGTCAACCTGAGACCGAGCACTTCGATCCAATCAATCGACGGGAAAATCCAAAATTCAATTAAAACAATTTATTGTGTTACACAGCTGATATATCCGCTTTCACATTTAAAGTATCACGATGTAAAGATATATATATATTTATATATACATAAAGGTTTCCGTTTCTCCTTAAATATCTTATTCTTATTCACTATGTGCTTACTGCGTGGAACATAGGGCCTTAGGCTTACTTCCTCACTGCACTCGGTCTCAGACATTGCTTTGAACTGGCCTTATCACTGTCCACAGACTTTCATTACCCCTTCGCATGATTTCCTCTTTGTCAACCTCGGACGCCCAAGCCATCACTTCCCATTCAGGTTCCAGCCTAAAACCTGGCCTGCGTTGTCAGTTGAAGGTCCATCTGCATTTCCTTCCGCACGCTTCTTGAACAATAGGTCACTGAACAGTTCACTGACTACCAGAGTTCTTTGTTGCTTACCTTCTTCAGTCAGCCGTCTAATCTTCAGTAGCCAGAGAAGGCAGAATTGATGGAAATCTGCAGTAGCCTGCTGGAAGTTCTTTCGGTCAGGCGTGTGCCAGATCTCTGAAGTATATAGAAGAAGCACTGACTTGACATTAGTGTTGGAAATTCAGAACCTGCTCTTTGTGCTAAGTGCTGAATATATCCACACTGATTTCAAAGCGACGAATATCTGTCTTATTTTCCCGATCCTGGCTTTGATATCCTCATCCGTTCCTTGAGTCTTATATCTTCATTTAATTATATGCTGAAACCACTATTAATATTTCTGCAGTGATCAGTAAGAAATCGAAACAAAAGGCTTAAGTATTTAATTCGTGACTCCACAGGCATTGATAAATCCTTAGTTTTCTGATGTAACAGATTTCTTTTTGAACCTTTAGTTATCTTCAATAACTTGTTGGAAATCTAATTTGAATGTAATGCAAAAAGTCAAGTATGTTGTGGAGATGTAGTAACAAAGAAATCCACTGTTAATCTCATTCTGTAACTGAGACAAGGAAAAATACTATTCTATGTTTCTTCTTCAGACATTGGTTGTGATAGGTAAAAGATAGAGAATTCTTCATCAGAGAGTAAAATGTCAGAAATGTGGATTCATTCTTAAATCCAAGTTTAACAGGCTGATTTTTGTCCTCGTGTATAAAGAAAAAGAAATAAGATAAGAATTACTTCGACATAAGATATCTACTATAAGGCAAATCATTGAACAATGTGGGAATCCTTAGACTTCCTAAGAGCAATGTGCTCACTTAATACAAATCTGACAATCATATTATTTACATGATATAATGTAAGAACAGAATTTTGGCACTGTAATTCTATAAGAGAATAATTTTATTTCATGAAACAGACAGTGATGCAGTATTATTTATGTAGTGATAACGTTTCCAGCACCATTTGCTGCTCAAAATCATTCCACCATGTATCGATCACTGTGTCTTATCAAATGAAATGCTTCTACCATTTCACATAAATCTTTGATACCCATATATAATTGTAAATTGTATATAATTGTTATTCTTTCTCTGAAAATAAATTAATTCAAGGAACAGAAACAAGGCAGTGAATTAGTACAAAATATCGATGGTATACCAGCTGCAACTGTGACAACAAATAGGAAAAGTAAGTTGAACTTTTATTGATGAATTTGTTCTGAAATAAACGAAGAATTTTGTTACTTTTGAATAATTCAGTAATCTAAAAGTGATTTTGATGACACATTCACTAGTAAATAAAAGGTCAGCGGTTTACCAACAGAGTTCACATATGACACTGGTTGATGGTTGCAGAAATTAGAATTCAGGGTCCACTGGATCTGGTCCCAGTGGCTGAATGATCTACGCGCTCGTAATATGATCGGAAGGCCTTGGATCCGAATCCCAATGGGCATGTACTGATGGGGATCTCGAATGATGACGAAAAAGGTATCCAATACTTCCTGGTTTTCCGGTGATTCTCTAACTGGTGTTAGCTCCTGGCCAATACTGTAAGCAATCCAATACCTGTAAACCAATATTTGAAAAGAAAATGCCTGGGACGAAATTCTGTTAGAACTATGAAGTGTTGCGGGTACGCTACTCTGTCTTATCGCTTAAATTAGTATATACAACTCACAACTGACCACAACACTTAGATGACGGCCTGGAAAATAAAAAAAATTACAGGAAATTAGAGAAAACCGCACCAGTGTCTTTATTACTTAAGGGTTCTTTATTATTACCCGTTGTTTACACCTGTAGACTGATCAGATTCACAACTGTTATCTGAGTTTCATTCATCTCATCTACATAAAATGCTGAGTTTTAAGAGCTATTAGATTTTTGAAATCCAACTATAATGATATATCTTCCTGGGATGTACATAACAAAAATCCGTTAGTTTTAATTTTTTTTAATCTGCATTTTTCTTATGTGTACTAACAGACGGCTTTTACCTACATTTTGTGAAAAAAAACCAGCTGCCTGAAGTCGTCGATCGTGTTCTTTAGCGGAAGAAGGGATATCAATGGCATTTATGTGATTTTGACTGCTGTCTCGTGGAAAATTTATCCTCTCCCAGAGAACTCATCATTTTATTAATTAGTTCTAGGTGAAAGAATATGAACAATTTAAAAAAAAACACATTTATTAGGTGGCAAGTGTTTTACTATTTTGAATCGTATACAAAATTTTCCTAATTTATCTTCCTCCTCTATCGCATAACCTAATTTAGCAGGATATGATCGATATTTTCCTACTGAACAGCACATGATAACTATTCAACAAGAAATTATTCAACTAAAAGAGGAGAATAAAACTATGCTGACAGTTACTGATTTAAAGAATAATGCCCAGATATATGGAATTGCTGTCGTACAAATTAAAAAACAAACAAGGACGGGTCTCTATCAAGTTATATGCTCGAAATCAATCCCATCTGGTGTACTACTAGGTCCATTTCGTATCAATGGAAGTATATATCGAAGTGAAGGTGACAATGAGCAGCTTACAAATAAAAGTTCAAAATTACTTTCGGTAGGTTACATTACTGATACATTTTACAATAACAATAAATAAGTAGGTGAAAAATAATTCCTGTAGGAAATGAAATTAATAAATACTGGGCATAAATTTTAATTATAGTGTAACAATAGAAGACAAGGGCCAGGCAACAGATCGTTTATTAAGGAAATCGAAGCCTATTTATATATTTTCATGTACATTATTATAGATTAGTTAACCAAACAAACACAGTCTTCTGATTGGTTGTTTCTCACGTAAAGTTAATCTTTCATCTCTTTGTGACTGTTTCTTGAATGTCAGATCATCTATATGTTAACTGTATCCGCCTACGCAAAGTCTGCTGTGGTCGGTTTTTGAATCAGTCTTGTTCATATTTTCTCACGACCAATCTTGAGAACGTAAACATTGACGTCAATTACTGTCTACCAATTTGGCTAGTAGACAGCTCTCACCACAATAGTATATTTGTTAGGCTGACTGCATTCAAGTTCGACGACATGAAGAAACAACACCTGAAGAACTGTTGAAAACAAAAAAAGTACTAGATGGTTATTTTGTCCTGTTTTGCAATTTGTATTACAATCCTATGGGAAATTGAATTCAAAACAGTCAGGCTTCTTTATGATCATATGAACATTCATTCTCTGCATAGAAATTTAATAGTATATTAAAAAGCAGTACGATGCTATTTCATTGGTTAAGAAATAAAAACTTTATTTAATTCACTGTAGACTTTCGCGTTGATTCACTGGACCGAAGTGTTTAGCTTCTGTTGACATGTGAGTTCCTTGTGAGGATGCTTCGATGATGTCTGAGGATTTACTTTCAAGAGGCTGAACACTTTGGTTTAACCAATCAACGAGAAAGTTCAAACTGAATTAAATGATAACTGATACCCAATGCACAATAGATGGCCCAAGTGGTCTAGTGGATAATGCCTTGGCGTTTAAAACGATGGGTACTGGATTTGAAACTTAGTGGGAACACCATCACTCACTGAGGAATTCAGGTGCATCCAGATGAAGAGTCCTAAATGGGACGAAGTGTTCATCCTGGATTCCACTACTATTCACTATCCACCAAATCACTTGACATAAAATCTTTGTTTAAGAGTTATAGATTTTTTTCAAATTGTTCTGAAACTTTTATTGTAGCTTGATTCCACACAGTATTTTTGATACAAGTATGGAATTTTCAACCTGTGATATTGGTAGCCCAAATTTAGCAGGCCGACCACTGGTATCAGGTGTGTGTCAGCCTCCCCACTGACAAAAACTAAACGTCTGAGCGCACCCGATTAGGATCCGTCGTGAGTTTCAACCCACCGAGGTGCAATGGTGAGCCAACACCCGGGGTCAGAGCATTCGTGATCACCTTGAACCCGGCATCGAAATCTTTTTAAATCACTGAATCTGAACTTGGTTTCGACTTGTACACAGACTTTCAATGGAAGATGCTTGAAAGCTGTTAAAATTCTCTAGAACTAAGAAGTTTGATATGAATTTAATAACTAGTATGCTACTACTATGGCAAATGAAAATATATGGATAAAAGTATGTTCACTTTTTATGACAGGTTTGAATGGACTGATCATATCCACATCTGTATGAGTAGTACCACTACATGAAAGTGGGTTTCAAACGTCAGCTACTTTATGACGTAAAATATAGTGAATGACTTTTCACTTCTTTCTGGTGTTACATTGTATTGGAAAGATCTTTAGTTCTCTGTTTAGGATTCAGCCATCACACGAGATGTTCACTCTGTATTATTGGAAATACTTATAATATATACTGGTAAATAAGGAACGTGCATTTATCTACATATGATAGTTCTAATTGATGGTACACTTTGTTTGGTACAATATGGATTTTCTTCTGGCACATGCCATGAAACTAACTGCGCGTCGGTGGCACAGTGGTTAGGACTGTCGCCGACCTTGCACATGGTCCAGGGTTCGATCCCCTACCGACGCACACCCGATATCTATGGTCGGCCTGCGAAATTTGGGCTACCGATATCCATGCTGAGAATTCCGTACTTGTATTGAAAATACGGTGCGGCATCAAGCTGTAATCAAAATAAAAAATAAAATAAGTGATGATTACTTAATTTATTAATTTAGTACAACTTCTCTGCCTATTCATAAGTAGTTCAAATAAGTAAATTTCATGACGTGGTTCACAGTGATATAAGAAGAGAAATGATACGGTATCTCTGTGTGCCATATGGAACAAACCTATTCGTTTGTAGTTAAATCTCATGTCTGTATTGTTTTGGAAACTATTGGCTACTAACTTTGTACCTGTCGTCCTAAAGCGGATAGAATATGCAGTAGTTTGTAAAATGGATTTAAAATTTTACAGGAAGAATGGATCTCTTCAGGAATACATACTGTTGATGAAATACATCAAGCACAGAACTAAGATCAAGGAGGGATTCTACTAGCTGACGCATAACAGCTAGTACCCGCGAAATTGAGTAGTCGAATTCACAATTTATGACACGGTTTCAGGCGATATTTCACCAGTTTCATTTGGAAACCGAAATTACTTATATCACAATATGTGATCTGCTTGATATCACAAATGTTAGTCAAGAAAGCAAGCACAAATGCATGAAGCTATATACTACTGATTGACTGAAATGAGTAGTGGTATACCACTCACATCAAGTAGTAACACTTAGATCACTAAGACCACTTTAAATTGAACAATATTTGTTACGTTACTTATATTAGTAGTCACATCGTTTGTCTGATTAAGTGATTTTTAGCAAAACTTAGTATTCAGAACTAGTTTGTGCATAGCCTCTCATTATACTAATTAGTAGATAATGTTTCCAAGTGATCTTTGATTGGGACTTTTCGTAAACTACTCATCAATTGATTTAAGTTTTCTTTTTCACATACATATTATGCATCACTCCAAAACGTGGTTGATCTTCCAGTAATGTTGTCTAAGCTTGGTTTGTTCTTAGTGAACATTTCGATTCGTCACTTTTTCCGCGTATGAACAGAAATCAGTTAATTGCGTTACTAATGCAAACACGAGTAGTCTGGTCTTACTTAGTACACAATTCTATGGCCAATAAGTACTTTTATTTAACTGAGTTTCATTTTATGAACTTTGTATGGTTGTTTTTCAATCTTGAAATTAATTTCATCCAACACACTGAATTTTCTTTATGTTATAAATGGCTGACTTCAGTTTCTTTGTGATCGGTTGGTTTATTTTATCAGAGAATCAGTCAAGTTGTTTTCAGCTTGTCAATTTGAAGCTGTTTGAACAACACCACTGATACATGTTAGTTCACAGTGAATGGTTTCGATTTGCGTAGTCATTTGCTTTATTTCTTTGGAGTTATTTGTTCATAATGAGAAAAATGTCTCAAATCGTCTACACAATGGGATGTCTGTGCCCAGATGATAAATTCTAGTATTTCTTCATATATAAGGATTTATAATTTATGAATTTTTTAATGATCATGTTTGATTTACAAATTAGAACAACATTGATCCACCGTCTCAAAGCGTAACAAGTTTCACCAGTGTATCTGATTTAAAATATATTGCTGAAATTCTAGGAAATTCTAGAGAGAGGTTTATTTAAAGAAAAAACCCCAAAAAAAGGTGCTATAATGCAGCAAAATTTAAAAGTTTCAAGTGAAACATGATTTAATGAAATTATTCAGCATTAAAATATCAAATCAATCTTCTTTTCTTTTTTAGATTAGTGATTCACATTCAACAACTGTAAACAGTCCAATACTCAACTCCTTCGAAAATACAAATACATTATGGATGACATTAGTTCGTGATGTTACATCCCTGAATTCTCAGACACATCAAGACACTTCAGTGCATTCACAACTAACGATAAAGCCTAATATCACAATCATATCTTTATATGACGACGATAACAGTCAACTTAAACTGTACAATTTCGATAACGCTTATTTAAAGAATTTTCATTCAATAAATTCGCTTAACAATGAATTGAATACCAACAGAATAATTTATTTTAAAACACAAAGATGTATTAATGCTGGTGAAGAATTTCTATTAAGGTTAGTTAGTTAGTTATTATTATTCCCTGTGATTTAACCTGTCAATCCTCTAAATTTGTCCAGCTTATTTAGAAAAAAATTCTCCTTTTAGGACGAAATTTGTACAATAAGACAAATTTGATTCACACCACCGAGCTCTCCGAATGGAATAAATAACTCTGAAATGAGATTGTTAGACATTTTTAATAAAACATTTCCAGAATGTACGAACACTCCTGACATTTAGATGTATGATTCCTAGTTATTGTACAACGATTTCACCGAAGTTCACTTTAATGCTACAGTCCCATGCAATTAGTTATCTGCAGATGACACTGTTTCGTCACTGTTTCTTTAAGGAACCAAAAATAAACCAAAGTAAATCAAGGTGCACAAAAAATACATTGTGACATACTGCTGAGTGATGTGAGACGTTGAACAGACTCACATTAGACGGGGGTGGGTGAGTGGTGTTGCTTGCCATCTAGACGCCATTGTTCCTCTGTGAGAACTATAGGATTTTGCAAGTCATTAAATTAAAATCCACATTTTTTTCGCACCATGTTAGCTTATCTCGATAATAACTAGTTAGGTTATTGGTTTTCGTCCTAAAAGAACTACAAAGGATCCCGCATCGAAGAAGTATTAAGCAGGGCTTGTTGGCAAGATCGTGTTGAGCTTTATTTTCCCCGATGAAGTTAATTCTTAAATTTCATGCGCTGGTAATTCTCCATCTCAGAGACGTATCATCACAATTTTTATCTCATGAAGTACTTTAAGGAAGTATAACGTGATTGTTTGTTGTTAGTGATGCTCTACGTTGATGTTTTAAACCTCAAGGACCTTCTGTAACTTAATAAATATCACGTATGCTGTAGCCTTTAACCTTACTCTCTCATTCAGATCCCAGATAACTGATGTTAGAGCCAGCAGTCACGAATTACTTCCATAAAATGATGAATTAGTCAGTGAAATTTCTTATCGTTCTTTCTTTCTGTACCATTCATGAGCTGAACCCATAAATTTATCGGTGTGCAGTTTGATGCAGGTTGTAGGCTTTTGTTGGTGTACGACATTTTTCTCTCTTCTACTTAGAATATATATTAGTTATGAAGTGGTTAAACAGACTTCTTGACAATACATAGCACGATCGCTACAATTTAGTGACCTAATTTTCAAAAAGTTAGGACTGGTTTTTTTTAAGAGTTATACATTTTACCACACAGTATCATACGTTACAAAACTAATTTAACGTTTACAGTTTTATTTTCAACGACCGGCAGCTTATGATCAGTTACAAATAGTAGAACTATCCGGTATTGTATGAGATCCCTTTAGGTTTCTTCCTAATGAAAGAGTGATATAATTCCAACGAGTATCGTTCAGCATATTACAAGGTCTGTGTGTCAGTGTACAAGAAGACCTCCTAAAGGTTTGTCTGAAATTTACTGTCGATCACATCCTGAACAGTACTGGTTTGGAAAATGTTCTAAGAAGCGACAGACTTTATTTCTTTATCATACAGAAATTTACATAAGAAAATTGATGGAACCTCATCTCAGAAGATGGTATTCAACTTTCTTTATATGTTACAATAGAAAATCGTGTTTCAGGTTGGAAATAATCTACATCTTTCCATAGACATTCATTTGTATATGATCATTCGATTTGTAGTCAGCAAACTTATCGCTTGATCTTCCATTGACTTTTAACAATGTTTGGGAACATAAAAAGGTGTTAATTGGTGGGTGGTGACTAGCAGTGGAATCCAGGATGCGCATTTCGTCCTATTTGGGACTCGTCACCTGGATGTACCTGCATTCCTCAGTGATTAATGATGTTGCCACCGAGGCTCCAACCCAGTGCCCATAGTTTCAAACTCCAAAGCGTTATCCACTAGACCACTTGGGCCATGATAGCCACCTCTTGTGCAACGGGCCATATTAATTATTTAATTGAATTTTAGATTTTCCCATCGATTGATTGGACCGAAGTGCTCAGTCTCAGGTTGACATGTCGGCTGGATTTCACTGCTAGTCACCATCCACCAATTAACTTCTTATTACATGCCCAGACATCGTCGAAGCATCTGCACAAGAAGCCGACATGTTAACCTGAGACTGAGTACCTCGGTCCAATCAATCGACGGGAAAATCTAAAATTGAATTAAATAAAAAGAGGTGAGATAAATATATTTCCATCTAAATTAATTGATTAATTATTTGAATATACTATATGCCCTGAATACTGATGAAGTATATTTTTCTTTAAACAAAGTGAAAGGAATCCTCTGTGTGATATGCATCTACTACTGAGCAATAAGAACGAAAAGTGGTTGAATTCTACGGGGAATTTGTCATCTATCAACCTACCAAACAAAGCGCATGCGGAAAGAAACAGTTCACATTTAAACCCATATTTTAATTATCCTAATGTGTCTCAGAATGGATATAATGGATATGTAAACAAAATATACACGAACAACTCGAACATAAAGAATTACACGGAAAGTGATTTACACCAGTCAGTGCAAGCATCTAAGGTATTTTCTCAAAATGACTTTACACTTCAACAATTAAGACCTGAACAACAAACCAAAAGTTATGTAAAAACGAAACATTTCGATACTTCACTGTCAAGTTCATCTGATAAATCATGGGATAATATATTAAAGTTATCTGAAAATGAATATCAAAAACACAACAGTAATTCATGTATTGAAACATCAGCATTCTCGCATATGTCATTATCAATGGATTCTAACAACCCTTCTGCTGTTGTTTCAACTACACCAACGTCTCTGATGGATTTTGTTACAGATTCTTCAAATGCCAGTGAATCTTTCAAAAGAACAGAAAATATAGTTAAAAGCCAATTGAAAGCAGCTCACGAATTGGAAACAAGTCCAGGTAATTATCGATTGTGCATAAACACAACTACTATATTTGATGGGATTCCGTTCTAGATCTAAATCCTCGAATAATATGAGTTACTCAATTTTCATAGTTTTCATGTAACTATGATCATAGATGGAATCTTTCTGATTACCATTGTATTTCTATTTTTGCATTGAAATCTTTGATTGGTGTAGATTAAAGACTAAATGGTTAAAATAAAAATGTTTGTAATTAAGTTCAACTTGTATGGTACTTATGAAACTCCTGTTACCTTAAGAGCTGCCAACTAGTAGCCTTAAACCTTTTAACAGTAAAGTAACAAACTTTGAATATAAATTCCGCAGGTTGAATTTCAGACGAAGCATACATGTTCGTAAGATTGTTGGTATTTCTTACTGATGAATTCATCAAACACGAAACCTAGGTCAAGTAGGCTCGCCTACAAAACGACTTGTATTATCTGAATATATATGGAGTGAACTCTAGTGCTGTATCACGTAACTTAATGATCATACTGTGGAATTAGATGATAGAATTGCATTAAAACGAAGGAGTTCTGGGCTACACCGGCTACCCTACAACGACAAATTCATGCACTAGCTAAATTATCCAGGATGGCGTTTGTTTGTGAACTGTTTTGAGTTAGAAGGGTGTAATGTGTCCACAATTATTATACTAGTAGATAGTTTGGTGACTGTAATATTCAACATAAAGCTTGTCAATTAAGTTAAACTGATTTTTGTAAAATACTTTGTTTCTTTTTCCAGCACACGAAGGATACACTTGTGATCGTTGTGGGAAAATGTTTGCCTATCAATATTATCGTGATAAACACTTGAAGTATACAAGATGTATGGATCAAGGAGATAGAAAATACCCATGCAAACTTTGTTCACGGTATGTTTGTTTTATTTCAAGTCATACACTGTAATTCTCACTTGGTCTTTATCTGTAATGCTTGATAGGAAATAACCCATAAAAACTGGCTTCAAAAGGCTTCAGAAAAGCAAAAATTTTTCAAGTAACATTTGAGGCATTCTATTAAAAGTGTGATAAACTAACAGTGTGATTGGTTCTTCTCACTAGAAGTCTACTAATCTCATAAATGCTGTCATCATTCTGTCTTCGTCACACACACACGTACTGCTAGTGTATATAAGAAAGTATTAAATAAATTCAGGCACTTCAGTTTTCCTCCATACGGGTTGTTTACACGTGATCTTCAGTATTGTGTCGGATAGAATCAACCTGCAATGAAACAATATTTCTGAAAAAAATGGCAATTATTATAAACCATGATGTTTAGCACCTTAAACCAATTTATGATTAGTTTTATTTGGATAGTAGAAGTCAGCATAGTACAACGTACATACACCAAATTTATGAGTTTAAAAGAAAGAAATAGGCATACTCATTAGTTTTCATCGCCAACGAAGATAAACCACTAGAGTTTGACGACTGATAACTTTACTACAGAAGAAGGTGAGGAATTGAACACGGTAAATATTTATGCATCACGATAGGTCTAGAATCGTTATCCTAGAAGATGTCTTTCTTTACGTCACGCCTACTTCTCTAAGCAGGAAATTAAAACTGTTTTATTTTGATACCCTTTTAGAAAGTGATTTAATTTTCTATATCGTCCATTTAGTGTTTTTAAAAAAAAATTATCCTCAAAGTAAATAGTGAATTAAATAGTAATACTGGAGTTCAGTGCAAATCTGACGAATGTCATGAAAAATAATTTTCAAGTAGAAGACAAATTATTAAGGAGAAAAACAGACAGAAGTACTAACAGGACTATATTCGACTGACTGGAGAAGTATACTGCTCGAAGTTATTACTTGCAGGGAGAAATACAGTAAGAACAAGATCAGCTGAGACTTAACATAAGTTTTTGAGTAGTTGTGATTCCACTTACTTTTAATGATGATCTGTATACACTAAGGTCCACATTTTGCTCTTGAGGAACCAAATCAGTCATATTTGTGACATTGAAGGTGTCATTATTGTAAGAATTCCCCAATGTCGTTATGTTTTTGCTTAAGGTCAATCATGACTTGAATAGCTTACTGATCAATTCTTTGATTTTGATAATTATCTCATAAAACATAATTTACCATTGGTTTCACATTCACTTTACAAATAAATGAGAATAAAAAGAACACCAGATTAAGTAGAATTTCCCATCTGTTGATTTCCAGTGCTTAGATCAACAAGCTGCGTCGGTAGTATAGCGTTTAGGGCGCTCGCCGACCATGCACGTGGTCTGGGGTTCGATCTCCTACCGGCGCACTCCTTTACCTTGCTAAGCCAGAAATAATGCTGGTGAAGAGGAAAGTTGGGTATGAGGCTAGCAACCCCAACTGTAAAATAAACACTGCTACAGAAACATCAAGCCACTGGTTTGAAGACCTATGTTCCACTGGGGAACGTGAAGGAAAAAAAACATCAACAAGCTATGTAACTATAGTGACAGTTGGTCGATATATTTTTGCTAACATTTAAGACTAAACAACTAAATGGACTATCATGGTGTACGTATTACCGATTGATATGAGTAACTGAAAATTACTCACGTCAAGTAGAAGCGCTGACTAACGAGGTTACAGTGATCTAAACATCGTAAAACCATTTCTCTTGTTTGCGCCTGACTTCACCACAAACTGTGTAGTTTCCAAGCAACGGATTTGATTTGATTTTATATTTACTGTCAAATGGTGACCAGTACGTATGTTGGAAGTGTTTAGATGAAGGTCATTTCGAAAGAGTAGAACATGCACTGTAAATTTGTCTGATAGTCAAGACCATTGTCTGAGATATTTCTAAAATCCAAAATTATTATGATAATAAGTCTGACCTCTTACACATGTATTTTTTTTAAATTTAAAGATCCTTCGAGAAACGTGATCGATTACGCATACATGTATTGCATGTTCACGAGAAGCATCGACCACATAAATGCCATTTGTGTGGAAAAAATTTTAGTCAATCATCAAGTCTAAATAAACACTTACGTGTAAGTTAAAATATTTTCATCTAATTAGTATTTCTGCTTTTGTAAATGAAATTTTCCGTTTTGATTTTACAGATTTAGTCATTTTGAATATATATTTGAATGTCACAACAATTAATTTAGCGTTAAGTCAGTGTGTTAACCTTCATAATAATATATCTGCTATCAGTGTGAAGACAAAAACAAACTTTTATTCAATAATTACAAGTTGGAAGGCTGTTTCAGTCAGTGTGGCTCACAGCTAAATATTACCACAACGCATGCGCTTCAAATGAATTTGATTGAAAAAAAACCATGATTCTATGCGTAGGTAATGATTTACGTGTTTCGTGACGCCAGTGTGACAGAACCAAGAAAGATTCATCAATCAGTTTTAAACTGATTTCAAATCCAAGTATACCAGTGAGAAGCATAACCGTCAAAAGTTTGGTAACCATAGCGGTCACAGATGTTTCACTTTAGACTGATGGTATTTCATTAGTAGTTGCTTAAACTCCATCATGAGTGGTAAAAGTTAATCTCCTTTACACGAATGACATTTTTAGCTCATATGATTATTAGAAAGCTACGTTATAATCGATGGTTTAGTGTCCTCAACTTTATTTAAAGTTTTTTTCCAGTACACTGAAGTATAAAGTCATTGAAGACTGTGTGAATACCAAAAACTACGAACTTTTTCATAAAAGACCTCAGGAAGACAGTGATTGATGAACTTTACCTGCACGGTTATCGACTCATTATTAATAGTTGATTTTTATGTGCAGTGATGTAAACAGTAACTTTTTCCAGTGAATTGGGAAAGATCCAGACTTCAGTAAGTCAAAAGTAATCATAAGCGTTGACTTCATGAACTGTATTAGTTCTACTTCAGTAATTTGAAAAGACGAAGTCAAGCATTTATATTGGTTGCTGTTAGGCATGGAAAAGCAAAAACAAAAGATAACAAGGTGATAAGGATGAGGGCAAAGTAGATTTTCATTAACACCATTGGCCGAGGTGATGAGAATTACAACCTACCCATTTCCTTTAATTCGTAAATCACAATTCCTACGGTTAGAGTTTAAAGACTTTATGAACTGGTAACAAACACTCTTAGCTCTCTTTTTTCTTACCTCAAAACACCTCAGTTAGCATTTAATTAATAGTGTACGCTATTATCAACCAAGTGATCCTTTTTATCCAAAACTTTGCAGCCAATAACAGCATGACTAACATTTTGGTTCCACTGGGATGTACTGATTCTAATGAAGCATCGGTAGACGAATAATCAATGAAAAGAGCAAAACAATCAGTTCAGCTAAGAGGTTCTTTTCTGATAATTCGGGGATAATTCTCCCAATCCAGTAACAATTCTCAAAACAGATTAAATAGATTTTTATAGAATTTATTTTTATTGTTTTTTGTCATGTCTAGGTACACAGTGGTGAACGGCCTTATAAATGTTGTTATTGTAACAAAGCATTTACTGCCAGTAGTATTCTTCGGACACATATTAGACAGCACTCAGGAGAAAAGCCATTCAAAGTAAGAGTATTATTAATATTATTGTCATTGTTATTAATATACTACTAACAGCACTCGATGAAGATTATATATATATATATAAATTTCAGTGTACATCCTTACATACCTTTATTAATCTGCTAAATACGGTAAACATAAATGTCATTGAATGTCACTTAATTTTTACCCACTCATCTAATGCACCCAAATTTTGTAAAATAAGGTATGATATATGTCATCAATCATAATGTAGTTACCTGGAGATGTGAGACAGTATTTAATTCTCCAACACTCGGGCTCATTTTTGTACGATAAGGAGTGATGACTTGTGTAATAGGAATGATTCAACAACTGTCACAGATATCTGGAAAATTCTACTGCCCCAACGACGACAAATAGGAGAGAACAAAGAAAACTATAAAACTCAAGTTTCGAAGTCGTGTGATTATAATTGATATGATTGTGAACAATACATTTTGTTCGAGACGTCATCCAGTAAATAATACTGTTTCACTGTGTGATACATCTAATAAACAAACTTATATGGAATGACTTACTACCACAGTGCCCGAGTTTTACACATATATAAATCACATTTTCTAGATAATCTCCAACATCACTATCCAATTTTATTAAATGTTTGAAAATATATTTGTTAGTGTAGAGGGGTTAATTATGAATGAAATAAATGTTGATTTCTATTGGTAGGTTAATAAAATGAAAGCATGATGTTACATTCATTGAATCGCTTTAAATTCTCCGTTATCTTGTTTCATAATTTGGAAATACTTGGTCTTTGTTGGCCTATTGGCTCGCAGTATGGATACTTCAGTGATGCCTTGAAATCGATTTTATGCCATTTGGTTGATAACTGCTGGTAGCAGAATCCAGGAAGCGTGCTTCTTCTTATTTGAGACTCGTCAAGTGGGCATAACTGAATCAAAGATCTTATATTCCATTGGTAGCCACCAAGAATCCATTGATGTGTTTTGTCAATAGGCTTCGAAATTACAAAGTAATAAAGAAGTATGAAAGAGAAGTACTTGCTTTTGCTGGAGTGTACTATCTGTCAAATGGTATCAGATGTGTCAGTCTTAGTCATTCCATTAGAATAAATTTAGAAAATGCAATTGGCTTAAAAACTTATTCACTTTTTACTTGTTTCGGATAACTCACATTATGACTGTGTTGTTTATCTATAGTTGCATAGCCGTACATAAGTTAGTTGGTTCAAGTATCAGTTTTCGTCTTTTAGTTAAACATTAAAATTTTTTTCTTTTGTTTAGTTTACTGGTATTTGTTAATACGCGCCTGTTTACTTCAGACTATATTATGTGAAATTCTAATGACGTCTTTTAGGAGCAGATTTTTCAGTTTAAAGAATATAACCCAACCAGAATCCTTATTTTGAATTGTTCATTTGTTTGTTTCTGGCTTAGATGTATTACCTCCATGTGACCCCTGACATACGCTTAAATTAAGCAACTCTGTGTTCCATCGTTTATACTTAAGAGAAAAGATTCTATTCTTTGTCCTAATTCTGAGAATAATGGCTACACTGAAAACTAATGTGGTTAATTGAGGTTTTTTCTTGCCAGTTATTATTCTTAGACAATAGAAGCTATTCATAATCTAGTATACGGATCCTATTGTAGTAGTGGAGTTGTGCTCATATTTCTATTGAAACATAGATTTTGATTTAAACAGATGTGCATAACACTTGAGAGTAATTTTAGTGATGATGTGTCACCATTTCACATATAACTGAATTAAAGAGAACGATTTGATTGTATTGTAACGACAGAAGACAAGGACCAGACAACAGATCGTTTATTGAGAAAATCAACAGATATTTATAGATTTTTATGTACATTATTATTAGCGTTATTGTTGGCAGAGAAGTAACGTCTTCTGATTGGTTGTTTTCTTGCTGAAGGTTATTCTGTACTGCTTGTAACCGTTTCTCAGAAAGTTAAGCCATATATCTGCGAATCGTATTTGCACACGTTAAGTCTGCTGTGATTGGTTGATGAGCTCCTCAAGACTAAGCTTTGTTATTGTTTTTTCTCATGACCCCGATTCGGGATGTAAACAATGACGTAAATTGCTGTCTACAATTTTTGGCTTGCAGACAGCTCTCACCACAGTATGTTTTCATAAATATTAGGTGCTATGTGAATGACAGACATTTTGAAATACCTAATGTTTCTAAAAATCTCAGCCTGTCTCCAATATCTCATTTACAGTAGACCTGTAAACATTCACTTACTTTAGCAGAAAAGTAGTGAGAACAGCTTTGTTTAGAATTTTTGTCACTTGTATACAGTATGAATAATTACATAGGTGAAAGTCGCTGTAAGATATCCTGACATACTTTTAAATGAAGAGTTTGTTCATTCTTGAAGAGTAAGGAAGCTAACATGGTATCCACAGTAAACAATGGATTAGGATGATAAAATTTTGAACCAAGGTGAAATCGATTTATACTACAAGAAGGAGAATATTATTTAACTGGACAGACCAAATGAGAAGCAAATGGAAGCACTGGTATATACATCAGAAGAAGTGGAGATTATCTTATCGAAATGACAAACAAGTGAGAACAATGAAAGATAACAGTATTACTAACAAAAACAATAAGAATAAACTCTGATAAAGAGTGACACTAAGTTTAGTTACTGAGGAAAAAAGGAAATTAATTACCGTTATTGAGGTTTAGTGAGTTAGGAATTTAATAATTTAATAATTCCCATTGTAACATTAAGAACACAGTATTCATCGAAGAGACTCTTTCCAGTGAATTTATTATCAAGCTGTACGATCGTATATATATATATATATAGATAGATAGATAAAGATTATATCTGTAAGTATAAAACTTGGGCACTGTGGTAGAGTGTAACTCCATTATGGATAAGATTTTATTTTGATAAATCACACAGTGTTACACAGTAATATTAACTGATGACGTTTCGAGCACAAATTATTGCTCATAATCATATCAATTATATCTGGTGAGGGAATTGAATCAAAGGTGTGAATACATGAAACAATAATAGTATGAAATACAATTAAAATATATTTCATCATAATCACAGTTAAATGTCAAGTGACAAAACAATTAATGTTATATGTAGAATAATTCATAAGATGTATAGCTGTTGGAAAGGGGTGTATAATTACAGGGTTAGTAGGCTAATACAAAACGTTACGCAACATGGTGTGAAATTTGATAAGATAGGATTCAACACTGTAAAAGCATTTTTGGATTTAGAATGACAAGTGGGATAAGTGGAAACGATTCACAGTGAGAGTGGTAATAATAATAATCGTTGTAATGAAGGAAAGGTACATAGATTAACCAAATGAACAAAATAAATAAATGTCTATCCCTCTACGGCCAAGGCAGAAGTCGGGATTGTACATACTTCTTTTGTACACAAAGGTCTGGTTTAAATTCATGAATGACCAAAGCCTCCGTTGTCTTTAGAATTTTATAATGAAGAAAACGTGGCAAGTTAGCATCGATTCGATAGATGATCTTAAAATCGTGTTTACGGTTGGTAGAGTGACAGGAGTCGATAAAGTGTTCTAGAATAGAGCCTCACACATCCTTCCTTTATCCCTTGTAAAACCATGCTGGAATATGTTCTCGTATCTGTGTGGAAAGTGTTCTCTGGCTATGGCCAATGCACGTTGCTTCACAAGAGCAGGTGAACTGATAGATGCACATGGAGGCGGTCAAACGAGGGAGCGTATGTTTCACAGAGGTGGAGGACAACTTACGTCTGGTGAACGTCATTTGTAATTTTGCAGCAAAGAAAGTCTTACTGACTGATTTAGAGACAGTTTTTGAATATATCTGCAGCTTGATCACCTTTGAATTCCAAGTTCATGAATATGGCTTTCTTTGAAACTGAGTCGGTAACATTAAGTTAGTATTCGCTTACTTTTGATCACATAATCCAAGTCTCATTTTTCGAGTGACAATGGATATTTACAGCTTAAAGTAATTTTTCGTGCGTTCACCACAATAAGAGATTTCAACATGTCGACATGGCATACATATTGAATACACGAAGGTCATTCTGAATATGTAATTCTTGGTTAGCATTGGTTAGAATCTATAGCAATTTATGCATTTAAAATAGTTTAGATAGAGATAAGAACTTTAACCTAACATTGGTTGATAACTAAAACAATGGTGGTCTGGTGAATTACTTTCATTTGTAAGGATCTTCTAATATACCTTTTAGAACATATGAATCCATTTCAAATTTAAATAGGTTTCTAAAACATAGATTTTCCTAAACCTAAAATTCGAAACATCTGCATTCATTAATGACTGAGAAATCTTGGATGAATACTGTTTGATAGCTATTAACAGGTTCATTGTGTTACGTATTTTACACGCAGATATCTTTATTTCATTGAAGCTATGGAAGGAGTTTGATAAGCGAAATAGCTAACCTTCCTTTTTATAGTAACTCTGCTTAATTGAACTATTTTAGACTTTATAATTACACGCTACTCACTATTTGTAAGTAGTATCATCAGTATTCTGTCATTTTGTCATTTCATAAGTTTAGCCGAACATTCAAAGTGCTATTCAGTGTAGATGTTTGATTTATCACCACTTCGTTTCTATCTGACCTCCTTTTCCATCATTATTTCCATAAGTAGTGCGCCTTACTTCTTTAATCATTGATGATCTCATATTACTATAGCTGTTTTTCATGTCCAGTTTGTTTGTGTATACCACGTCTCCATTGACAACTATGTAGTATTTAATCATTTTGTTGTTATACCATTTCATTTATGTCTGTTGGCCAGGATAATCTGAATTCATTACTAAAATCTTCTGCTATGTGAGAAACTCTAGTAAATCGAATTAATGGATGTCATGCTTTTGTGAGTACTGCATATTAGCTTCAATTGCAAATAATTCCTAACGTGCAACTTCGAGGTTTTTATGCATCATTTGAGCATTAGGCTTTGTCTTTTTGTACAACATCTTCAGTAATGGTGATGCATACACCAGCTTAGGATTCATAACAGCAGCAAACCGATGTGAAAATTTTGTTCAGTGAAATCCCTTGTTGGCACTTTTAGGTGCATTCTACAAATCATGTGAATATGTTATAAATTCATTCATTTGAAGCCAATGAAGTTCTGGAAGGCAGTAGGAGATTCATAATAAATAACTGATACAATCAAGTATAAAACAAATAGAATAATAATGAAGTGGGAAATTTAACTAGGAAGATTGTATTTCTCAGCCATCTTTTAAAATTATGAGGTGTCGTTATATTTAAACCAACCTAACAGGGGTTTTCAGTTTGAAAATAAATTTATTCACTGGATTGAATACTGAAATTTCAGGTTTAATATATATAGGGCAACTGTTTTAAAAAGCATACAACAGCATCAGAATTCACTGCTATTTGATTTGGAAATAATAAACCAAGATGGATTATTGAAAAAGAGATGGAAAGAGAAAGATTTACCGAGACACTGGTCTCAGAGTGCTCACATCTACTACTGTCATTTTCTTATTAATACTGACTTTTTAATGGAGATTTTAAAAGAGATACAAATGTTATCAAATTTCTTTTAATTATTTATAATTCTAGTGTAAATTCTGTTGGAAACCATTTGCTTCGCATGCAGCACACGATAGTCATGTACGCAGAACTCATGCTGTAGAAACCAAAATATCAAGTGCGAGTCAAGCATCCCAAGTGGATAAATTCTATGAATCAAGAATCACAAGTAATTCAATGAAATCGAACGTTGAATTCGGGCATACAATGGGATGAGACACTAAAGCAGTAATGTGGTAAGTTTTTTGATTTAAAATTATTCCACTATATTCTCAAACCTAACTGACCTTATTATTTAATATTGTACAAAAGTTAAAACAGTATTTTAACGGCTACTGTGTAGTGAATCTAACCTATTTGTTGCGTAAGGTTAGTTCTGACCACAAAATTAGGTTGGTCTAAATGATATCAACTTCTTTAGAAAATAAGTGACGATGAGGTCACTGAGAGGTGAGTAGTAAATGTCTAAACTCAGAGAACACCAAACATTAGTCATTATCATAACGGACGATACATTTTCTCTATGATTACGAGTAGTCCCAGCAGACTGAAAGGTCACTTTCTGTTACTAATTAGATCTTATGCTGGGAAAGCGAGGTTCCCTTGATGACTAGGCATTGTAAAACATAACCATAAGTCGACTCACTATGATCCTACAACTTACAAGCTTTCAGCCATGCTGAAGAATGTGAATTCTTAATTACTTTTTGGTAATAGTGTAATGACAGAAGACAAGGTCCAGACAACAGATCGTTTATTGAGAAAATCAACAGATATTTATAGATTTTTATGTACATTATTATTAGTGTTATTGTTAGCAGAGAAGCAACGTCTTCTGATTGGTTGTCTTCTTGCTGAAGGTTATTCTGTACTGCTTGTAACCGTTTCTCAGAAAGTTAAGCCATATATCTGCGAGTGGTATTTGCACACGTTAAGTTTGCTGTGATTGGTTGATGAGTTCCTCAAGACTAAGCTTTGTTATTGTTTTTTCTCATGACCCCGATTCGGGATGTAAACAATGACGTAAATTGTTGTCTACAATTTTTGGCTTGCAGACAGCTCTCACCACAATACTTCCTTACTTTACAACCAATTAAACTGTGAAGTCTCTGCATGCAATTTTATTGTCCGACCTCAGTCATTCTAACTTAAATCGATTTATGTCAGTGTCAGGGTGATCCATACTTTATTTAGAGTGCGGAAATTAGTAAAGTTTAAGATTAGAAGTTATTGCCTGGCTAGTAATTACTGAGGGTAATTGTCAGTCAATACGATGAAAGTGCTATGTGGAAGTTAATCCTAATCTGATTCACACACTTGATAACACACCCTAAGATATCTCAAGTGTCAGACGTCCTACAGGTAATTTATTTAGCTAGTGTTTAATTACTTCACAACTTATCTACTTATTCTATACTTATTTGAATTATGTGTCTGAAACGTACTCTACCAGCCTGAAAACTGAATCTCTACTGGTATTTCAGATTATATATGTTATTCTAATATTTTACATAAACCATTTTTTAATCATTCAAGAATTCTTAAAATTATTCTGTGATCTATCTTTTGTTTACAGTTTTTGCCATGAAAGGATGCTTAACATCTCTGTTACAGAATCTGCGTCACGCAACTATGATAATATGAGAGGAAGCAACAGTTAAAATTCTTCAGCAACATTCACACATATCTGCAGTTTAAAAATTCAAAACACCTTTGACTTTGATTCAATAGTCAGTTTTATTTTGTTTTTCCTTTCACTAACTTATCTTTAGTCTGACAGTTATTCTTTACCAAAAATGTTAGTCATTCCTATTTAGTGTAAATATTTATTTTAAATAAATTCCCAAAATCACCAGATCTCACTTTTTTCTTAGTTTTGCATTTCTCAGCTGAACCGTAATTCAGTGCTATTTAACTTTTGATTTTGGGTAGGGTGAAAGTGGAGGTAGACTGGAGTAAATAGGAGCTGCCAAAAGTGCAAGAAATAATGCTACCACATTTGAAGAAGAAACGCAAAGTCAAAGTCAATCTAATTGTAGTAACATTTCAATAAATAATTCTGAGTAGAACAGATGAGAGAATAATCTTAATGATGGTTAGGGTGAAAACTTCCAAAATAGTGAGTGAATGCACTTCCTTAACTGTTATCGACTTTAAACCACGTTATAGATAGTCTCCAATTTCACAATTTTTTTTCACAATTCAAGAAGTTTAACCAGTTAGATTACACTTTCCATTAAACATATCAAGGTGATATGATTATGAGCAATAAATTGTGCTCGAAACGTCATCAGTAAACATTACTGTATAACACTGTGAGACTTTATCAAAACAAAATTTACCCATAATGGAATTACACTCTACCACAGTATTATTTATTATTGTATCCTTTAATTCCTAGAGGAACATAGGGCTTCAGCCGTGCGTCTCCATTGCGTTCGGTTCTCTGCTAGAGTCTTCACCTGGCTCCAAGTCTGCCCACACGTTTTCATCTCCTCTTCACATCACCTCCTCCAAGTCACCCACCCTTGCACTGACGACCAACTCGCCGCTTCCCTTTCGGGTTCCACTCGAGCAATGGCTTGTCTAGTGATGTCACTTGATGGTTTGTTTCCTCAGAGTATGGCCAATCCATCTCCATTTCTTCCTGCCTATTTGTTTCACAATCGGTTCCTGCTGTGTTGGTTCGCTCATTGCCAGAGATCTCTGTTGCTGATCTTTTCTGGCCATCTGATCTTGAGTATTGAGCGAAGACAACTGTTAATGAAGGTCTGTAGTTTGTTTGAGATGCTCTTTATGACGCGCAGTGCAAGTCTCTGATCCGTATAGTGAGTAGCACTGACTTCACATTGGAGTTGAAAATCCGGATCTTATTTTTGATGCTGAGTGCTGTTGACCTCCACACAGACTTGAGAGTAGTGAAAGCTTGTCTTGCTTTTCCGATTCTTGCTTTGATATCCTCGTCAGTTCCGCCGGCCTGTAGTTGAAACGATGCTTCCTAGGTGGGTAGGTAAAAGAGGTTGTTTCTTTCAGGTTCCTCCCATTTATGCTGATTGTTGTCTCTTGTTGTTGTTGTTGCTGTTGGTGGTGTTGCCCAGGAATCTTCACCACCTCTGTTTTCTCTGTGTTCACCTGAAGTCCTATCTTTGATGCTTCTTCTGCCAACTTGTTGCTTTTCACTTGCATGTCTTCCAGTTTGTGGGAAATCAGACATATATCATCGGCGAAGTCCAGATCCTCCAAGATTTTTGTGTGAGTCCATTTTATGCCTGTTTCCTCATTGCCCACTGTTTGTCGCATTATCCAATCTACTGCAATCAGGAAAATCATTGGCGATAGTAGGCAGCCAGCTTGTCTTACTCCTGTCCTCACTTCGAAGGATTCCGTAAGTTTCCTGTTGTGGATTACTTGGCATGCAGCATTGTCGTACAGCTGTTGGATGAGATGTATAATTGTCAGTGGCACCCGGTAGTAGCGAAGTAGTTGCCAAATCACCTCTCGGTCGACTCTGTCGAAGGCCTTTTCAAAGTCGATGAAGTTGAGATAGAGAGGTGACTGCCATTCCAAGCTTTGTTCAGTGATTTTCCGTAATGTGGCGATCTGATCAATGCATGACTTGTTTCTCCTGAATCCAGCCTGTTCCGGTCGAAGTTTATCATCGAGGGATTGTTTGATTCTCTTCAGAATGATGCGGCTTAGTATTTTGCTTGGGATGGACAGGAGCATAATTCCGCGCCAGTTCTTGCATTGACTTAAGTCTCCTATCTTTGGTAGTTTGAATAAGTATCCTTTCTTTCAATCCTTGGCTACTTTGCCTTCTTTCCACACCTTCTCCAGTAGTGGCGTCATCAAGTCCGCTGTTGTCTCTGGGTCGATTTTCAATGCTTCTGCTGGGATACCATCTGGTCCCGCTTTTCCAGCTTTTAGCATCTTGATTGCCTTCAGAACTTCTGATTTCGTCGGGGGATTGGTGTTCATTAGTAGCTCTGTCTCCGTTGTTGGTATTGTTGGGCGCATTGTCGGTGGTGGTCGATTCAGGAGTCTTTTGAAGTGTTCAGCCCAGTGTTTCCTTTGCTTCAATTCTTTGGTGATTGACTTTCCATTGTCATCCTTCACCGGCTTAATTTGTGTCAAACTTTGCCCGATAGGTACCTAGTTGTTTGGTAGAGTGTTGCGAGGTCTGCTTTGCCTTCAACTTGTTCTGCTTCACTTGCCATGGCTTCATAATATTTTCTTTTGTCTTCCCTGGCACTCTTCTTTACTCTTTTGTTCAGTGTATTTTAGCTTGCTTTCAAATCCTGTTTTGTTGCTCGTCGGTGCACAGGAGAATCTTTTGTTTCACCATCCCTCTCTCCTCTATTAGTCTCCAAGTGTCCGTGGTGAGCCACTGTTTGTCCTGTCTCTTCTTTCTGCCCAGAACTTCCATGCAGGTTTGACTCCACACTGTCTTCAAGTTGTTCCAGTGCTTTTCGATGCTGACCTCTTCGCCAGTGTTGATTTATGTCTCGGCTTTGTCCCTTACGCTTGCGGTGAAGATGTCCTTTGTGTCCTGTTCCTTCAGTTTTTGAGTGTTGAACTTGGCTTGTGGTCTATCTGCAGCTCCTGTTTCTCTGAAAACATTTAATTTGATTTGGATTGTCCCTTGTACGAGATAGTGATCTGAGCCGACGTTTGCACCTCTTCTTACTTTTGCGTCCAGTAAGCTGTGTCTCCACTTCCTTGAGATTGAGATGAAGTCAATTTGGTTTTTGGTTCGCCCATCTGGTGACACCCACGTAGCTTTGTGGATATCCTTGTGTTTGTATACGCTGCCACCAATCACTAGTTCATTGAAGGCACAGAAGTCGGCGAAGAGTTCTCCGTTTTCATTCATTTCTCCCAGAGCTTCTCTACCCATGATGAGTTCCCTTCCTGTGTTATCTGATCCCAGTTTGGCGTTCATGTCTCCCATTAGTATTTTGATGTCACCAGCTGGAGTATTGTCCATTGTTGTCTGCAGTTGTCTGTAGAATTCTTCTTTCGTTTCGAGGTCTGCGTTGTTGGTCGGTGCATAGCATTGTATAATTGACACTTTCCTTCCTTTGGAGTTGAATCTGGCGGTTATTATCCTGGGTGAGATCGCCTCCCATTGCATCAGGGCCTTCGTTGCCGTTGGTGACATCATGATAGCCACGCTCTCGGTGTGCGAGTGGTTATCTTCTGGGTGACCGGAGTAGATCACTGACTCACCCGTTGACAATTTGGTGAGTCCATTCCCGTTCCATCTGCTTTCACATATCCCCAATACTTGAATTCTGTATCTTTTCATTTCGTTTGCGATCTGGGCAGCTTTGCCAATCTCGTACATGGTGCGGACATTCCATGTCCACACACACTTTTTCTTTTGGTTCGAGGAGATTCATCGTGCTGAAGTTTCTGTGGCAACTTTGTTTACAGGGTGGGGTTGCTAGCCTCACGCCTGGGAAGGGGGATTGTTACATTAAATTATAATTTAGAGAGAAGCGACCTTGTGGGTTGCTCCCCTTAAAACCAGGAAAACAGGGAATAAAACAAGCAGAACAACACCAGTACGGGAAAATAATTCACAACACGAAGGGTAACAAGCGGCAACAACGATAATAATATCACAGTCAATTACAGTTAACCAAGATGATACAAAAATCATAGACTCACTGACTTGAGCCAACTTGAACATGTAAATCCGTCAATATATATACAATAATAATATCACTCTACCACAGTGCACAAGTTTTATTCTTATATCAATAGATTACACTTTCCCATACAACTGCAGTGAAGGAGATGCTTATATCCTTCAGTGTGTCAATTATTCACTCAAAATACAATGCTTGGATGTATTTATTGGTCTGATACAGCCAACAAACTTGACTGTGTGCCTGTGTCACATTAAACGCCATATTGCAGAAGATAAAGCAATATCTCGAAATAAGCAACCAATTACAGCTACAAAATAGACGACTGAGTGAAGATACAAGAATAAATTTGCTAAAAAGGAATGAAATGACAAAAATGTTTTTATGAAGATGAGGTAGTGAGCACATGTGGACATCATGATATAAAAATAGAGAAGAAAAAAAATATTACTCCAAAGTGTGTGTAGGAAGGGTTTTTTCTGTATGTGCGCGTAATACTCTATTGACAAGGCGATCGCCTACAAAAGTGAAAGCAAAATGTGTCTTGAAATTCATAGATTTCAAAAATAACTCAGGGATGGACAGTGGTCGGTTGGTAGGTTTAGAGAAGTGACATTTCACCACTTCCTCATGAGCGAAGAAATTTTCCTTTACATTTATAGCGATTTTAATTGATATATGAAAAGTGGTAGCGAAAAGAGATATAAGGAAACCTACAAACCTAAAGTAACAATTATTTTTTTGCGACATTTGACCAGTTTAACTTATTCAGACAAGGGTTGATGAAAGGAAACTTGGTATATTTCAAGGTATAACTTAAATGCTTTCATCGGCGGCCTGCTTAAACCTTGGTATACCAAAATTTTCCATCATATATGTTGTATCTTGTTTTGTTTAAATCATGCATTTACGTGTTTAAATCGTATTATTTACCCTGGCGATTATTTAAAATGTTTTCAACCGGCTGATTTATGAATTCCTGATAAACTTAAGAAAAAAAGCATCACGGTGGTTGGCAACAATGCATCAGATAACTTTTCTTGTGATTGTGGGCACAAATTGCAAGATTAATTACTTTCGTGCTGTATTATGTTCAACTGTTTATTGTAATACAAGTGTAATAACGCTTCAGGAAACTTGGCTCCACGATTCATCTGATGACAGTTTAGCCTCCCTGAATGGTTTCACTATGTACAGACAAGACCGAAGCAGTTCAAGGAGGGGGCGAGGTGATTCAGCACCATGGTGCAGGGGGCCTCAGAACAAGAAGGAATCTCACCCTAGGAAGCAATCCAGTCGTGAGAGATACCAGACAGTACGGTTCTAAAATGACCCAAAGAAGAGGACGTGCTAATTTAATTGTTCACGTTCATGCTCTTTTTTGACTGGGGAGGTGATATATGGACCTAATTTTCTACATGTACTCTAACATGTCCGGTTGTATTTCTCCCACTCCACTTGTTGATTTGCAGACCTAATTTTCTCTCACCCTTTTTGTGACCTTGAGATCCTGTTGGCTATTGGCTGTTTCAATTAATCAGTGTGATTAGTGTCTTTCGGGGTCACTTAAGCCTGTCAATCATTTTCGCTGTTCATACTTTATTCCGCTCTATGAATTTGGATAAATTAAGAAAAACAGTTTTTGCAAGGTAACGGTTTACAATCATTCGTTTCGTTGGGTTATCATCAGCCGCTTACTGCTTAAATATATTATCAAGTTTATATGCAGAACTGTTTCAACATACTTGAAAATTTTACGTGATTTCAGTTGACAGTACAGTGTTCAGTAATTTATGCCTACACACCTTTTTGCACAGGTTGTTCAAGTTTAAATAAAGTAAATGTATGCATACAATGGTAAAGGAGTTACGTAATCAAGAAAAGAGATGCGTAAGATGACGAGTAACTAGTAAATGGGGTGAAATGGACTTGGTTCAGCCGAAATCATAGGAACAAGGGACAAGCAAAACTACACTATATCAAATAGGGGATAAGGTTAAAGCCAAAGATTAAACAAACAAATGAAAGAGAGAATAAAGACATCCAGTTACCAGGGTAAGGAAAAACTAATAACTGCTTCTTTCTGAAAACATAAGTTGTGTTCCAGGCGTTTGCTAGAGATTGGTTCTGCCAACTTGAGGAGAAGTGAGCTTTTCTCTCCATTGATAATTTTAAAAGGGTTTTCCGATTTCCACCTCATAACCTGCCTCAAGTAAATGCTGGTAGTGATACTAGTGTAAGCGCTTGTTCCCTTGAAACATAGGCCTTTCGGTAGATGTTCAGAAAATCGTAGATATGCCCTTCTACCTGTTCTCCCAATGTATATGTAAATTTTAGACACAGTTGTAGTTAACATGAGAAGGGTATCTGTCGACTTTTGACTGCACCAAACTAGAATTGAACACTCATGTACACATTAGCAGTAGGTGTTTGAATTCCGACTCTGGAATGAAACAGTTCGTGTTCATGAAGCTAAGGGTATAATATATTGAAGCTTCAAGTGGTTCTTAAAAGATGCTCAATGAAACCAGGTTACAAGGCGAGAACAAATCGATCAGTGGTCGATCACTTGAAGACTTTGAATCGACCTCACCAGGATTGCCATCACACCAACTGCAGTAGCTAAAACTATAGGAGCATCAAACAAATAGAATTACACGAGCACTGAAATTCAAGACCTGGCAACGTCTACGCAATTATTCAAAGGTTGGATGCATGAAAATGCCAAAGAAGGGCGACTTACGCCTCTGCAAGAACCGACTGAATAATGATGTTGTCCATGTTAAGTGAAATACTAACTGGCGTCATCATGAGGAGGATAAAAGATGCACTGGATGCAGACTTCCGCCACCATCTGGAACAAGTTAGATTCAGAAAAGGCAAATCATGTGCTGATCAAATTTTCACTCTACTCATTGTCATCACCGAACAAAGCATAGAAGGGAAGTCAAAACTCTACCTCAACTTCATCAATTTCGAAAAAACCTTCGACAGATTTGACTAAGAGGTATTTTGGAAACTACTTCAACACTGCGGCGTACCTCAAGTCTTTATCAACCCTATTCAACATCCATATGACAATGGCATGTGTCAGGCGGTCCACACCTGGAAACTCAGCGAAGCATTTGAAGTGAGTACAGGAGTCAGACAAGGCTGGCCGCCTATTATCACCGATGATATTCTTAATTGTGGTGGACTGGATCATGCGTTAGACTGTGCATAGAAGTGAGGAGACAGGAATACGTTTGGAGCGATAAGAAGACTCTAGAAGATATGGATTTCACGTGTGCATGATTTGTGTTCAGCGTCACACAAACTCAAAGACTTGCTGGTGAAAACCGACAAACTGGCAGGAGATGTAGGCAGCGAGGACAGGACTGCAGGTGAACATAGAGGGGATGGTGTTGAAGATAAACAACTAACCACAACGACAACAACAACCAGCACTAATCACCATCAACGGGAGAGATTTGGCGGAGGCCACTTTTTTCCTTCTCTTATCTAGGAAGCATGGTTTCAACCACAGCTGGTAGAAAGGATGAAGATGTCAAAGTCAGAATCGGAAAGGCAAGGTACGTTTTCATCAATCTGAAAACGATTTGGAAATCTTCTGAACTCCGCTGAGTGGAGACCAGTATTCGGATTTTCGGCACAAATGTAAAGTCATTCAGTTCTTATATACGGTGCAGAAACTTAACCAGCATCTCACGGAAATGGTTTCCAACAGGTTGCAAACTTTTATCAACAGCTGCATTCGCTGGCTCCATACTAAAGATCAAATGGCCAGCCATACAGAATTATCAGCAAAAAACTCTGCAGTGAAACGAAACAACTAATAACCAATCATTCAACAAATATGTAGGAGAAATGGAGATGGATTGGGTATAAGTTGAAGAGGTTTTCGAATGACATCGTGCACCAGGCCCTCGAGTGGAATCCCAGTGGGAGGTGAAGGGTGGGTTGTCGGTAGGAGGGTGACATGGAGGAGGTCGTTTGGCCAGCAGGAGATGAGAGGTTATGGGCAATCTCGGACCCAGCTGAAGAGCACAGCAGAGGATTGTACAAATTGGAGATGTGTTTTTGAAGCCCTATACTCCACTCAGAATAAGACCCTTATTTTCAACAATAATGTGAAGTTAGTTATTCTATGTTTTCAGTGACTTATCATGTCACCTGGAGCCTTTCGTACACTGCCCACTTTTATCAACGGCTACCTTCCCTCTGTACTCAAGACCAGACGGCCAGAAAGGATCAGTAACCACGAACTCTGGGAATTAACCAACTGAGAACATACGGACCAATAAATATGCTTTAGAAGGTGGACTGGACACATGCTGAAGAGATTGCTGAGTGACATCATCCGCCAGGCCCTCGGGTGGAACCCGAATGGGAAACAGCTAGCAGGGTATCAAAGTATGACCCAAAAGATATCACATGAAGAGGAGCGGAGAGTTAATGGTCAATCGTAGACCAAGCTAACGAGGACTGAAGACGTCAGAATGAGGCTGGAAATGTGCTGTTGAAGCCCAATGTTCTATTCGGAACCTGGAGGAACAGTGAGAATAAAAAATATGATATGGCAGATAAGAGCTGTGACTTTGCAGGCATGGCAACATTATATCCCCATATCTAGTACCAACATCTTTCGACCTCCCAAAAGCACGACGCAGAACTAAAAATTATGACGTTTCCCAAAGCAGCACGATTGGTTACCTCACATATTTCGTTTGACCCAGTGAAAATCCTTTGTGAAACACACTTGGAACATATCGACTTATTTATCCGGCACCCATGAAGCGCACAATTTCTAATGAATCATAAAGCCTATTGCAGCCCGGAATTAGTGCTGCCGCGAAGGTGCTTAGCAGAAGGCTCATATAGTGATGTTAATAAGTGGAAAGATTTTTATTTAGCTCGCCACAGATCCGTTGGCACACTGCTGCTTCATTTATTCATTTCCTATCCACTGATTCAAGATTCGATCACATACATGGATACCACTGGTCTGTTGCCTCTTCCAACGACTTTGGTCTCATCTGCACATTTAACAGCATACTTTTTAACCTGAAAAAGTCCCACTGGCAGAGGTATCAGTGGAGGCGATTGCTGAAGCCCTTGCAGAATACTGGATATCTAACTCCAATATTCCATACGTTATCACCACTCGCATAATCGCACACTTTCGAATCCGTCCAATTCGGCAACCCACTGAATTACCAGGGATTCAGCTGATACGAATCGCTTCCCACAGACCTATTCCCGCTGGCATGTTCGAGGAATTTCAAGAGAATTTAAGGGTGCACCGCCTGCTATTATGAAGGATAGTGTGTAGCCCACCAAACTCACGCTAGTACCGCTAAGCGTAGGAATTATTCAAAGGGAACAAGGTCGGTTCTGAGAATCCAAGCTAGTCTACAGAACAGCGTTACGACTGTCAGAAACTCCCTACACTCAATATAATAATCAATTATAAAAGTATAATAAATTTTTATATGAAGAGATAAATTTAAAAGTTTGTCATTTTTACCAGTGCGATCAAACATGATACAGTCTCACATCATGAAGCGTCGGCAAACTAGCAATGTTTCAACTGTTGTTATAGTTGGTTTGTGACATGGTCTGTTGAAAAGAGGCCATATAAATGAGGATTTGAAGAGCCACAATCAGGGTTGAGTGGATGAACGGAATTTCGCCTCCTTTCCTGGGGGTGATTTTGCCACTATGCGCACCCTTTGAGTACGATGTCTTTTTCCTTCTATAACCGGAAAATAACTATTTTGTGAATTATGGGCAGGGAAACTTGATCTTCCTAGCCGGGGAATCAAGTCCAACCATTACTTCCACACTGAATCTCTGTGTGGTAGTCCAGCTGGTTTGAACTACCGCCAGAGCTTTAGGTGTTAATTATGTAGCAGCATTTTCCTCACTCGATCAGACAGATAAGGCTTGACGGTCTGCCGCTTGACTGCTGTTGAGCTGAATAACCTGAAAGTTCTAGGTAAAGTCGGGAACCTTTTTATATACCTTATCAGTCTTTTTGTCCCTGTTCCACTGGACTGACACTCTGTTACTATTTCTTCTATTCATGTTTAATCATAATTAATAGTAATCGGTAATATGACGGTTGAATTTAGGCCTAATAAGAGCACTAAGACACCATATCCTGTTGTGTTTAGGGCTTCAAACAGTAGAGGAAATAAGCCGGTGACATTAACGCTACCTTGTATATCGGTTGTAATGCATATCTCCTGTTCTGACAGTATGCACACGCTGCCACAGTCCAGCATGGAAACTAAGCAGGTAGTACTAGTAGCCGCCAGACCACTAGTTCTGTTGCCTGCAAAAAGACTTGACGTTTGAATGCAACTTTCGCAAGCCATGGGTTCACTACTGTCACGATGGAGTGCCGAGAACACAATGTGAATTTATGAGAAATAACCATGCCAGTGGTTGTGGTGTACATGTCCACTTTGTCCTCCTGACGCAGTCTCATGCAGAGCTCCACCTGAAAACAAAAACAGCATGTCACCAAAATTAATCAAAAGCCGTAGATATTATATTCCAGTTCAACAGGCTGGGGGTATCAATCCACAGGAACTGCAGACATCTAAATTCACAGCCGGTAAACTTCCGACTAGCAAAATCACTGGAAACGCGCTGGTAGGAGAAAAAGAGGAACTACGGAACTTCAAAAGGACCACTTGCATCGCCGGCAATCATGGCGGAGTTGTCGACCTTCGAAAAGGTGATAAGCGACCAAGGACTAAGTCTAAGTTTAAGACCATTCGATCAGACTGTCTGATCCTGTTTACCGTACCAATGTGCAACAGCAGTCTGTTTGAACAAAAGGCACTGTTCATTCAGGTACAGTGGTCTAGTTCGTGCAGCAATTTGGGATTTGGCATCAAGCCGTTGTGTAAGTTGCGCACTGGTGTCCAGGCACTTCAAGGCGTGTCACCTCCATTGAGGGCAGTGCTGAGTTCTGTCGAAGACGCCGAAACGGTATTATCACTGTCACAAGTACTAGCTATAGACAGGAGCTCAAAAAATAGTAAGGAAAGTGCGAGGCAGTCACCATAATCATATACACCATGTTCCGGGGATGGAAACTGGCAGTGCTTGTGATAAACGCCCAAGCGTGCTGCAGTGGAGATGACTGTCACTTCAGATGGACCTTGGTGCTACTGCTGCAATCTTGATTTGCAGGTCACACCGCACTACCGACCTCACACTGGTCAGCTCACTGAGGCTACTAGCTGCAGAATACAGCCAGCAGGAGCAGTTGGCTCGAGTGCTTTAATGGTACCATGAGACCAAGTGTAAGATAGTGGACATATATGATGCTGTAAAAGCTGACTTCGACCTTTAGGAGGTGCAAAATGAGGTCACGTATGTCACCATGCTTGAGCGGCGCTTAGGTGGTGCATTACTGAGAATGACAATCAATGTCACCTTAGTGTCCCAAATGAATCGGAGCAAAAATAGACAACAGACCGGTCCCATCGTAATCAGCCAATTAGTTCCAACACTAACCCTTCAATCAGCAGTCGAAGCAGAGTCAGCCATCTGACAATGGGGTGAGGTGGTGAGACTCACTGTCAGCTGTTTATGCAGCAATGTAAGAGGGTCTAGAGGGAAAAATAGGTGAACTCGGGAACCTCCAGTCACATTAACACCTCAAAATAGTAATCCTGACTGAAACATGGCCAACCCCTATTACTGCCGACAATGGAATCAGTATAAGTGGTAGTGCTTCGGTCAGGCTGATAGAGATAACCAGGAAGGGGGAGTTGCCATATACTCTGACAAACAACTTAGATGCGTTGGAGTAGCGTAACTCACCACCTACTGAACTTCCGGACTCTATATGGTGCCATTTCACTGCAGGCCACACTAAACATTTAATAGGTGGCATCTTTCGGTCACCCTATTGTGGAGCAAATCACAACTAGCTACTTCTCAGCACCATCAAAGGGATGCGGGGCTTGGGCTGTGGCCAAATCACTATAGCTGGAGACTGCAATGCCCCATCCCATAACGTTTGGGCGGGTATGCTCAGAGTAAATTCGATCGAAATCTGCCACACACCATGAGAAGTACAGGATTGACCGAGAACGTTAGAGACGACAGTAGTTGGGGCCTCGGTGGAAAGTTATTGAAACTGGGTTATTTCCTAACTAGTGACTAGTTACTGATCGAAAACATTGAAGTAATGACTTCTCTAGGTAGCAGTGACCATGCGGTCATAGTACTTGGTGTAGCTCCTTGTGAGCGCTTACATTAAAATGCTATGCCACCCTGTCTGTGCTATAGCGAAGCGAGCCACTCCAACTCAGAATGGTCCACAGGTTGGGCTTAGGTATCCAAAGAGGAACCCTGGAAATGAGTTAAGAGAATGAATCACACTGCAGTCTCAGATACCGCAGATCTAGTCACAATACAACGCACTGAACGTATTCCTTAAGCAAAGCGAAATGTCCGGTTTACGTGCCGACTCTCCCAGAGTTAGACTGGCCATGAGACATACCTGAAATCGATGCTACACAAGAGTCAGCAGTGACAGGATGTCATTTCAGGCAAATCTTGCCAAAAAACTACTGGCAAACCTCAAAAGCCTCTACCGGTTCGAAGAGCAAACCTACAAGCCAGAGGACATGCACCTTAGCATGTCCAAACGGCCAATGTCTCACTTCTTTGGAAATGGTTGAAACATTGAGTTCGGTCTTTGAAAGACGACCAAACAGCAATGTAAGTATTCCTTGTATAGGTCAAAAAGGCGACACTGCTATTTTACTGAAGGAAAACCTGGTGGTTGTGCTCCAAATAAAACCGGCAATAGTGCTAAGGAAGTTACAGAGACTCACCTCTGTTAAGTCTCCACGTCGTTACGACATCAGATCAACTGTTCTAAGACATTGAGCTGAAGCTGTTTGTAGACCCTTATGCGATCTGTTGAACACTCAATGGGTTGAGGGAAGCTACCAAGGGAGTGGAAGAGAGCCATCCTTTCTGCTATTTTCAGGGTTTAGGACAGGGAAAATTTCGCCAGCCTTAGACCAGTAGCAATAGGCACAGTGCTAGAAAGTCCGGCTGATAATCACGTCGGGAAATATCCTGACAGGACTAACATACTCCATAAAACACAACATGGCTTCAGGGGAAGTAGATCCCGTGTGAGAAACCTAATATCAGCTTGGGATGGTTGGGTATCATGCTGGGGTATGAATGTTTGAGTCCATGTGATCTTCCTAGACTTTGCGAAGGCATCTGACACACTTCAGCATGACCCTCTCCCACACAAAATAAGTCATGTGGGCATTGGTGGCCCGCTTCTGCCATGATTACAGGACCACCTGGATGAAAGGGAATCCTATACCAAAGTCAGTCATGTCAGATCATCCTTGCACAGTTCACCATTAAGAGTGTCGCATGGTTCTTTCCCAGGGCCATTTATATGTTTCCGACTTTCGTTTGTGGCCTGATATGCAGTCTGAACTACCCGGCTCTACTTTACGCTGACAATGCAAAGATTTAGAGAACAATAAAATGCAAAGAAGACTCTGAAAAGACCACAGGTAGATTTAAAAATTGTGGGAGACTGAGTGCTGGTCAGTGACATAACTTTCAACCAGACGAAAAGCAAAGTAATGCGACTACGCACCCGTTGGCTGCAGAATATAGGTTACTCACTGTGTAACGATAATTATTCAGTGAGATTAAGGTCTAGTTATGAGGAAAAACAGACACAAGGGAGAATCACCCAGGCCATATAGAGAGGACATATGAGGCTATACTCTTTATGCGTAGACAGTTAGGTGCACCCAGTCCTGAGCTATTTCTAGGGTCGTGCAAGATGTACGTAGGACAACACCGTGAATTCCATTATGGGTACCACAGTGCTCCAGTTGTATCCATACATCAATAATACACCTTAAGTTTCACAATATCGTTTTCCCCTACTGAATAGAAGAGGCGCTAGCCCCCTGGAAAGAGTTCAAATATGAGCAACAAAAGGGATGATGAGTCTCCAAAACAAACCATAAGATTTTTTATTTTATTTTGATTACAGCTTGATGTCACACCGTATTTTCAGTACAAGTATGGAATTTTCAGCATGGATATCGGTAGAATAAGTTTTGCAGGCCGACCATAGATATCAGGCGTGCGTCGGCAGGGGATCAAACCCCGGACCATGTGAATGGTCGGCGAGGGTCCTAACCGCTGTACCACTGAACATCTGAAGAAATTGGGTCTTTTCACACTTAGCTAGCATTTGTTTGGTGGTGACTTTATTACTGCCTATAAGATTACAAATGATCAAAATCACCAAAAAAGGTATTCTCCTATCAAGTACGTGGGAATCCAGGAAATATAGCCCACCAGGGAGCAAAGAGTCCACTCATCTTCCATCTCTCTTCACTTCGAGTTTGTCTCCTCTAGAATTTTCTGCCAATAGGTGTAGTTACTGCGCTCTCTGTGGATAGCTTTAAGCAGAGGATAGACAATCATGAAGCGATTCAGGGGCCCATCCCCATGAAACTCACACAAATTGTGGTTAGATAAGTAAACTGGTCTTTTAACTACTTCCCATTCTCCTTTGTCTTACCCCTTACACTGCTCCACCTAACAATCTCCTCATATTATGATTATTGTTAATGATATATAAACATTAATCTCAATTTGTTAGCCATCTGCTTGTACTCTTTCTTCATTTCAGGTTCACATTATCTACATCAATTACATCTGTTACCATTATTACCCGTCTTTTCAACCACACCTGACGATTAATGTATGAAATGACCAACCGCATTCTCTGTAGTGACATGGTCTTTACACACTGCATACTACAAACTACATATAATCAACCTCAGAGCCATTGCTTTTGAAGTTAACCCAAGTGACTATGATGGAGTGGCGAGATGAGCTAGGCAGAAGTTCGTCGAAGGCTTGAGACCTCAACTTCAAAACCAAGAAGCGAGAACGAAGAAATCGTTTTGGCCTACACTAGCTGGCAAAAATGATATCGGACATTGGATTAAATTCCGCTTTAGTACGAGGTCAACCCTCTTGATTTTGAACAAGCTGGAGGGCCTCGGTGTTACAGCCATTTCACGATAAGCAGTCTTCGATAAAAATTCGAAACAAAACCAAATGACCCCAAATAGAATCATATTGGTAACAGGATGTTGAAGAACTGCGGGATTTTTGTTGTTCACATATGAGGTTATCCGCTATCCAAACACCAAGAACACAAACGCTGGGCCCAAAAATGGCCCGCATTCAACAAAAACGTCTATTGAAAAAAGAAGTTTACTACAGTTGAGTGGACCACAAATGGCCTAATTAACACAAAATGAAAAGTGGTACGTGAGGTACTACTTCAGTGTTTGGAGGTGCAATATCGGACACAGCACTCAGCTTTTCAAACTGTTCTCGTTTTCGAATAAACTGAACAGCTCAAATAGCAGGACAACTTTGGAGGGGAGAATCCTAATACCTTCCAGTTATTTTCCGAGGAGATCGGACTAAATTTAGATATCTAAGATTTCCTCACTTGTCAGCCTTGTGACTCATATCTTCATTGCCGAATGTCTATATTAGGAGTCCACTGTTCCATAATATTTCGCTAGTAAATGTGCAGAATAACTTCATCCAGTTCAGCGATTGTGAAAATCCCTGAGAGCTGCCGCTCAGATCCGAAGCCCAGGGTTACTGAGTAAAATGGTTTTCGCTAGAAGTTCATGAATTAAAATCAGTTTATGTCATTCCCACCTCATCCTTGGTGCAAATCCTGAGTGCAAATCTTATACTAATCAAGGACACTATCCCAGGCATTTTAGCTTTAATAATGACAATGATTTAATTTGAAAAGTGAGACTCTCCAGGTACACCTCGGTACAATGTATCTGAGAAGTGCTCACTCTTCCATCTGCTACATAGCAGTTAGAATGTACAGTTGTACGTTCGTATGCTTTACTTGGGTTGTTTAACAGCAATAGCAGCATAAACCTGCTACCTGCCTGATATGAATGCTTCTGTTTCTTGACTCCTACCCTTGCTCAGTAGGACAGAACGTTTATTTTGAACGAGCTTCAGATTTTCCAGTTTCGTCCATCGACATGCACATAGGTCACAAGCTGTGATTTGCTGCGCCAGTACAGGCAACTTTCGAGTGTGTCTATCTATTGAGGTATCGTGTGCACCGACTGCCCAATAGTGGGTGCCAAAAGACCAGGTGTGAAGTTATATTGTTGTACATAGACCTAACAAACAACTTAGATGCGTTGGAGTAGCATAACTCACCACCTACTGAACTTCCGGACTCTATATGGTGCCATTTCACCGCAGGCCACACTAAGCATTTAATAGGTGGCATCTTTCGGTCACCCTACTGTGGACCAAATCACAACTAGCTACTTCTCAGCACTATCAGAGGGATGCGGGACTTGGGCTGTGGCCAAATCACTATAGCTGGAGACTGCAATGCCCCATGCAATAATGTTTGGGCGGGTATGCTCAGAGTAAATTCGATCGAAATCTGCCACACACCATTAGAAGTACAGGATTGACCGAGAACGTTAGAGACGACAGTAGTTGGGGCCTCGGTGGAAAGTTATTGAAACTGGGTTATTTCCTAACTAGTGACTAGTTACTGATCGAAAACGTTGAAGTAATGACTTCTCTAGGTAGCAGTGACCATGCGGTCATAGTACTTGGTGTAGTTCCTTGTGAGCGCTTACATTAAAACGCTATGCCACCCTGTCTGTGCTATAGCGAAGCGAGCCATTCCAGCTCAGAATGGTCCACAGGTTGGGCTTAGGTATCCAAAGAGGAACCCTGGAAATGAGTTAAGAGAATGAATCACACTGCAGTTTCAGATACCACCGATCTAGTCACAACACAGAGCACTGAATGTATTCCTCAAGCAAAGCGAAATGTCCGGTTTACGTGCCGACTCTCCCAGAGTTAGACTGGCCATGAGACATACCTGAAATCGATGCTACACAAGAGTCAGCAGTGACAGGATGTCATTCCAGGCAAATCTCGCCAAAAAACTACTGGCAAACCTCAAAAGCCTCTACCGGTTCGAAGAACAAACCTACAAGCCAGAGGACATGCACCTTAGCATGTCCAAACGGCCAATGTCTCACTTCTTTGGAAATGGTTGAAACATTGAGTTCGGTCTTTGAAAGACGACCAAACAGCAATGTAAGTATTCCTTGTATAGGTCAAAAAGGCGACACTGCTATTTTACTGAAGGAAAACCTGGTGGTTGTGCTCCAAATAAAACCGGCAATAGTGCTAAGGAAGTTACAGAGACTCACCTCTGTTAAGTCTCCACGTCGTTACGACATCAGATCAACTGTTCTAAGACATTGAGCTGAAGCTGTTTGTAGACCCTTATGCGATCTGTTGAACACTCAATGGGTTGAGGGAAGCTACCAAGGGAGTGGAAGAGAGCCATCCTTTCTGCTATTTTCAGGGTTTAGGACAGGGAAAATTTCGCCAGCCTTAGACCAGTAGCAATACACACAGTGCTAGAAAGTCCGGCTGATAATTACGTCAGGAAATATCCTGACAGGACTAACATACTCCATGAAACACAACATGGCTTCAGGAGAAGTAGATCCTGTGTGAGAAACCTAATATCAGCTTGGGATGGTTGGGCATCATGCTGGGATATGAATGTTTGAGTCCATGTGATCTTCCTAGACTTTGCGAAGGCATCTGACACACTTCAGCATGACCCTCTCCCACACAAAATAAGTCATGTGGGCATTGGTGGCCCGCTTCTGCCATGATTAGAGGACCACCTGGATGAAAGGGAATTCTATACCAAAGTCAGTCATGTCAGATCATCCTTGCACAGTTCACCATTAAGAGTGTCGCATGGTTCTTTCCCAGGGCCATTTATATGTTTCCGACTTTCGTTTGTGGCCTGATATGCAGTCTGAACTACCCGGCTCTACTTTACGCTGACAATGCAAAGATTTAGAGAACAATAAAATGCAAAGAAGACTCTGAAAAGACCACAGGTAGATTTAAAAATTGTGGGAGACTGAGTGCTGGTCAGTGACATAACTTTCAACCAGACGAAAAGCAAAGTAATGCGACTACGCACCTGTTGGCTGCAGAATATAGTTAACTCACTGTGTAACGATAATTATTCAGTGAGATTAAGGTCTAGTTATGAGGAAAAACAGACACAAGGGAGAATCACCCAGGCCATATAGAGAGGACATATGAGGCTATACTCTTTATGCGTAGACAGTTAGGTGCACCCAGTCCTGAGCTATTTCTAGGGTTGTGCAAGATATACGTAGGACAACACCGTGAATTCCATTATGGGTGCCACAGTGCTCCAGTTGTATCCATACATCAATACTACACCTTAAGTTTCACAATATCGTTTTTCCCCTACTGATTAGAAGAGGCGCTATCCCTCTGGAAAGAGTTCAAATATGGGCAACAAAAGGGATGATGGGTCTCCAAAACAAACCATAAGATTTTTTATTTTATTTTGATTACAGCTTGATGCCACACCGTATTTTCAGTACAAGTATGGAATTTTCAGCATGGATATCGGTAGAATAAATTTTGCAGGCCGACCATAGATATCAGGTGTGTGTCGGCAGGGGATCGAACCCTGGACCATGTGCATGGTCGGCGAGGGTCCTAACCGCTGTGCCACTGAACATCTGAAGAAATTGGGTCTTTTCACACTTAGCTAGCATTTGTTTGGTGGTGACTTTATTACTGCCTATAAGATTACAAATGATCAAAATCACCGAAAAAAGGTATTCTCCTATCAAGTACGTGGGAATCCAGGAAATATAGCCCACCAGGGAGCAAAGAGTCCACTCATCTTCCATCTCTCTTCACTTCGAGTTTGTCTCCTCTAGAATTTTCTGCCAATAGGTGTAGTTACTGCGCTCTCTGTGGATAGCTTTAAGCAGAGGATAGACAATCATGAAGCGATTCAGGGGCCCATCCCCATGAAACTCACACAAATTGTGGTTAGATAAGTAAACTGGTCTTTTAACTACTTCCCATTCTCCTTTGTCTTACCCCTTACACTGCTCCACCTAACAATCTCCTCATATTATGATTATTGTTAATGATATATAAACATAAATCTCAATTTGTTAGCAATCTGCTTGTACTCTTTTTTCATTTCAGGTTCACATAATCTACACCAATTACATCTGTTACCATTATTACCCGTCTTTTCAACCACACCTGACGATTAATGTATGAAATGACCAACCCCATTCTCTGTAGTGACATGGTCTTAACACATCGCATGCTACAAACCACATATAATCAACCTCAGAGCCATTGCTTTTGAAGTTAACCCAAGTGACTATGATGGAGTGGCGAGATGAGCTAGGCAGAAGTTCGTCGAAGGCTTGAGACCTCAACTTCAAAACCAAGAAGCGAGAACGAAGAAATCGTTTTGGCCTACACTAGCTGGCAAAAATGATATCGGACATTGGATTAAATTCCGCTTTAGTACGAGGTCAACCCTCTTGATTTTGAACAAGCTGGAGGGCCTCGGTGTTACAGCCATTTCACGATAAGCAGTCTTCGATAAAAATTCGAAACAAAACCAAATGACCCCAAATAGAATCATATTGGTAACAGGATGTTGAAGAACTGCGGGATTTTTGTTGTTCACATATGAGGTTATCCGCTATCCAAACACCAAGAACACAAACGCTGGGCCCAAAAATGGCCCGCATTCAACAAAAACGTCTATTGAAAAAAGAAGTTTACTACAGTTGAGTGGACCACAAATGGCCTAATTAACACAAAATGAAAAGTGGTACGTGAAGTACTACTTCAGTGTTTGGAGGTGCAATATCGGACACAGCACTCAGCTTTTCAAACTGTTCTCGTTTTCGAATAAACTGAACAGCTCAAATAGCAGGACAACTTTGGAGGGGAGAATCCTAATACCTTCCAGTTATTTTCCGAGGAGATCGGACTAAATTTAGATATCTAAGATTTCCTCACTTGTCAGCCTTGTGACTCATATCTTCATTGCCGAATGTCTATATTAGGAGTCCACTGTTCCATAATATTTCGCTAGTAAATGTGCAGAATAACTTCATCCAGTTCAGCGATTGTGAAAATCCGTGAGAGCTGCCGCTCAGATCCGAAGCCCAGGGTTACTGCGTAAAATGGTTTTTGCTAGAAGTTCATGAATTAAAATCAGTTTATGTCATTCCCACCTCATCCTTGGTCCTTAAAAAATTCTGAGTGCAAATCTTATACCAATCAAGGACACTACCCCAGACGTTTTAGCTTTAATAATGACCATGATTTAATTAGAAAAGTGAGACTCTTCAGGTACACCTCGGTACAATGTATCTGAGAAGTGCCCACTCTTTCATCTGCTTCATAGCAGTTAGAATGTACAGGTGTACGTTCGTATGCTTTACTTGGATTGTTTAACAATAACAGCAATAGCAGCAGAAACCTGCTACCTGCCTGATATGAATGCTTCTGTTTCTTGACTCCTACCCTTGCTCAGTAGCTCAGAACGTTAAGTTTGAATGAGCTTCAGATTTTCCAGTTTCGTCCATCGACATGCAAATAGGTCACAAGCTGTGATTTGCTGCGCCAGTACAGGCAACTTTCGAGTGTGTCTATCTATTGAGGTATCGTGTGCACCGACTGCCCAATAGTGGGTGCCAAAGGACCAGGTGTGAAGTTATATTGTTGTACATAGACCTAATTTTTCTCAAGTGCCACGTTTATCTTTACAGCTCAGCTGTTTGCACCTCCCCACTGGTGACCTTGGAACATTATTAGTTGTTGACCATTTTAATATATCAGTGTAATAAGTGTCTCAGGGTCACTGAGAGCATATATACGCAGTTGCTGTCAACCTTTCTCGCTTTTGATTCGAGATAGTAAGAGATCTCTAAGTCAATGATCTGCCTTCTTGTGTCACAGGTTCGGTGGCATAGCACCGTGTCGTTGTTGTTGCTAAGGGTGACTAGAACAATAGACCTGCAAATTGACTAGACAGGATGTTCTTGTTATGTATGTGAATATGAGGACCTTGTAGACTACGAGCGAATCTAACTAATGCGCTGGCTAATCTGTCTTAATCGCACGTCAACAACAACAACAATAATACCGCCGGCACGCAAGAAAAATAAAAGAGAAGACTGGACGTTGATATGAGAGCTTTTACTGTCTCAAACAACAGTCGAAAATGTTAAACAACAACTCCGTATTTATACAATTGGAAAAATCAATGTCACATTTTAAAAATATTAACAAACCCTGGGAATTCAGTAATTTAAATCAATAATCACGCAGATGCGTGAAATCAATGATTATGCTAGTGTGTGAAATAAATAATGAATATTAATGATTCACCTGCGTATATATTAGTTCTTTAGCACAAATCGCCAAATGTATTGACAGACGTATCGTAAAAATATGCTGTACGTTCAAGCCAATAAATGCATTCACACTAGTATGAGCATGTCTGCACAAACAGTTCTTCTCCCTAAGTAGTGCAACAAACATTTCAAGAAATGCAGAAGATATTTTTCTCTAGGTGTCCTTATGATTTGCTGCTGGCAGATAACGAATAGCGTAATTACTGCTTGAAATTGCTTGTTTGAAAAGCCAAATACAAGTCTTTTGAACTCTAAGGAAACGAGGTGGAGCAGGATGTAATGAAGGCCTTTATATTCACTGTTCTCGGATTTCACAGTGTGATAATCAAAGAAAAGGGGATCAGGTAAACTAATACCCTGAATCGCATCCGCCACGGTTTAGAATTCTTGTTTTATTTGCACATACTTGTGACAATCATTCAGGTTAAACCTTGACAACAGACCAAAATGAAGTGCACTGAAGAAAGCTGATTTGATAGTAACTGCTGAAAATCTATTGCACCTACTTAACGTCAAGCAGAAAATAGTTGACGAGACAAAGCAAGAACTCCAAGATGCGTGTTTTTGTGAGAAGAGACGGATACTTGGCTAGCTTGGAACTGCGATCATAGTCGAACAGGAATTTGAATAATAAGGTAAGCCTCTACTATTCGCAGCCTTGAGTTGTTACGCGCATTTTCGACAAATTCCAGCAATAATGGTGCACAGGATTATGTCATGTAGATTGTTTTACCTATGTGAAGTGTGCTTACTGACATTATTCCATTACATTTCCTAGTATATATATCCTGTGTAAGTGAAAGACTGTAAATAAGCTTACTCCATGTATATATTATTTGTCATAATGATGATGCCTGTAGACTGGCGTCCCTGATGTACATAAAGTGAGAACATATCATTATTACTCATTTAGTACAAGAGTGTGAGATGCACTGTGGTCACCATAAGTGAGGGAACATAGTTGTCATTCTGATTGTAAGGAATTAAACCTTATCGCTTTCAGCTAAGGAAGAACTGTAGATCTTATGCCGCTATATAAATATATACATACATATTTATAAAAAAATTGCATGCACCGAAATCCCGAAATCTTCATATTTAACGTTGATCACGTCTAGGTCTAGTGACTGAAGACTCTGAATGGTTAGCACAGCCAAAGAAAGCGAGTGTTGCGGTGGGCACGAGCGGACGAAGCCTCTCGATAGGAAGAAGGGGTTCAAATAACACTTATCTTTGGTATACAACTGGAAAATGCAGCGAGAAATCCTGATTTCGGGTGAGGTACTTGATTTATCCGGCGAATAAAAACATTATATTCCTAACCCAGATAGTGCCTTCGGTCGCTCCAGATTAACTGAAGAACTTTGACTCTTGAAGTTTCCAAGGTTGCGGCAGTATTCATCTGTCCGTCTTTGTGCAGCCAATGGAGGCCCTTTTTGGCTCCTTTAGTTATCTGTTTCCCCACTCAATGGAATAACGAGAGGCATCCAAAGAATAAAAAACATTCATCCTCCCTTCTATCTTCAATGATGGAGGGGGACAAATGTCTCTAACTGCAGATCTGTAATATCACTCCCGATATAGTCGACGGTAATTGGAAGCCTGGTAAATAACCAATCAGCCTAATGGAGACAATGCATCTCACGTGGTGCAAAATAGTTACTGCAAGAAAGGAAGTGCCCTTTCCCCTCTGACTTATCGTGGCACAGCTCAAAATGTATAATGCGTTGCGGGCCTATTCTGCTACCCCTAAATTTTCTGTCATTCGTTGACGACCCCACGTGCAGTCTGAGTAGCCTAGTCGTTTTTTGCAGTATGGGCAAGTTAGGCGAGCTTTAAATAGTCCACATAGAGAACAGTGACAGACTGGGAAGTAGTTAATATCGGGAAGTGCTAAGCAGGTCAAGACGTACTCACTTACGGCGACATTCACGGGGCATGACAATGAGTACGCGCCTACCTCTATTTAACTGGAGTTTGCAGCACTTGAAACTAATTGTCGGCAGTTGTGATCAGCGCATCATAATAATGTGCACTTTAAATCAACCTATCAGGTGTCCTACGCAATCATCTGTTTTACTATTCCAAAAACACAAAAAGTGTTCATTGTTTTACCAGTATTTCAATTTATTTCCCACCATAGTTTCTTGTTTTTTTAAAGGACCTTTATTATCACAACGGATATAGTTACTGTCTCACACTCTTTCATCATCCAGAATGATTGGCTAGTGAAACCACTGGCTCAGATTATAGTAGATTCATTTGTAGGGGACATTCTAGCGAGCTCAGTAACAGAACAAGTGTCTGAACAAAAATCCAAGTTAGTGAAATAATATTTTAACAGTATATTGTAAAAAATACATTAACGTGTCATATAAATTAATCGGTTACTTGGTTATACATTTGAAGTCCACGGCTACAAATTATTAATATAATCCACAAATGTTCACTGCTAGAGTCATGTCTATTGGTAGAAGCTGTGCACCCGTTGTAGAATAGTCCTCGGAAGAGAATAAGGGGTTTCTGCAAAAATCCAAAGTATACAACACGGTTAGTGGTGAAGCAAGTATACAGTATAGACTAGTGAGAAGACGAAACGGCCAACAGTACACTGTATTTCAGATTGTACTAAGCAGTTATCTATATTCCATAATAAATCGTTTTAAACAAAAGTCGCGTGCAATGTTCCTAATTTCAACATCTAACAAAAAAAGTGCAATCGCATTGTTACATATATTGCGTGTTCTATTTGACTAAATGAGCGTACACGTATTTCCTAGTACTTCTTCACGTTTATCAATGTGCGCAGACGTTGTGGCTACTCGACGCCCACAACGTAAAATCAGAAGGCACTTGTGAAGAGTATAATCGTGTATTATAGCCGTAGTCAAATTTCGAAAAAGTATCAAGGTAACATTCAACAGTAAATTGGCAAATGTTTACGAAGTACATATAAAATCGGTATGTGTAAACATATAATATGAGTATGCAAATTAGATTAAAAACGTATGTTTATAGTTGGTACAGGGGTACTACATAATTCCCCCACCAGAACACTGAAATATAAAAAAAATACATTTAAGTGTTCGACAATAACATGCATCAGCGTAATACGTAACAGCTACAGTACACAGAAAGCGATTTATTAAGCTGAAAAAATGAGCAATTTAATGCGGTCAATAAGGCCGATAATAATTGCGATAATAAAACAAAAAATAGGATTGATGATCGTGGTAGAATATATAAGGAATGATACAATCGGCCGGGGATCTGTAGTCTGTATACGGAAACGATACGTGAATATTAAGCGCTATATGATTAAATGTAATAATACAGGGAATATCGATGTTAAAATAGTAGTGACGTGATTTACTTATGAAAATATTAATCAGTTAAATGAGTTGGTAAATGACAATTACGAATAAAGATAATAAAAATGAAAATTCGTAATAAGTTATATATTGATGATTTGTACATAACGTTTAGGCCAATGAACTCTCCTACCAGAGCGTGTAGTTTTCATAGGTTTCTCTGGCGACGTTGAAGCTTGCGTGGATGTAGATGTTGGCACGTCGTTCAGCTGATCTTTATCGTTGTCTTCGAAATCGTCGATGAACGCTGGTTTGACTCTGTCGACACTGATGGCTTCTGCTTTATTCAGTCGTTCTATCGTGATAACTTTATCGTTTCTATTTAGAACTTTGAATGGGCCATCATAAGCGGGTTGAAGTGGTCGTTGTACACCCTCTCTCCTGACGAAGACGTGAGTGCAATCTGTCAGTTGTGGCGGGATGTATGACGTTCGTTCCTGCTGGCGTGGAAGTGATATCTTGAGCTCGTTCATGTGTTGTTTTAGCTGGTGCACATAACCAGTCATATCTTGTGGAACTTGGTTACCTGGGGTGAAAAATTCTCCTGGTAGTCGTAATGTTGTTCCATAGACTAGTTCGGAAACACAGCAGCCAATATCTTTCTTTAGAGCAGATCGTATACCAAGCAGTACCAATGGAAGTTTGGTTGACCAGTCGTTTTGAGTCAAAGAAACAGCGAGCGCAGCTTTGAGTTGTCGATGAAGGCGTTCAACCATGCCGTTGGAACTAGGATGGTACGCGGTTGTTCGTATTCGTTTGATGCCCAGTAATTCAGTTAGCTGGTTAAAAAGTCGGCTTTCAAACTGAGCACCTCTGTCCGTAGTGATAATGGATGGGACACCAAAATTAGCTATCCAGTTTTCGAGCAAAGCTTTAGCTACCGTTTCAGCTGAGACGTCGGCTATTGGAACTGCTACAGGCCAACGAGTGAATCTATCGATGCAAGTTAGAATGTAGTTGCAACCATTGGAAGGAGGTAGTGGACCAACTATGTCTACATGTATATGTTCAAATCTAGAGTCAGGGTTAGGAAAGCGACCAAGTGGTGCATTGGTATGACGGTTGATTTTGACTCTTTGACAAGACAAGCAATTTCGTGTCCACTGCTTAACATCGCTATTAATGTTCGGCCATATAAATCTTTCTTTTATTAGTTTGATAGTAGCGCTGACACCGGGATGAGACAAGTTATGTAACTTCTCGAATACTGTATGTTTCATAGCTGCTGGAACGAAGGGTCGATATTTACCCGTAGAGGTGTCGCAGATTATTTTTGTCGTGCCAAAAGGAATTGCGTCTAGCTTTAAAGATGTTGTTTTAGAAGACATGATCTTTTTTAGCTCGGCATCATCTGGTTGTAGGTTTGAGAGACGTTCGTAGTCGATGTCTGGGCATACAATGTTGTCAATGTGCACACGTGATAAAGCGTCTGCCACTTCATTGTTTTTACCCTTTACGTGTCGCAGATCAGAAGTGAACTGAGATATAAACTCGAGATGTCGTAGTTCACGCGGAGAGTAGTTATCCTGTTTTGCTGATAAGGCTTTCGTTAGAGCTTTATGGTCTGTAAAGACAGTAAAAGCTGTACCTTCCAGCATATGTCGGAAGTGCTTGATTGCTAAATAAACAGCCAATAACTCTCTACCAAATGTGCTATAGCGACATTGAGTAGGATTCAGTCGTTTCGAAAAGAATGCTAGGGGTTGCCATTCGCCGTGTACCTGCTGTTGTAAAACTGCCCCGATGGCAACGTCTGAAGCGTCTGTCATGAGAGACAGAGGAGCGTCATTTTGACGTCTGACTAGAAGTGTCTTGTCATTTAACAATTGTTTGACATTTTCGAATGCTTTAACAGCTTCTGCGGGCAAATGGAATGAACGACTGTGTCCACGTAAGCAATCGGTTAATGGTTGTAAAGCTTTAGCACAGTTGGGAATAAAACGCCGGTAAAAATTAACGAGACCCAAAAATCGTCGTAATTTTTTAAAAGAATCTGGTAGTGGATAATCTTTGATAGCTTGTACGCCATCAGGGACTGGTCTGATTCCTTGACTATCGATTAAATGACCGAGAAATTTCAGTGAGGTTTTACCAAATTCGCACTTGTCTAAGTTGATAGTCATTTCGTATTGGTTCAGTCTTTCAAACACTGTCTTCACATGTTTCAAATGCTCGGCTTCGTCTGCACTTGCAATTAGTAAGTCATCGATGTATGCGTAGACGAAAGGGAGACCACGGAGTACTTGGTCAATTAGGCGTTGGAATGTCTGAGCGGCGTTCATCAGTCCGAAGGGCATGCGTACGAATTCGTATAAACCGAATGGTGTGGTAATGGCAGTTTTCGGAACGTCATCCGGGTGGATGGGGATATGATGATACGCCCGGACCAGATCGATTTTAGAGAAAACTTTAACATTTGGTAAGTTGCTAGCAAAATCGTGGATGTGTGGTATTGGGTATCTATCAGGTACCGTTTGCTTGTTTAAAGCTCGATAATCACCACACGGCCGTATTTCACCAGAAGACTTTTTGGGTACCATGTGAAGCGGTGAAGACCAAGAGCTGTTGGACGGTCGAATAATACCAAGCTCTAGCATTTTATCGAACTCTGTTTTGGCAATTTTAAGTCGATATGGGTCAAGGCGTCGTGGACGTGCAAAAACTGGCGGTCCAGTGGTTTTAATATGATGAACCACATGATGCTTCGGTTCTGTTCCTCGAAAAGAAGGTTGTAAAAGGTCAGGAAACTGATTTACCAAATTGGTATATGGAGATGCTGGTGTGCGTGTGACCATCAAGTTCAGTGATGATGCACGGCTAATCGTACCAGCAATGTACGTTTTATTGAGCGAATCTATTAGCTTGGGGCTTATCGGATCAACTAACAGTTTGTGTTGCTGCAGAAAATCAATACCGAGGATTGGGGATGGGACGTCTGCAATGATGAAAGACCAAGTGTAGGTATTCTTTAAACCAAAATCTAAAGTCATTCGTTTACTTCCATATGTAACAATGCTGGACTGATTAACAGCTTGGAGCGTAACTGCTGGGTCAGGGTGTTGACGTTCCTGTGTAGACGGAGGGAGAACACTCACCTCTGCTCCTGTGTCAACTAAGAATGTAGTACCGGTATTTTTATCTGTTACATAAAACAAACGACTGTTAGATCGTAGGTTGCCAACAGTATTTTTTACACATGACGATATATCTTTTGGTTTAGTCTGAAAGTTACAAGGTGAACGGCACCGTCGTGCTTTGCTTCCATAACTACGGTGATACCAGCAAATATTATCGCGATGTCGTGACGTGCTAGGGGATCGAGAAAAACGTCGACGAGACGAGCTTCTAGAACGGCTTGGTTGTGTGCGTGTAGTCAGTTTTGCTAACTGACTCAGTAAGGTGTCGACTTTGTGTTCTAGAGTCTGTATTCTATCATGAGTGTCTGGTATTCTGCTAGTGGAAGCGACAGATTGAGGTGTTGACCTCTCGTACATGCGATCCGCGATTTCGGTGAGCCTTTCTATGTCAATGTCGTCATCTCCGAAAGCAAGAACCTGCTGGATGTTTGCGGGAAGTCGTCGCAGCCAGATTTGATAAAAGAGACGTTTGTCGATTTCTCTTCCGGCAACTAGGCTTTGCATATGCCTCATGAGTTGCGATGGGGTTTTATCCCCTAACTCAACATTGCTTAACAGGCGATCGAGTGCTTGCCTATCTGAAAGCGAAGTGCATCGCAGTACCTCTTCCTTCAACTTGTCGTAAGGTGCTTCCGTGCTGGGTTGAACGATGTATTGCCGTACCTGCTCGGCGACTTCGTCTGGTAGTACTGTACTCAAAATGCCAAATTTAGCTGTCTGTGACGTGAGCTTATTGCTAGCCATATAATGTTCCAGTCGAGCAAACCAAAGATGAGGGTCTCTGGGCTTAAAAACTGGTACAGTAAGAGAGATAGTACTAACAGATCCCAGCTCTAAGTTATCAGAGGTATTGGAAGACATGTTACAATTCGTAAAAAAAATGGTTTAAGAGTAGGAAAATGGCAAAATTTGTGCACAATAAGAATATGGCAAAACAGAAAAAATGCAATGCAGGTGCTTACCACAAATTACTGCAGGTTGTGCTATGAGCAAACACAAAAATGAGTTCGAATTGTTTAATAAATATATAAATCCGCGAAAGTTAGAGTTTTAATAATCCAGTAAGTGTAACAACGCGTCGAGGTCAAAAGTCGTCGTCGGAGTCAGCAATTTGTCGTCGGGATCAGCAAGTTATCGTCGGGGCTCACCAATTTATTGCGTGTTCTATTTGACTAAATGAGCGTACACGTATTTCCTAGTACTTCTTCACGTTTATCAATGTGCGCAGACGTTGTGGCTACTCGACGCCCACAACGTAAAATCAGAAGGCACTTGTGAAGAGTATAATCGTGTATTATAGCCGTAGTCAAATTTCGAAAAAGTATCAAGGTAACATTCAACAGTAAATTGGCAAATGTTTACGAAGTACATATAAAATCGGTATGTGTAAACATATAATATGAGTATGCAAATTAGATTAAAAACGTATGTTTATAGTTGGTACAGGGGTACTACACATACTCCACACATTGTCTAGACATAAACTATGAATTTCCCTTCAAATCTTAGCTATAACAGTGGGTGGCATCCTCCAGGCATATAAAAGATGAGTGAATTGACCATCTGCGAGGAAATCTCCCCAAGTTCGTCAAATAGTAGGACCTGATAAATTATTCTGGATATTTCTATTCCCTATAAATGATATTCCACATTTTATAAGCTTTTGGACAACAGCTCATTGTAATTAACACAGGCAGATATAAAGTGGGGGAAAAGAATGAATGTTCAAACAGGCACCTAACTCTAAGGATTAACACAAGCCAGCTGAATGCTCCGGTCACTGAATTATGAACACCATAAAAGCAGATATTTTTGACGCGCGTTTTTGGAGTGATGCAATTGGCGGTGTAAATAAACTGGAAGTTTCCTATGGAACCTAGTGTCTTCAAAGATGCTAAGTTTTTCATTATTTCCTGTGATGACAAGGAGGTAAGGTTCAATGTTATTTTTATTGGCATTATGACTCATTAAACTGTGAGCGCTTCATTGTAGCCTCACTACGAACACTTGTTCAACGCAACAGTATCTCCAAGATCCTTCCAGGACTTTTGTTCATTGTCACCATGCATTCATTTTATATTTTAAGACATAATGCCTTTTTATGAGAGCTACGCTTTTCACTGTGTCTAGTCTGAATATCTAAGCGGTGAAACATTTCACAAATGTGATAGCAGTTATGTGATCGTTTCATATTTGATCAGCGTCATAACTGAGATATATTCAGGGTTTTTTCCTGATGTAAATCACTTGAAGGACTGAAGTAGCACTGGATGAGGCACATCTTTTGCTATGTAGCGTCTATTTCCTCACCCTCCCATATCACATTTCATGTTATTGTCTCAAGTTCTAAATATTTACCATAAAGGATGTAAATATTTGGAAACCTAGATGTTCAGTGTCGCGCTGTCATACTCTTCAGTCCTGTGTATATTTCCAAGGATAGCAAAAAGTCTGACATTCCTTTTAACGTACTTAAGACGTACTGAGGTAATCTGACATAACTGTATTTCAAGGATGTTACACCTGATCAATAACGTAGCTACCAACACTTCATGAGTTCCTCAACTCTGTTCACTCATAAATCGTTAGTTTATTCTTTCGCAAGTTTTGCGGTCTTTATAGTCCGGTGTACTTTTCTTTTTGTCTTTTTAAAGCACACTGTCCAACTGAGTAATTCCACACTAGTGCATTTATTGTCTTTCTATATAAACATGGCAAACAGAAGAGACCTACATTAGGTAATAGATAATCACTATCTGTTGTGATGAGCAACTGTCCAATTGTGGGATTGAATATATGATGTGTGTTAGATCACATAACACATCTTAGGTACCCAGCATCTTAGACTCTTTTTGAATAATCGTTAAAGTGAACCCTTCCATTTGTGTCGCCGACAAAGCTCTTCACATAATTATGGTACCTTGCTAGCTACAGCCCATGATGTATTTCTCAATAATTTTGTTGACATTAAATATTTGTTCATAAGCTGCATCTGGCTTAACTGTGTGAAATTTTCTTTAAAAGGTATGAATACGATAGTCGCCTTTGGTCATGAATATCTACCTTTTATCTCATATTAGGTGGTATAATATAATCAGAAGTAATCAGGTTAGGTAAGGTGATAAAAGCTGTCAGTGAGGTTGTAAACTGCCATCTATTGAAATGGCTAGAACCTGTCACGCATACTGAACTATCGCTCTCCTTGAGGAGCAATGTTAGTTCATATTAGAGTAGGTTGGAAAAGAGCTAGTGGTAGCCAAAATGAAACATGGCAGGAATCCATGAGGTCTCTAATCCAAGTACGAAAGTGTAAACTCATTAACTGGCCTCGTCGCCGTAGCAAAACCAGTGATTAGAGACTTAGTGAAATGGCTCAAAACAAGTCTTTAAATGTAACATATATTTACTCTATATGAACTAGCTCCATCAGATTTTCATTCTTTTCTATGTACATGCTATTTCTGCCGTGCATTTCCGTTCACTATAGTCCATCCGAAGCTTTTTACTTTTACCTTTGTGTGCTATATGAAGTGTACTGGCTTTAACTCTTACAACAGAAACTCAGTCTCAGTCATTCATCTCACAGCTCTACGTAATTGGCTCTTCCAAGCAATCCCATGATTAAAGATCAGTAAACAGTATGGAAGTCTTTAAGATGACATTGGTAACACACGTCCAGGGCAGAACGTCACCATGACGTACATCCTTTAGAGCCATCCTAATAGTGTCATTGATTGCACGTTGAAGGATAGATAGAGAGATCAAGCAACCCCGTCTAATTTCACTAGTGTTTGATAATAATAAAAGTAGGTGATTGTATGGTACCTCTTTATCTGGTGTTTTTGAGGTTTTTAATAAAATTTGGGCTGTTGAGAGTTTCCCGTGGCCAGTCAATTCATTTATGAAATGCAAAATATGCACGAAGAAATGCCTAAGAAATAATATTTTCATTGAGTTTAATTGTGATATATTTGAGGTAGAATGGTTGCAACGAAACCACTAAAATGATTTTGGTATTTGGAACATTGACGTTCTCTTCCACGTTGTTTGTTGTTTTGGTCTGTATCTTAATTAACACTGTTGCGTTATCCTAAAACGAATTTGGCTCAAAACAATCGCTTGTGCTGTTGGTTCGTCAGTTCCTTGTGTTTCTTTGAGTCTGTTTTTCATTGTCCTATATCTTGTGACTGTGGCTTGTTTTATCGCTTTTTCTTGTTGAACTTATTTTTTTTCAGTGCAAGTGTCTAAGTTCACACTATTTTTTACGTAATTTTACTTTGTATACCGATGAAATGACTGACCAACTGTATTTCAGGAATTTATTTGCTACTAGTATAATAGCTATTTCATTTACTGTGCTCAGAGTGTGGTCCTGTTAAGTGAAGAAGCAGAAAAAATTCCGTCTTCTGAACACCGTGTGTACTATTTTACGTATTTGGAAATTTCCATGTCCTTATAAGGTAATTGCTGATAGAATATCAGCATGAGTAGGAAGACTATTCATTTGTCAACTTGCATCTTTTTCCCCCTTCTGTTGGATTCACGGCCTGAGGCCTCCAAAGCCTCAGGGTGGTCGGGGGTGGGTGCCTTGCCCTGCGGGTTGGCCACCCCTCCACACACCTCTTGAAATGCTCCCATATGACCGGGCGTCTTCATAGCCTCTCCTGAGGAAGTCCTACTCACTGCCTTCACGTGGCGGAGGTGTTTTTCACCCAAGTGAGAGGGCGAAAGTGGATGCCCGGCGCTCTTCACCGGGTTGACTGTCCATTGGATGACAGTCTAGGGGAGATGGCTAAACCCTGATTCCAAACCTCCAACGACTGGCGTACGAAGCTCACTGGAGCTCACCGGCAGACGTATGGACAAAGGGCTTGTTGGATGTCCTGGATGTCTGGCCCCATTCAAAAAGGCGTATGAACCGAACTCCGGTCACCGGCTGCCAATGGATAGTGGACTCCCTACTCCACTCCTACTGCCTTGTAGGTCACACTTGGCTGTGTAAAGGCTAGAGCTGCACTCTCAAACAAAAGCCGAGCGATTCTGGGGACATCACTCGTACCGAATTCCCATGAAACTTCATGAACTCACGTTCATGAAGCCGGCTCATCCTCCCGTAGGAGATAGCCGAAGTAAAGTAAGTAAAGTAATTAACGTTAGGGTTAGATTTAGTGTTAGTCAGGTAACGTTTATTGATGAACAAAGTTAACTATCTTCATCCATTAAGGTGATTGATATGTGTTACGCGTACTGAGACGCTGTACTATGAAATAATGGTGACTTGGAGAAAATGCTAGGGATGGTAAGATAAAAGTACATCACCAATTTGTGATCGTTCGCTAGTGATTTGAACCATGTAGGTGTTTCTAATATGTTAATTCTCGCTGTTTAAAAAATGACTTAGAGTTGTTGATAGTGATGCAGAAGTAGTCACTCACCCTCTATGAATTTCATGAGATTATTGTTCTTACATTCATGTGTTTATTGTAGTATCTTTCCGCTTGTGTAATTTAAGGATTCTCATAAGATACACAGTCGTTTTCAATGGCTTCTTGCTCACATTTATGGTTATCAATCCGTGGTTAGCATACCATAAGTAACTGTATTTGATTCCACCTACCATAACGTGAATAATGACTTTTGCTAAGTTTTATGTAGTATTCTATTCCCATTCACATTTTTGTATGCTGTTCGGAAGCTGCATCTTGAGTTAGTGCAGTTTTGTGCAAGTGTACTTGTTTGTGTGCTGTTTGAAGTCAAACTTGTTCGTTAATTTTCAACATTATGTCATTTTAGAAAAATAAATCACTCGCTGACTGGTATCAAAGTAACTAAGTAATTTCAGTCTCGTTATCTTGTAGGAAGTAACCGTATCTTACAACAGCACACTTTCGAAATTGATTTTTCGGCAAATATAAATAATATTAGCTTCGACTGCTGGTTTTTAACTACTCATAACTTTATTACTTACACGTGACTTACCTCTTTGACATGTAGAATCTACCTTCCAGTTAAATGGTCGGATAGTGTAAGTATTTATTTTTCATGTATATAAAAAGTTTCCCTGACCAGTATTTCGGCAGATGTGAATTTATCTCGGTCCAGTTTTAATGAAATTGTGCTTAAACTAATGAGACTTTCTAATGTGTAGAAGGTATTTGTAGCAGCTATAGGGGTGTGGTGCTTTGATTTTAGCATATAGCTTTCATCTAGTAGGTCCTACTTAATTCAGCCTTGGGTAGTATTATCAGCTCTCATACAGTAAGTGTAACTGACTGACTGACTGGTTTCAACAGAACTTTGCACCGATATGCAGCAGTTCAAGTCGTCACACTCCATGTAACACACAAAGCAAGGGAAGAAAGTAAAAAGAAATACAAAACAGTGACATTAAACAGAGATATGAGGCAAACAGAATAGTAATATCGAAGAACAATATACTTTTATTGGGTATTATAAGTCACAAGGAGTGGATGCATCTGCATCAGCCATTGGGAACGATTTTGAACCATATCACCAATTGTCTCCAGCCTTCATTGGCGTTTACCGTCCCAAGGACCGCAACTAGTCAGGAAGTCCACGCCTTCCTACGTGGCTCAAACTAACTGTTGTGGATTTCATTGACCGATGAAACCATGTTTTGGTTTGACCACCACTGGCTCTTTTCCAACCTGACTCTATGTCAGCTAACATTGCCCTTGCGAGGAAGGCGATCGATGACTAAGCATACGTAAAACATGTCCTAACCACCTCAGCCGATGTAGCTTCACAGCCTCGTCGATTGATTTCTCCTCCTTACCTAGCACTCGACGCCTAACCTCGATATTGCTCACCCTATTCTACCAGTTAACACGGGAGATAGAACGCAGGCACCTATAATCAAAGACAGCTAGCCTGGCTCTTCATGTCTTCCACTCTCAATGGCCAGGTCTCACAGCCATAAAGGAAGGCGGAGCGAACCGCTGAGCAGTACACACGGCCTTTGGTCGACAGCCAGCTGGATGTCACGTCTACGCCAGAGAAGGCGTAAACTGGCATATGCGAAACGAGCCTTCTCTATCCGTACTGAGATTTCGTCAGCGATCAACCCCGCTGGCGTTGGGGCTGATGCAACTTCTCAAATAAGTGAAGTAGTCAACACGCTGCACCAACCAATTCACTCCCTATTTCTAAGCTAGAAGTCAATGTAGTCCAGTCCTGTAGCATCATCTTTCATTTGACAGAGGGAGCGAATCGCATGCCAAACATTCGAAGATTGCTGCCTTTCAAGGTGTTCAGAAGACTCTGCTGCATTTTGTCAGCGTCTTCACCTAGAAGGACTATATCGTCTGCATATTCTAAGTTAACGAGGTTATTCCCTGGTAACAAGTCAATCCCTGAGTCTCTGAATTGAGTTAGGGTTAAGTCCATTAGTGCATCTATGATGAAATTGAATAGGAATGGGGACAGCGGGCATCGCTGACGAACACCACTAGTTGTCACCACTTCAGATAACAACTCGCCGTAAGCTCTTACTTGGCAGCAAGACTTGTCTCTTGAGGAAGCCTAGTACAACATAGTGTTCGAGTAGAGTGCCTTGATCAGTACAATATATTTTCTTGGCATTCCTTTCGCCATAGTACCTCTCGGTCGACAGAATCGAATGCCGCCTTTAGGTCAAGAAATATAACGATTAGATAGTTGGAGGCAATCGGCAGGAAGCCTTCGACCTAGGTTTCGTGCTAGTCGGTACTCACCAGTCAGCAAGGCGTATCTGCAACCTTGAAGGAACTCATGTCCCTTCTGACATTCGAACCCGCATCACCCAGTGCTGCATTCAGAGACGTTACCACTGAGCTATTCGGACTCGCGATTGACCTGTAGGACAACTAAATAATTTAATAATCTTTATTCCCCTTTTGATAACCCTGGATTTCACAGAAACTTCCCTCTTCTTTATATCGATATCTACTACACACCACGGATCCTCTGATTCCAACCTGTTAACATCTTAGTTAACGCTGACAGTAAATTCTCCATCTTAACCTCTAGTCATTCTATCAGGTCCTGCTGCTTCTCTTCAGATTAGTGACAGCCTTAGTACTCAGTAGGATGGACCTGTGTTATATCCATTAGAGGTGTTGAATGTTCGTTAGGTTAAGCGTGGCTGTAGGCCAGTTGAATCGCTCCTCGAAGTGTTGTTTCCAACGTTATAGTTGTCTGTCTTGGGAGCTAATTATGGTGCCATTTTCCTCAGAGATTGTTTCAATTATCATTTACCTTTTACTCCCTGTTTCCCTGATAAGTCTAAATAGTTGTCAGGCATTACTAATCGCCGATGCTTATTCCATCCCGTTCGCTTTTGTTGCCCACCACTGTTCATGTTTGTTACGAAGCTTCTTGTTAGTTTGCGTTTGAGTAGCTTTCGCTCCTCATCATAATCGGAGCTCTCCGGAATCAGTCTTCTTGCGTCAGTCAGTTCGGATGAGGTGGCAGAAATCCAATGGCTCTTACTAACTTGAGGTTTCAGGTTATTAACAGCCTTTACAGCTGTATCTACAGCTAACTGTGTGTTGTACCAGGCTTCCTCAGGATGAGTCTTGCTGTCAACCTCAGATACTCGTTTCGCTATTTCTCCCTTAAATAGGGACTCAGAGTTCCTATCTAGCTGCCAACAATTTTTTATGTCCGTTTAGACGTAAGCATAAACGTGCGCGGACCAGAGCCTGATCGGAGGCTACGCACGTGTTCCAAAAGGAGCGGCAGTCTTCTACTGACCCTCGCCAACGATACCCTATCGCTATGTGGTCTATCTGAGTCCAGCGTTGATTTGGTGATGGAGGTCGCCAGGTTACACAATGTCTCTCTTTGTGCCTAAAGTTAGTGCTGACCAAGAACAGATGATTATCTGGACAGAACTGTAGAAGACGATCACCGTTGTCGGTTCGTCGGCAGGAAACTCCATACGTACCACCTATATACTTCTCAGTCTGTCACAACTTCCCTACTTGGGCATTGAAGTCGCCTGCGAAAACAACTATATCTGAGTGTTTTGCTTTTTGCGGCAAATTAGACAGTTTCAGGTAGAAGTCATCCTTTAGTTCATCCAAACTGCAGTCTGTTGGGGCGTAAGGAGAGACTATGAAAAGACAACGACGAGTAACGCCGTCTTTCCTTCTTCTAACGTATCCGTTGAGTTGGAACGCACGCATATGACTATCTACTGGGATCCAGTCAAGAAGTGATTCTTCTGCCCTAACACTCAGTGCTATTCCTACACCTGCGAGTCCTCGCGAACTAGCTGAGGGGTCTCCTGACACACTTAAGGTGAATTTTGCAGACTCACCTTGTTGGCCGGGTGAGGTTAAGTGAATGACCACACTCAGGTCTTGTATGCGTGTCTCCGAAACACAACATACATCCATGGCTCGAGATGCCAGAGTTCTTGCTAGTGATGCCTCTTGTCCAATTTTTCAGAGGGTCCTGATGTTGAAAGCTCCTATATGAAGTTGGCGACGTGGCTTTAAGAGGCTGTCGGGGGGTGTGTTTCTATGACTCTCATCATTGTTTGTGGTCACAGAGTGAAGTGAAGATGAGGAAGGTGATGTGGGTAAAAGAGAATGATGTTCAGGAAGGCTTCGTGTGCTCTTGGAAGTGTGTGGGCGGTTTTTACTTCTCGACTGCCCACACCATGGAAGTTGATTTATTCTTGGGGTACGTGAAACAGAAAGAGAGTTAGTGTTGCGTGACCGCAGAGCCCAGGGGACAACTGCTTGAGGCCGGTTACACATGGCCTGTATGAACTGGTTTCTTGGTTTGGTTCCGTATTAGTAAACTTACCGCCGGTTACGGACCACCGTAGGGTAAGTCGGGATGTACAATTGTAGGGGTCGACCTTCTCTAACCGCTTCTCTCCAGAGTGGAGAGAACATAACTGACATGCTAGTCATCTGAGGGAAACACCTTACTGCTGTTACATCCTTGTTCCCCAGCAGTAGGACTTCGCCCACAGACTTCCAACACAGTGTAAAAAAGAAAAATTCTTACACTATGCCGGTAACTGTTTTTAGTCTAATCGCTATCCTAACAACCTTCCTGGCATGGTAGGAGCTGCAGGAACAAAAGTTCCAACTAGTGTAGCTTGTTGGGTCATTGCGATATGCAAGCCCGACCACCACGTCAAGGTAGCAGCTATCGATTGGAGTAAGTGTAACACAACTGCCTAGTAACTGCAATTTTTACACAGAAAATATTTTTTGTTGAAGAATTATTTCAAAATTCTCATTCATAACCACTTATTGTTTCTCTTGAATTTTAGGTGGTAGATCTTTTGAAGTCGTCGGGTGCAGTTAGTCATCCATTTTTGTCAGAGAGTATACGTTTCGCTATCAGTGATGATCCGTCCCTTGCAGAAGTTGGGGAGGCAGAAGAACTTTATGCTGTCCCAGTCGTCACTGTAATATCGTATTCTAATTTTTCATTGTTTAATTTAGAGTCGTTGGGTAAAACTATCTGCTGAGGCTCAAAAGTTCTTACCGTAAGATTCTGTAAATTGTTTTACTAAATGGAAAATTATAGATTTCGTCCTTTCCATCCAGACTTTAAACAGATATTCAAAGGGACCAAAATTGCATGTAGTGGAGTACGTCATAATTTCTTGTCTTGGTTATACTGTAACTTTCATTTATTTTAGTTGGGTACAGCCGATCGACTTGCAATATGGGCCCATGTAGTTATACATGGAGGCGAAATGTGTCATTATTTGGATAATTCTGTAACTCATGTAGTTGTTGCCAAGGCAACTGGGGTAAGTTGCTTATTCATCTCATTTTTGTTTTTACCTATTTCATCAACGAAACAATAATTAGATAGATTAAAAAAATACATTTCTTTAGCTGTGTTTCAAAAGATACCTAGAGTAACTACTATACTTTTAAGAAGAATTGTTTGTCGTTTACTAACATTGTGTTTTGACAGTATATTATGATTGTAGTAGTGAGAAATGTTGTTTCGAATGGTATACAGAGCATTATTCCCCTTACTATTACGCGTATTCATTCTTAAGAAGTGTCAGTGAAGACAAAACTCGAATTCCTGATGTTCGTACAATCAAATTAGTAGCAATGGCAAGTTGATAACCTGATGAAATGGTATCCACATTAAAGATCAGCTGTAATTTATTGTTTGTAAATTAGTGGTCAGTTCACTGAAAAGTTCGGGATCTATGCCTACTGCCAAATTTCAGAATTCGCCTTGGTTTTTTTCTAACGATTTGTAATACACGATACAGTTAAAGGCGTCATCTTTAAACTAGTCCAGAATAATTTAATCTTGCATTTTAATCTGTACATCATTTGTTTTTATTAGGCAATCATTTCTATAATGATGAAAGATGCAAGGTGTTTGGCTGTACTTATTTTTTATTCAAAAAGATATTAGCGGGATATGATATTTAGCCATCGGTTACACATAGGTATCAAAGATTCTTGATGGTAGATATTCAATGAAAAGCTTTACAAAGTAAAATGAGAGGGGAAATCACAAAAACCCTTAGTACATTATGGGCTGCAAGAGACGCTCCACACAAGGAGGAACATCAAAACAATTGAAGCATGTGTGATTTTGTTTGATTGTTTTACCTTCACCTAATAGGTTACGGGTTTATGCCTTAGTTCACTCGTTGGGTTTCGAACAGCCGTGTGATACCATGAGCCATTAAACAAGTTTAACTTATCACCGTCTGATTCGTCACTGGGGTAGCATTACTTTTACTTGGACTGATATTAATTAAGAAAAGTTTGACTTTATAAGGAATTTGAAAAACCGTGGTATGGAAAATAGTGATTATAAAGAGGTTTTACAAAACTACAAGTTAAGTAAAGAGTTAAGTAAGGGTTGATTTCACTGTACTCAGTTTCATGTTAGGTTACCAGTTACTAGTTTTCTTTTTTTTATCCCTTCACGTTCCCCAGTGGAACATAGGGCTTCAAGCTAGAGGCTTGAAGTTTCGGTAGCAGTGGTGTTTACTTTTACGGGATAGGGTTGCTAGCCTCATGCCCAACCTTTCCTCTTCACCAGCATTATTTCTGGCTTAGCGAGGTAAAGGAGTGCGTCGGCCGGGAATCGAACCCCGGACCATGTGCATGGTCGGCGAGCGTCCTAACCGCTATGCCACCGACGCTTACTTACTAGTTTTCGGTTATTGGAAAATTTCGACTGGATAACTTGTAATTCACTTTGTGGTATACGGCTGTGTTCGGCTTAGTCTTCTTAAAACCCAGGTTGGGTTTTGGTTGGGATCATACTGATTGATTAAGCACAACATTGATGGGTTACAGTCTTTTACTGCTTAATAAATGTCTTCTCTATTCAAATTCTATTCTATTTTTTTCCTTTTTCTCTCAATTAAAAAAAAAATAACATGTGTAGAACTTCTATGATTATGTGACTACGAAGTTGACAAATGATAGTACGGATAGTGAAAGTAACACAAAGCCTGTCCTAGTCACACCTGATTGGATTGTTGATTGTTTAGCACAGAATAGTCTACTGGCATGTGAATCATATCATCCTAATTTACTAGTTCGTAGAACACCACCACCATCACAATTACCATCACCATCATCGTCTAAACAGATGTCTTTAAAACAGCAACAATTGAATGAACCTAAAGAATCTGATATGCATAAAAATAATAATGATATCTCACTGAATAGTTTAATAAAGCAAGAATCAAATCTAATTATCAACTCTACACTGTCTGGTGGTGATTTAATGATGAACAATAACCACAGTTACGGTACAGTCGATTCAACATCTTCAGCTACTAATCCTAATATAAACACAAACACGAATACTGCAATTAGTAATATATTGAATTGCACAAATAATGTACAACAACAACAACAGCAATCATCACAAATCATCACAAGTAAACAAAATCTGGTTCAGAATAATCAAATTATGCATACACTACAGTCATCATCACAACAGCTGTCATCAGTATTATCAGGTGGAACAAATGTGCAAGCGGCAACTGGTTTAAGTGTTCAGCAAATTGTGAGTTATAATTATTATTATTAGTTTTTATCACTTTTTACTAATAATCCTAATAAGTTTTATGATGCATCTGTTAGATTATCTTGCTGTAACTATAATTGTCTTTATTGTTTCCTCATCTATATGATGCTTATGTTACTTGAGAAATAAAAAGTTGACTAACAGTCTATTTATTACCACTTGTTTATTATTATTATTTATTATTATTTTGATTATAGCTTGATTCCACACAGTACTTTTGGTACAAGTATGAAATTTTCAGCATGTGATATCGGTAGCCCAAATTTAGCAGGCCGACCATTGATATCAGGTGTGCGTCGGCAGGGAATCGAACCCCGGACCATGTGCATGGTCGGCGACAGTCCTAACCACTGTGCCACCGACGCAGCTTGTTTTAATCGTAGTAACTGAAGCCACATTGTTAATTCTGACAGTGTACCAGTGAATTCTGCCAGTCAGTTATTTAAAATATCCTAGATTATTCTCCTATATATTTTTTTGTAGTTTTGTATTTCGCTTCATTGTGTTCGGGATTTTGAGTGAAAAGTTGAAAATACCCAATTAGATTTTCTCATTTGGAGTTAATTTTTTTTCCAAATACTTTATATTTATTAGAATATGAGAGCTGTGGAGCAAAAGGCCAAATATGATGGTGTGACACCAGGTAGGCCTGGTCGTGGAGGACATTCACGTGGTGGTGGTTCTGGTCGTGGTTCATCTAAGAAAGCCGCCCAAGATCAATCTCGAGGTGGTAATCAGCAGCAGCAACAACAACGTTTCTCATTATCGTCGCCCTTAGCGAATCGTAATCCAGTTGCTCAAAATATAGCTGCACCTCAGCGATTCCCAGTGAGTGGTGCTCAGGGTAGTGTTAATCAGGTAAGATGAAAGTGTTAGCATTATTCGTAACATGTTAGGATGCTTTAGAAAAAAAATTCTACTCACTGTTTGGTTGCTTACCTTTAGTTGACATAATTCCCTCACACCTATTTTTAGTTGTAGGAGAGTAGATTAAGGTAGAATGTTTTACAAAAAGCTGTCATCCAACAAGGCATACTTCATAACATTATAAAAAAAGTCAAAAAGGTAGAGACATTAAGATTAACGAAAGTAATATGCACTGAGGTGCAATAAATGTGCATAAGCTAATACCATATTCAAACTTTGGTGTAAGTTGAAAAGAAAATGCTTATAAATCATAGCCACATGGGACTGTCCTAAAATCTTCAACCGATTATTTCTACCGTAACAAAGGCCAATATGAGGAGTCGTAAAAAAGGTGTACATCACTTAGTCCAGCATCTAATAACTAGGTGGATTACAGTTGTACCTTGTTCTGGATTTTCTCAGCCTCCTTTTCAGCTCATTATTGATGCAGCCAATCTAACGTCTTCAAGTTAACCGTATCTTGTTATATCAAGTATATATCTCCTCATTTGTCTAACCATCTTTATCTAGAACACTACGTTTAACTTTAAAAATTCTAGTTCCGTGTCCTTATAACACCCAAGCAATGCTTTCAACGTCTTAATCAGTTGTATCCAGTCGTTATTGATCACCTGAAGGCAGTTATGATTTAAAAAGTGTATATGTTCATAAGATATAAACCTAGAGGCTTTCTACTTTTTTAGACTTCATTAAAGCGTATGTGTATTGTACTTTTTTATTTACTTGCTACTACAGAAAGGTTAAATGTAAACACTCTTCATTGTTAAAATAAGGATAACCTTGATTGTATTTCGTCCTTTGATTTGGAAATATTAATCGTACAGAATTCTTTACCGCTGGACGCAGTATCATTCTCACTTAATTTCAGAAGATAGTGAACTGTATAACTTTCTGTCTAAATAGTCTGGCTGTTTGTTCTTCTGATGTTGCGTGTGACTGGCTTGTTTCTGCACTCATCTTCACTGTTTATATGTGTATATTCACTGGCTGGAGTTCTGACTTTATTATTTTTTTCTGTCATTCTTATTGTCTGACACACGATAGTGTTAAAGTAGGTACTGATTACCGACTTACCTGAGTGCCAAGCTTTCGAAAATCTTAGTTTTCTCTGTCAGAAATTCGCAAATTAGATCAATTTAATTAGCATCCATGATTGTGCAGTGATATGTGCTTTTTTCTTTTGCTATCTCTCATTCCTTGGCTTTCACTATTGTCATCTCGGTCATGTCCTTAGTTTATGACAGAGTGATCCCACTGTTGGTTTATGTGGTTAGCTTTTTATAGCTGATGAAGAATTTGTTAAATACCTTTCAGTATGCTTATATGAGTATTTATTCTATGAGAAATGGAAATTGACTAATTTTTCGTTTGTTTACTCCATGGAGTAGTGTACTGTAGCATGTTTTCGCTTGTTTAAATAATATTTGTGCGCAAACGGTGTAATCTACAGTTGATTTGTCGGTGTCGTAGCTGACAACTCTCTGTTTGACTGATATCCAAGAAGCGTGCTCCTAATGATATCTGAGTTTTAAAATGATGTGTCGAGTTAAACTTCGGCAGAATTCTTTCGTAGTTATAGTTGCTTATTGGTACGTCACAAGATATGCTAGGAAAACTCGTATGAGAATTAAGTGAAATCACATCCATTTATTTGAACCTTCATGGACCTGTGTTTCTTTGGTTTATGCTCTTGACTTTTAATCCTTGGGTTGGGTGCTAGAATCCGGATCCACTGACCGATATTTACTAATAGTTGTAATGTTAAATAAGCGTAATTCATTTTCCTATCTTTTTATGTATTGCATGGTTTTAGCAACATAGAACTTTGACTTCATTTACTTATCTTTCTGCCTTTATGAAATTAAGTTCCTAAATGTACTTACAGTATTAATCATAACTACTTAGTATCCGCTTTTTCTCAGTTCCCATTTTTGTCTTTCTTAACTGAAGTGTTTCTGAAGTGGTGTTCATTGGGAAAAAAAGCTTTCAGTTATACTCCAGTCAATATTTCCAATTTGATTTGACGTCGGTGTTGTCTTCTTACTAGTAGCTGAATAGCAGTGTACTGAGGAGTCATATAGTTTGCGTGTGTTAACGTTTTTCTTTCTGTTTTGCGTCTTTTTTTTCAGTATGATTTATGCTTATTTAATTTCTGTTTACATTGTAGCGTTTTCCATCTGGTTTACCAATCTACACTGATCCTACTGTCCAACAAGGAATGGCGCAACAAATTACAGGCTCTGGTATGTGTAAACTGCTTTCGTCTTACCGGGAATGAAAGCTTTCAATAATTTTATTTTAACAGTCTATAACTTTGAAAAATATCGAGGTTAATAGTGATTTTGCTTATTTACCACTTTCCTTTCATTCTCAACCAACATTTACTATTACGGATGTATTTGAGATATACTACAGTGTCAGTAAAAGTCGGAAAGCATTTCTGTTTAGGTTCACCAATGACACATGTCCACATTTTAACCTAGAATGCGTAGACATGCTTACGAAGATGCTTGAACTAAGATTAACACAAATATTATGTGTTCCTTATCTTCTATTTGCTATCTGAATAGGCTTTTATTATGATCGATTCATGTTCAAGATAAGTGGCTTTATCAATGTGATTTTTGTGAAGCCAGAACTATTAAAAACAGTTTCTGGCTGTATGGAGTACTCAATAGTTATTAATGTGCTTTTCTTCATTATGTTTTCATTTGACGCCTTTCATAAATAATTTTGGTTTCAATTTGGCGTAACTTACTTGAGAATTTTCCTGTTTCTCTATCTGGTGGTCCATGAGTAATGACTAACCTTCATTCAGTTCACTTGTGTCCTCTAAAAGTAATTGCTAACACGTTTATATATATATATATATATATATATATATATAATGGTTCATTGAACTGGTAAGTGCCCTGATCCACACACTGAGTTGGACCTCATAGTCTTGTACGAGTACAGAACACACAATGAGTTGCCTAATAATGGTAACAGTGATGACAAAAGACTACGAGACGGGACGTTCTTCATTGATACTTCCCATTTAATACGTGTAAACGATATATGTGGTTCATTAGCCCCAGGATTTCGACTTTCGGCCAAAAAGGTTCCTGATTTGAATTGTGCTTCACCTAATTAATATTTGGGCGACCGTCGACCCTCACAAAATGAGTACAGCTCAAAGCCTGCTGCTTAGAAGATCTATATCAGGTAAAAGAGTCCATTCAATTAAAGGAAACACGGTAGATATCAAAGGTAGTGTTTTTATTTATACTTATTGCGATAAATCACACTCATAATGGAATGGATTTAGCAGAAGCATTGTTTAACAAATTAAACTGTGGTTGGTGAAGCAAATTTTTAGTGTCTTACCAACTTTTACCAACCACAGCTCGTTACTTGTATGTAAGTTTATACAATATATCCTTAATTTTATGTATTGAAATGGCGATCTGTTCAAGTTTACTAGATAGAACTCAGCTACCAGAAATAGATTTTGTGTATAGAGGGCTGATAATTCTATCCACTCACTCAGAATAAATTATTAAGCTGAGCAACATTTGAATCTACTAGTCGATAATTAAATATTAAAGACGATGAGCCACATTTGCCTTCTTTTTATAAACGTTTTACTATGTATGATAAGGCATTTTTATTCCCAATAAAATGACAACTTTCTGCGGTCATGTTTACTTCTTGTATATTTGTATTCAATAGTTCTTTTTTTCCTTCTGTATTACAGATATCATCGGAAATTCTAATTCATCAGGAGGATCCAATTATTCAGCATGTAGTGTGCCAGGAAACCATACAAATGTAATACTAAGTAATAATTATTTACCAATTTCTGCAAATAGTACCATTAGCGGTGGTGCAATGACAACCTTATCGATAACAGCATCAACCACCAATTTAATAAGTATTAGCAGTAATAGTACAAGTAGTAGTACTGGACATCATGGAAAGACTAGTAAATCAAAGTCTAGCAAACATATGCAAGAACAAAATTTAAATGAAGAAGAAAAAGATGCTATTGTAATGCAAAATGTAAAAAACATTTTAAGCCTACAACATACATGGAATCGAGTAAGTGTAATTCTATTTGTAATATATGTTATTGATGTGTAGTCACTTCATACTACTAATAAATAGGCCCAGTAGTAAAATTGTATTTCATATCGGTTATTATAGTTTTCAGAATATAAAACTAAATACATTTATTGCCATTTCAGCTAGTCGTTAAAAATAAGACAAATAGTCGTTTTTCTTATTTGAGTAGTATCTGTAGGGAAACCATTCACTTTTGTTAGCACTTCTTAATAAAAGCGCATGTAGAACTTCAAAATGTGTAATGTACACTTAGGAGTGTGTTCCCCAATACTCCAATCAGCGAATACTAATAGACACTTCAGATTGCAGTCAGTCTCTAGTGGATTAAGAACATAAGTAATTGACCTAGAACAGTACATGCGAGTGGTATATTTTTTAGCTCAGAAATTGCTGTTATTTTTTGTCTATTGACGGTGTTGAAATTCACGATACGTGTCTTCTTCCATTTGGATATGCTTAAATTCCAGCACAATAACAGTAGATTGCTAAACTGCAGATAACAATAAATGCCGTAGGGATGGTGTAGATAACTCATCAGCTTCATCGTTTCTCTCTCTTAAATGTTAGCAGATAAAAGGGAACACAACAGCCGTGAACTCAATCGTTTGTTTATTTCTAATGTCTTTCTTTTTAAATTAAAAACTCATACTTCTAATAACGCACTCCTTTATTATGACAGGAATCTTCTCATGGTCGGGGATCTTCTTCAACAAATTCCTCTTCTGACAATCATTCTTCTAGTAACAATTCTGGACATGGTCAAAATGGACCAAATTCATTTTCTGGTCTACAAGGAGGTAATTCTTCTAGTTTAGGAAATCTTATCACTTCTGGCTATGGTGGGAGTTCATCCAATCTTGGTTCTTCTCAAACCTCTGGTAATCATCGTAAGCCTAAATCACCAAAATCTCCTTGTCGTGCAGTAGGAAGTACTATGGGTCATAAGGTATCTCCGAAATCGCCGAAAAATGCTAAAGTTACTGGAATTACTAAAACTTTAGCAGCACCTCATCAACAGCATATTCAACAACAACAACAGCAGCAACAACAACAACAACCACAGCAACAACCGTCTATAGTAATGGCAGGTTGTGCTGGGTCAGCACTTCCTTCTGTCTTATTAACTGGTAGTCTTCAACAAATGCAGTATCGACCGGCTAGTAATAATTCCCTTCAAGGCACGCCAACACAACTTCAAAGATCAACTAGCATGCAGCATTACTTAACTACAGCTACACTTGCATCGCATCAACCACAATCAGCACCGGGAACGCCAGCGTATATTGTGCAAAGACATCCATGTGGTCAACTTGTTGCAAGTGTATCTCAACAATCTACACATGGGCAATTGCATACACAGTCTTTTCCTGTTCAAAGTAGGTGAACAATTTAAATGTTGATTTGTTCATCCCATACGTATGATATACTTTTGTCTTAGCAGTACCTCAAAGTATATATTTTAGGTAATAATATTTATTGTAGTCAAATTCTAATGATCAAATTCCGTTTTTGCTCTGAAGTGAAGAAGTCTAAGGCTTTTTCCTACAGAATCTAAGCCTATGTGTCTAAAAGTTTTGTTTACTTTAGTTGATCAGATTTGATGAGATGAACCTTAAACTCTGAAAATGCTGTTCACTAACTACTCTACACTCAGAGTACATGCTCTTAGTCACATTTTTTGTAATTACTTTCTACATTAGTTTACTACTATATAATTGTTTTACTCAGTCACCAGTCATTGTAGCTATGGTGGGACTTTTTGCTCAGAGGGTTCTACTTCTAGCCTGACTAGTAAAGTTACGCAACTCTGGTCCCACCCACTGTTGATTGCCTTCTTTTTTATGGGTGATTTCTATTTTAGTACTATCGCATGTCACACTGATGAACACTACGCATATATAAATCTACTATGTGAACCTAGTGAATTATGATGATACGTTTGACAAATAACGAAACTCAGAAAACATTGAGTGATATGATAATCCCCTACTGAGTGGCTTTTATCCTTATTTGTATTGAAGACGTTCGTAACAGTTACTGTGTTGGTTGGTGCAAAGAAGACAGTCAAACACATGAGAATAAAATCTGAGGCGATTTCGAGTTGCTCATCCAAGAACAATCAGCTCATTTAATTGTTTTCTTTCCTTCCTAGATCCGTATCAACGAGCTAGTGGTATACTGACTGCCGTCAACACTTCAACTTTGGGACAACAACAGCATCAGCAGTCATCCCAACAACACCAAGCCAGTGTTCAACATTTTCAGCATGCTGCACAAGTTCAACAGCCAACTTTATTTGTACGTACTACTCGTCAACCATACCAACAAGTGAGTCTCAGTTTACTATGTATATAGGAATTAAGTATGATTTTAAAGTGTTAGTTTGTAAGGTATTGATTAGTTTCATAGATTGATATCAGTTAGAGAATCACTGAAAATTAGAGAGTACTGCTTATCTGTTTCGTCCTAATTTGGGACTCTTCATCGGTTGGGATTCATAGGCCACTGGGTTTCGCTCCAGTGGCTGAATGGTCAACGAGTTCGCGTCGTAACCTGAAGGTCTTGAGTTCAATACCCCGTCATGAGTGCGCACTGATGAAGAGTCCAAGAAGAGAACGAAACAATTGTCCAGTACTCCCTGATTCTCAATGGTCCTCTAACTAATATCAATCCATGACAAAGCTGGAGATAATTACTATTTGCAGTAAAACATAAGTAGTATGTCACAAAGTATAAATATTTTGCTTACTTTAAAAGAAATTTTGTTTTGCCATCGAAGCAGTTTCAATTCAGTCACAACTTATGAAAAAAAATAGTGAACTGAAATTGTTCGTAGTAGACGATTCAGAGTTTGCAGTATCTATCATATTCTCGTCTGCTCCACAAAAGCTACTTGTTATTATCTTCACTGTCACATTTACCTGTTCTATGTAAATCTGCCTATTTAGTTAACTTCGTTCGATTTAAATCTGTAACATTGACTATTGAATTGATCAGTTAAGTTTTCGAGGTATCGTTTTATTATACTAACATGCTGCATATTTTTTTTATCGTTAATTACTATCTGTGGTTGTTACATGTTTTAATTCAGGCTTTTTCAGTAGTAACCGCCTATTTCACTTGTTATTACGGTTAAAAAGTAAGAGTTGGTGTACTAGGCTAAAAGTTTTTCAGCTGTATGTTTGCGCTTTCTGAACATGTGTGCATAGTTAATCCAACTGGGTATATAAAAAAGATGACAGACTTGCCTATCGTCTACTATCCCATGTGCGATCAACCTTGGTTTATCAAGAACTTGCTCCACCGAAGATTCTTAAAATAGGATTAAACTTACCAAGCTTAAAAACAACACGCAAAGAAAAAGTAGGCTAGACTGGATAGTGGAAAAAGAGCCTCATACATATTTGTGTTGCGTGAAACTATCCAGTCGTTTAGTTTAAAGTAGATGGTTGGCTCGTGAGATCACTCCATAACTCTTTAGACTGAAGTTTAGTTCAAAGGCCAATAGAGTAACATCATAAATCGTATTTATCTATCTAAGATAGTTATTCTTCTGCTACTTTGAGTACATTTTACAACATATTATATTGCGTGATAAATGCCGTTGTGGAAGTTTAGCTAACTTACTTTTAAACCCAACTCTGCATATTACTTTTCTGGCCAACCTGGCGTTTTCATTATAGTCTATCACGTGAAAAATATGTACTCAGCCAATTGAGTTATATTCTTTATCTTATTACTAACAAGCAGGGAAAGTATCTCATTTTGTCATATTCATCGTGTGTTTTGTTTTTCTTCCACAGAACGACAATATAGAAGCACAACCTGACATGGCTACTATAATTAGTTCAGATGGCAGTGGAGATATTCTACTAACAAGTAATCATAATCCACACCAACATCATAATCATAATCCTCATCAAATATCAGCTAGTAATATAATCCAGTCATCATCGAATCACTTATATCAGTCTAATCATCATCAATCAGGGCATAATTCAGCTATTGAACAAACACATTCACACAATAAACAAACTGTTAATTCACAACCAATAACTCAACAGTTGTTGTTACAGTCTACTGGTGGAAATGGTGGCGGTGGTGGTGTTGGTGGCGGGGCTACTATTGGTGTCGGTAATGGTAGTCAACTAATTCAGATTAAGTCAACATCTTATGCTTCTCCAATTCAACAAACTTTATTATCTGAAACAAATCATCATCACCATCAACAACAACACCAACAGCAGCAGCAGCAACATCATATGGTTGCATCAGTTGCCAGTTCATCTATTAATAATTCACAGTCAACACCAGCAATGATAATTGATAATCGTACACCTCATCAACAACAAATGATTAGTCAGTCAAACTGTAGTATAACAACTACACCTACGTCGACACCACATCATCATCAGCAGCAACAGTCAGTGCAACTTCATATTGCACTGCATTCACCAAGTAATAATACTAGTTCCCTCAATACTGGTACACCTGGAGGTGGTGGTGGCAATGCCAGTGGAAACCAGATTAAATCGTCACCAACTAATTTAATATCTCAACATTCTTCCATGGTAGGTGGTAAAATGTCACAATTACAACAACAAATTCAAACACAATCATCACCTACCCGTCCGTCAGTGAATAATCGTCAGTATGTACAACAACAACAACCTCAACATCAACAACCACAAGTCCAACACCAGTATTCTGCTTCGTTAGCTACACATCCTGCACAACACTACCAACAACAACCACAACAGCAGAAAGTTCAACTTTCACCTGCTACTGCAACTGTCCCCGCACAATATCAAGCAATTCATGGTTGTTACACGCCTCAACCACAACAATCACAGCAACAACAACAACCACATCAAAATCAACATCCTCAACAAATTATATTTCAGTCACCGACTGGACAACAGATAATTGCCGCACAACACCAATCAATGCCAAATGCAGTAAGTTGTCTTGTTTTAAAATAACTCGTTAGGTTTTAGTTGTGTATTATGAAGTGTCAGCGTTAAAATTATCGTTTTTTATTTTGGAATCTAAATGTTAGGGCGTTGATGGATGCCTTACGTAAAATACCCAACCACTTATGTAGCTGTTTATAACTGATAGCTGCCGAACACTTTCTGAACTTGACAGCTATGGTTTTCAGGTCCAAATGTTATTAGTTACACTCCCAATCATATCTATTTTCATTTTATCCTGTATTTTTCCCTCATTCCTTTGCGTTCCCGCTGGGACATTGGGATTTGAGTTTTGATCTTTGAAGTGTTAGTGACGGCGTTGTTTTTAGGGGATGGGGTTGCTAGCCTCACGCCCACCTTCCCTATTTTTCCAGGGTTACTATCGGCTGGTAAGTCAGCTGAGGTTTAGGAGGGTGTTGGTGGGAAATTGAACCCGAATGACGTATGTGGTTAGCGAGTATTCTACCATTAAACTATCGACGCTTTATTCTGTATATACTACACTGTATTTTAACCCTTTTAAAACCACCATTTAGCTATGTTTTATACGTCTAAAGTGGGGATTGTCTGTTTGAAGGAAATGGATCCTGATCACACTCCACCTATGTTTAGGGAAGGCAAGTTGTGCCATTAAGTCGCATACAATCGATGTGGTTCATTATACCTATGTGTGTTTGTTGAGTTACACAAGCTACAACTGTCGATTTCCTGAACCAAATCCAAGAAAAGAAGAAAAGCCTACTTAAGATACCATATAGTGATAATTACTTAGGTGCCCGTTGATGAAGAGCCTCAAACTAGAACGAAATAGCTGTCCAGTACTTCCTGGCATTCCAGCTGCTTTCTAACTTATATATTATCGAATCCCCGCAAACCGATACTTAAAAATTACTTAGTTTACAAGAAAGTCTACCTCTGAAACAAAAATGAGCACGGATAAACATGTTCTTGTTAAAGCAGAACTGAGAGTGAATTGAATGTGAATTAACTGAGGCTTTATTACAGTCATGGTCACTGGTGGGTGACAGAATTGAAAGAATTCGTCAGGAGTCAACGAGTGATACTCATCAACTATTTCATCATTATCAATTAAGGAGGCATGCTAAAAAACCGTTAAGTGAAACAATTTCCAAGATGGATGGAGCTTTAATAATGTTTTAGGACAAATCACTAAAATTTTGGGCAAAAAACATTGAGGAACAGCTTAACTGAACTACAATAGTACCATAAATTTGTCTACCATACAATCCTCTTCTGAATAAGATGTAGAGATCAATCTTCCAACACCGATCAAAACTGCAAAAGCCTGTCTGCAATCGGAAAATAAGTTAAGTAGTTGTATTTGACCTTTTGATTCAAAATGTATATAACAATAGTATTAAATAAATGTAAGTTAGAGTACGTATGGTATTAGTTAGTGTTTGTGAATCAGAGATAGTTGTATCAGACTAATATGGTTAATTGACCATACCGGTTTATATGAGACGAGTAGTTTTTCCCCTTCGTGATGAAAGGTTCATCAGTGTGATTATTATCATACCTAAATTGCTAGGGATCATAAGTATAAGAAGACTAAATGAAATTTGGCAAAATCAATTCTTAGAAAACCAAGCAAATTTCAGGCTTTGCTTGAGGATACATTGATTAAAGCCTAAACCTTCGACAGGTTGTAGAAAACAAACGCATTGCCTGTATTCAACAGTTAACATACTGCTTGATCTGAAGAGGATATTAGACTCTGTTGATCTAGGAGTGTTGTATTATTTATTGTTTGTCTATGAAGACACTACTGAGAAATTATGTTATAAACTGCATTCTAGCCATGTAAAGTTGAAAATCAATTGTGTCTCTTATGGATGCATCTTCATTTGTTGTATGAGTGTTAATGGAGATGACTGTATTTGGTTTCAACCTTTCAGGAATCTACTTATTCGCTAAGAAAATGCTAGGTTACTTAGACTACACAGGTGAAATGGTTCTGTTAAATGAAGTTAGACAAAATATCGAGTCTTCTAAACACCGTGACCATATACATATCTGAGTATTTTCAGCATGCACTGTGTAATTACACACCGTATCTGTACCGACTTCTCGTATATGGTTAAGAAGTGCAGCGTGTTGATCAGTTAAGCTTTTCGGTAGGCTGCATCAGCCTTTGTAGATCGGTTGTTAGGACAACTTCAGTATGGGTGAAATAGGATGGTTATGATTTTACCAACTCCGTACCATCATAGAAAGTAGGTATTACGCGGTAGTTCTTTTTCTGCTATTTACGTATGTAAATCAACAATAGTAGACATCTTCCAACTTCTTTTTCCAGTTGTATAGGATGGTATGCGTTGCACGGTTGTGGTCATCGGGATACTAGTATGTGGTTATTATTACTGTTTATCATCATTGGAATTTCCATCATATTTACTACTCTACATTAACTGATTTTTTACACGCAATTTTCCACTATAACATCGTTACATTTGTGTTCGCTTCTTTTTCGATATGTGATAACTTGAAATGATGCACCTCTGTGCACAGTTCTACGTTGATCTATCTGTCCTTGTGTGTGTGTGTGTCAGGTCATAAAGTGACTAACACAATTGTGGGAGTATTTCGATATTTGTCAGGTTCCTTAAAGACAGTAGTCTTCGGTACTTATGGGTATTCACATGCACTTATATCATTTTGTTTTATTCCTTCACGTTCCCAATGGAACATAGGACTTCAAGCTAAAGGCTTGAAGTTTCTGTAGCAGTGTTCATTTTTACAGGATGGGGTTGCTAGTCTCATGCCCAACCTTTCCTCTTTACCAACTTTATTTCTGGCTTAACGAGGTAAAGGAGTGCGTCGGTCGAGGATCGAACCCCAGACCATGTGCATGGTCGGCGAGCGTCCTAAGCGCTGTGCCACTGACGCTCACTTATATCATACCAACTTTTAACTCGGAAACTATAAGTTGAATAAGAAAATCCCAAACTACTTACTGATTTTGAAACGCTTCATGATATTTTGAGGTTTGAAAATTTAATTCGTTATTGTTTTTGTTAGTGATTTCCAAGGTTATTAGTAGGTGGGAGTCCTCTTTCACCAACTTTCATACAATAGTTGTTGTTTATATTGTGATTTGCAAACATTTATGTATGCAGTTTGTGGATTACTTGGTATATGGATGGCTCCGGTATGAGACGTACGAAACAGCTATCGTATATTTATATCACTTTTATTTATTTATGTAGTGAAATCTAAAAATTAGCGTCGGTTATTTAAATATTTATAATGTTGTAATTGTGTTTACAGTTTGGAAGAAATTCAAATAATCCAACACCAAGTGGTGGCATGCTTCTGCGTTCTGTTTTACCATGTTCTGGTAATGCTAACACACCTGGGAATGGTTTCCATCAAAATCAGTCATCTTTAGTAACTGTGAGTACAAATCAGCGTCCTGTGCCTCAAATGACTAATCGACCACAGACTAATAAAGTTCTTTTTCAAACTAGTCCTACACCTCAATCGAATAACAATAATATTTCTATACATGGATTACAACAGCAAGCAATACATCAGCAACATCAGCAGCCAATTCCTACTTATCCTCAACAAGTTCATTCAGGTATGTGTTTCCCTCTTTGTCGAGGTATATAGGTAAGCATTCTATAAAAGTTAAATGAAATGGCAATTATGTTTAGTTTAGTTGTATTCAAGGCAGTAGTAATGTTGTTTCTTGTTTCTTATTACCACTCCTTTCGACTTCACGGCCCTTCCACTACACGTGTTGTTCATGTTGTAAAGTTAATCTATCTATTGACGGATCGGAGGACAGTAGCTATGTAGGGATTTTTTAATTTCCACTGAGGTGGATAATGTACTCAGTTTTCATACAGTCGGTTCCCAGTTGAAAGCCGGCTCTACCAACTTTGTTCTGAAGGTCGAATTAATGTTATAAGTTGTTTGCGTGTCGTGCAGACTTCACAGTCTCCTATATACCTTTGGTAAGGAGGTGTATAAGTTGAGTAGTATTGTTTGCAGCAATTTTATCCCTTCATCTACCTATGCCATCATTTAGACAGAGAGGGATTTCGTTGTTTCTGATTTCATTGTTAGTGTATGATTTTCACCATGACCATTTTTTTCATCTTCTTCTTGAGTAAAATTCGTCAAGTATTAAGAATCAAAATCTCACTTCTAAACTGACGGTATCGAAAATTAGTATGCACCTAAAAAAAATCTGATAAGCAGTCGTGGACATTGGTATGAAAATGTTCTTTTATTCAGAATTTTTGCCATATAGTTTCATTAATCTCTAATTATCGGCAAATATTAATCTCCTCTTAAGATAAGTAATAATTACATCTATTCTAACAGTCAGTAATTAATGCATCGTTTTCCTCTCCTATTTTAGGTGGAATTATCACAGGACAACAGTCGAAACCCAATCATCAGATGGTATATGCTCAGTCAGCTGGTAGGCCAAATACTCAGGTTATTATTGGTGATTCATCTTCTGTTAGTGTGATTAATGCTCCAAATCAACATCATCAAACGAATACAATGCATTCACCATATCATCATGTAGCAACTCCTAATCTAGTACATGGTAATGGTTTTGATCACTCGATTAGTCCACGTCCTACACATCCACAAGTTGTACCCATGCCGTCGCATAATCATTCTTCAACTGCTGCCACTGGTAGCGCAAATGTCCAAACACCACCACGTCCTAATCAAATACCTGTTACTACAGTTGTACAATCTGTTAATCGACAGATTACGTGCAATTCAACGTCTGGAAATACACAAAATACACCGACACTTATGACACCTATGCAATTAACTCCAGCATATCATGGCCATGATGGTAATCCGTTGCCTTCTCGTCCTGAAGAATGCTTAATTGGTTGTGTTATGCTAATTTTGGGTTATCGAAGTGTGCCTGAATCACAGAAAGTTGTCTGGAGGCGTGTTATGCGTTTACACGGTGCAGAAGTAGTTTTAGCGTATGATCCTACGCGTGTTACTCACGTGGTTATCGACTGTCAATTAGAAGAACCTGATGTAATTAAACAGGTACGTCTGTGTTTATCTGTTATCGTAGCTTACTTTGTCTCATGTTCTCATTTAGGCTTGTTGAAGTTTAGTACTTGTTTGTAAATGATAATTTTTTTACAACGGTTGACTTCAATTATCTGGTCATTTGATACAGGTCTTATCGATAAAATTGTAGATGGTTCTTTCAGGCAAATGTGTTACTTTTTGAGCGTTTCACGTATTAGTTCCAATGAAATTTATATATTTTTATTTTATTCCTTTATGTCCCGAGTGGAACATAGGATTTCAAGCTAGAGTTTTGAGTTTTCAGTAGCAGTATTTTTATTTTTTGGGGTAGGGTTGCTAGCCTCACGCTCAACCTTCTCTCTTTACCGGCTTAGCGAGGCTTAGGAGTGCGGTGGCACGGGATTGGATCCCAAACCAAATGAGTGGTTGGTTTGCGTTCTACCGATGAACCACCGAAGCGTTTCAATAGAAAGTTAATTTTATTGTTAGTATTATGGAGTGAATGAATGAATTGGAGTCGTTTTGGTACATATGTATATCACCGTGTTTCCTTCTGAAAGCCTAATGGTCTTTTGTTTTCCCTTACTGTTATTGTGTCTTGGATCGTTTGCATTTAACTTTTTATAGAAAATAACATGGGTAACGGACCTTATTCCTATCTACTTTCTTTAATTTCAAAACTTCAACTTTATCTCTAATG